>JASPKZ010004196.1:2117500-2590000 GCA_030220185.1 Diploptera punctata
AGAAGGATGTACAAGACTTGATAGAATAAGAAATGAGGATATAAGAGAAGAATTGAAAGTACAGCCGTTATTGGATAAAGTCACGAATTACAGGCAGGAATGGATTGATCACATGGATGGAATGAGTAAGGAGAGATATCCATTGTTAGCAAGAAATTATCAAGCAAGAGGAAGGCGTGATGTTGGAAGACCTAGAAGACGTTGGGCTGATGCATTATGAAGTCGGAACGGGCAATTGCCTAATCCCTGGAGTGATGATGATGATGATGATGAAAGAAGAACTGTGGACAGTCTTCAGTTCTCGATGAAAGGGAGAGGCTGGGTTCCTGCATATTATGTATATCCTCAGTTCATGTCCATCTCAGGATCGGGTCGAGGGATGAGATGAGATGAGATGGAGCCCCTTATATAGAGATATGTGAATGACAAGGGTGCCGGCCGACCACCCTGACGCATCATCACAGGGTAGATGAAATAAATTAAACGAAAGGATGAGATGAGTGTGGAGAAATGTAGGAATGAAATTGTGGCAGAGGTAAACGGGAGAAAAACGCCGCGAAAAACCTGCCCAAGCTACGTTTCGTCCACCACAAAACCCACATGGAGTGATTCGATCTCCGGACCCCAGCCATGAGAGGCGAGCGTCTAACCGCTTGCATATTATGTTAATTTAGATAATTTACTTGATGTTTGTTAAATATTAGTAATATGTGAATATTGGTGATGGAGACAGAATGCACAATTTCTGACTTGTACTTCATAGTGTACACCTTTCATTCTCCAGTTAAAATTTAAAATGTTTCATAGAGAATAACTGTCATATCCTATTAGCTAATACACGCCAGCCGCTTTCAGTTACCAGGGAGACAACAGATCCACAATACAGAAATTTAAATCTTAAGCTATTTTTCCCCTCCTCAACTCCGTAATCTCAAATCCGTCCAAAGATCTAAAACCAGCACCTCTCGTAAGACAGATTCAAGAGTTCCGACGGGGTTTAATCCGGATTTGATGTCTAGCAATAGACCACTGTCCTGACACGAAAAATTCACATTAAACTTAAAATATGATTGAACAATCATTCATAAAGAAGAGGGGACAAAAGACACATAAATAAGACGCTCTACCGAGTACCCGGAAGGGTCTTCTATTTTTGTCTGCCTTTTTTCCTGGGAAATGGCGTCAGGATTTGATGCTGGAAGTTTAGTGATTGACATAATATAACACCGTTAATATGAATGCTACCAGCTTCATGGGCTAGTGGTCAGCGTTTCTGACTACAGTTCATGAGGTTCCGGGTTCGATTCACGATCAGACCGTAGGAATTTTTCCTTAAAGGGAATTATTCCTGTGACTCTACTGGCGCTCTTTATTATATATCTCCCATCATATCGGGATAACATAACTCCGCCTTCCAGATGCCCCAACCTAAGGCATGAATTACAATTCCGCCAATGCCAGGGGAGAAAGCTAGAAATGTCTTAAAAGACAACCTGGTAACAACATACAACAACAAAAAAAAGAGTAATATTAATACGAAATGATGTGTATGCAACAGAGTCATATTAATCTACAACACTTAGATCAATGATCATAGTTTCATCAAAATTTTAGGACTCAGCGTCAGGGTATGTGATGTAAGAGTTAAAATGCCAAACCCAGAGGAATTGTACAGAATATCTGCAGGGGGGGGGGAATAATGCCGACCTATATAGACACAGAGAAACATTCCGCGGAGAAAAGTTGTGATATGACACAATAATGGACCACAGCAACACAATTGGATAACGATAGAATTCCGAAACATTCTTCATTACAAATCACTAGAATGAAGAAATGTAGGAAGACCCAGTAAAAGATGAACAAACCAATTCTAGCATGAGATCGGAACAGACCTTAAGATCTAATCCTTGATGCTGCTGCTGATGATGATAAAGTAATGTAGTTAAATGACAAAATAATCTATTAGGGTGTCCAGCAATTGGGAAAATCTTGAAACCCGGAAATAAGTTGGGAATTTGAAAGTAACCAGGAAATAGACGGGAATTCGTAAAATGACGTCCATCTATATTGTTTTCAAATCAAAAGAATTGCATTCTAAAAAAATACGTGCAGATATTGGAATATTTCTTGGAAAAACGTTTATGAAACTGAGTCAAGTTGGCGCTCTAAAGAAGTGTCGGCATTGCCAACACGATATCGCATTACAAAACAATACTTGAAGACACGTAGTTCAATAAGACGAACGAACTATGAGTCTATGCTTATTGCTTATTGAACACAGACATTTTTTATCGTAACTCTGGCCGACTGTTTTTCGCTCCGCCTTTCGCTTTTCCAATTTCAATTCTCGCTATTATTATTTTATCAAAATCTATACAAATTGTCAAACGATTAAAAAAATAAGATTTGTATAAAGTAATTTTAATGTGAGATTGTTTGTAATGCTTTATGGTAACATTCATGTTCAAGTAATAAATAAAAAATAATAAATTATTTTGCTATTCTTATTTAGGCCCTTATAACAATAAGTGTTTTTATTGCATTAAAATATATATAATTAGCTTTACTAGATAATAGTTCACAAATGAGATTCCTCCGATCACTAACTGGAGTAACATTAAGGGATAGAATGAAAAGTGATGAGATAAGGATGCAGTGGAATAGTAGGGAAATGGTTGAACATATACAAAATTATCAGATTAAATGGTTCCAACACGTCCACAGAATGTCAAATTCCCGTTTACCAAAGATGATTTACCACCTCAACCCTAAAGGCAAAAGAGACCTCGGAAGACCCTTCAACCGATGGAAAGATCAGTTTTTGTAGTCGCATAACGGGCATCATCACCCAATACTGCATTCGGAAGAAGAACTCTTTAGCACTAAACACGCGGGAATTATTTTTGGATACCATGAAAAAACCGGGAAATAGTAGTTAATTTCATATTTGTAATTTGCTGGACGCCCTGATTAGATATAATACTGCCAAAAGGACAGATTTGATTTTTAGGATCTAAAATTATACTTGATGAACTATATCAAGATTTAAGGAGCACTTCGGGAGGGGAATGAGTTTGTTCACGCATTGAAACTCGGGGCGGTTGTGAAAATTAACAAGATTGTGTTATACAAGAAGTCACGGTCAATGTCACTCGCTGCCTACGATTTTGTGTCGATAAATCCTCTCTATTTAAACAAACATGTACGGTACACACGTTATTTTTAACCAAGTTCACTATCCTGGCTGATCACGTGTGTTTATCTTGCATTATGATAATAAGATTTTTCTACAAAAAAATACAAATTTCCCATTTACTTGCATAGTGGATCATACATGGCACAAACAACTTAATATCTCATTCACATTCATAAGTCTCAAAATACAGGGTTTTCTCGGTATTTATTTTAAGAGCCAAAATCACTAACTCAGACAAAGACTTTTTGCAATATTTTGTACATCCCATGAGTGGATCTTATCCTGTTGACAATAATGTATTGTTAACATTTAGTACTAGTTGATACGTAGCTTACATTTCACATTTTTTTTAATTCTGAAGAATTAATAATGTTTATCTACAAAAACCGCTGTGGTCTCGAGGTAGCGCGCTGCCTTGTTACGCAGCGGGCCCGGGTTCGATTCCCGGTCGGGACTAGCTTCCTGGGTGAGGTTTTTGGGGTTTTCCTCACCTGTAAGACAAATGTCAGGTAGCTTATGGCCCAACGGTCCCCGAAAATCATCCGGCCATCGTCATCATCCTTACCATTATCACCATCCTTCAGCGGTGTGGAAAGCAACGGGAAGCTACCACAACTATAATTGCCTAGTAAAGCTGCAGATCATAGCATGTAAATGCTATGATTGCAGTGAAAGACCTGCCGGCAGAATTACTATGGATGGATCTGCAAAAACTTGAAAGTAATGAAGACGAAAATACGTGTGATTCCACTTAAGCTACCGCGTGGTTATGTGAATAAATATATGACTCTAAATATGCAGTGTTTAATACTTAAATGAATAGAATTAAAATTATAATATAAAATTTGTTACATAATAGGTCCGTCTCCTTAACTTTGTGAAATATTAATTCTCTGAAGACCTATTTCTACTAGTTTCATCGTCAGCAGGAGGTAGGTCTTTATCTGCTGATCCTGAATGCAATACTAATAAAGATACTAGTCCCGAGGAGACGGACCTATTAGCCAACAATTTTATAATTTTAATTTTATGGCTAATATCTGAATGGAATTTTATCATGAATGTTATTAATGTTTACTTAAATGAATGTTTGTATGTGGTCTTCGTGGTTACAATTCTCTCGCCTTTGGATCCAAGTTTCCCAGACTCATACCCGATCAGGATGTGCTCACAGCGTAAAAATCCTGAGGTGCCGTACAGGATATCCGCACGTCAGATGAACTACTTTAGCCTTAACATTTCTGACATTTTATTACAGATGAAAAAGAAGGGATGTCCCATGTCACAGATTTACGGAATGTAAAAACCTCAAGCATGAAATAAAAGATATATTACAAGCAAGACAGAAAAAAGCTCTCTGTATGTGACTATATATATATGGAAGTTCGGGTAATGTGGACTGTTTTGAGTGTACCTTGTATTAACATTTTCTTTGATGCTGCCCTCGGACAGAAAATATTTTAATTCTTCTCATCAACTTTGACGGGTTCAAGGCCAGTTTCTCTTCTTTGTGCGAATAAGAGTTTATTTGTGATATTTACGAAAATGACCACTTCAAAATTTTTCAAGTGCATACGCACTAAAGAATGTGATTATGATGTTCAGATATTTTGGTCTCCAATCTCTAACATTTTATTAAAGACGAGAAAAAACTCTTTAACTCTCCCAGGAAATACTTGCCGACCGAAGTTTGAACACGGCCCCTTTCGTGTGAGGCAAGGTATTTTCTCATATACCATGGTGTTTACGTAACTTCTAAATTATCAAAATGTTTTGATAATCTGTAAACATGTAGGCCTATATTAAATAATTTCTATGTTGTATCGTATAACAATGAACTACATGGTCTTTATAGGAAGCCAGATATAATAAGAACAGTTAAGTCTTGTAGACTGCGATGAGCAGGTCATGTTGCACGTATGGGGAGTGAAAGATTTGCATGGAAGCTTCTTGTAGGAAAGCCAGAGGGAAAACGCCCAGTTGGTAGACCAAGAATGAGGTGGGAGAATAACATTAACTGTGATTTGAGAGAAGTAGATTATACAGGGAATGATTGGAAAGCAGGATAGGGATGTATGGAGAGCTTATGTCCGCGCGGCCATGAACATACGGGTTCGATAGTGCCAGTAAGTAAGTATGTTGTATCGTAACTATGTAAGTCTATATTAAATAACAATTTCTGTGTTGTATCGTAATAGTTAATTTCACCTCTAATTAAATGCTACTTATATCAGTTGATCAAACATTTATACAAACTGTATACAGTATTCTATTCTTTATCTCTAACAAATAAAAGGCTCTGGTTGTTGCTGTTATTTTTTTATCTAAACTAAAAATGTATGAAGTAATTCTTTCAGTTATATGGATGCGAAACATTATATTTTATTTTAAGGGAGAAGAAATATGAACTAGTATTTAAGAATAAAATTCATAGGGAAATTTTTGGACCAGAGATGGGCAGAAGAGTGGTATATCCCTCTCTCTTCTCTCTCTCTCTCTCTCTCTCTCTCTCTCTCTCTCTCTCTCTCTCTCTTCTCTCTTTCTCTCTGCCAAGTTAATCCAGCTATACAACAATAGGTCTATCACATGAAAGGAAGAAGAAATGGAACATTTAACATACCGATAATATAAAATCCGATTTAATTAATTGTATCTTAATTTTATTTTTATGTATATACGCTTTATGAGATTAGGTAACATAGCGTATAGAATTTTTAGACTGTAATCTAGTGAACTGCGAATATCTATTGTTTTGTCATGGTTTTGCATAGTGGTTTACAGATTCAATTTAATTATATTATAAAATGGTTGCAGGTTATGTAATTCATAATCAATCCAACTTTTGCCTTTACCTGAGGAAATCAAAATGTGAGAAGTCGGCATTGGGGTTTGAACCCTGAATCTCCAGAACACTAGTGTCTGAGCCAATTTTCTCCATATTAAATCATGCTCTAAAATTGAAAGTGTTTCGCGCCGTAGTCGAGCGGTTTAAAGCATCATGTGTTGGTATTGATCAAAGAACCTGGCTGGTTTGATTCTCGATGGGCGAAGACATTTGTTCATGGAACATCGGCCAGTATGGGGCCGGTGCCCATCCAGCATTGTGAGGAATTTGGGTAGCTACAATAAGTAGTGTCTCCAGGTTAAAAAAAAATAAGTTAGAGCGGCAGGGAGACCCGACATGCTGACTACATGTCACCCCTATAGTGGTTGGATGATCGCCCACATCTACGATTATCACATGCAGATGTGAGGTTAAGCAACCGTCTGGTAGGTCAATGACCTTTCAGACCTGTCGCGCTATGGAGCAGTGTTTAAAATTTGAAGGCTAAACAGTCGTGTGTAGAGACAGTAGGTAAACATTAGATCATGGTGGAGCTACTAATTTATTGGGCAGAGATCATTACAATGCTTGAAAATTGTTTTTAATTTTCCGTAAAACGCTGAGGATTTAGTATTTTGTTTCTTATAGTGCTTACAGTTTTATTTATGGACTTCCTCTTCATTGAAATTTCAGCTAGTTTACAGAGATGTCTCCTGTGTGTGGTGTACAAACCTCCGAAAGTAGAGTATCTTAGTGACATAGAAACACCCTTATTAAGTTTACTGCCGCATTATCAGCATGTTATAGTAATGGGCGACTTTAACTCTAACTTACTTTCTTCCTCATCTTCATCATCAGAACTACTGGCATTATTTCACACATGCAATATGTATGTCTTGCCTTTACAACCAACTCATCACACATCGACGACTGATACATTAATAGACATCTTAGCCACGACAAATTCACAGAAAATTATAAACTACGGACAAATATCTGCCCCCGGCATATCAGCCATGACGTCATATATATCGAATACTCTCTACAGTGTCCTAGGACTCGTCCTAAATTATTAACGTATCGAAATTTAAAAAATATTAACCAGCAAGCTCTAATTGCAGACGCTATCGACATGCCGTGGCATGATATTTGGACCCTATTCACAATTGACGAAAAATTGCTTAAATTTAACAATATGATATTAGAACTTTACGACAAACATGCCCCCTTGAAGACTAGACGAATTACTAAATCCCCAGCTCCCTGGATGTCCCACGAAATTCGACTACTGATGGTGAGAGGGATGCTGCTTTTCGAAAATATAGACGGGACAAAAGTGACGCTAACTTAAGACAATATAAGACATTAAGAAACAAAACGAATCAAAACATTAGGAACGCTAAGTTGCGGTATGCTCATAGTCTCATTGATCCAAACACAAATGCAAGTGATATGTGGAAGCGTATTAGATCAATGGGTCTACGGCAGCCGACAACCAAAGGAGAGAGCATTAAAATATCACTGGACGATCTAACCAACATTTCACATCATATGCCACACTTAACATAAACACTACGACCAAACAACAAACTATAGATGAGCTCCTATCCACACCTACTCCTTCCCGAGAAAAATTCTTCTTTTCCTATATAATGCCAATCGACGTTAAACTATCCCTGGACCGCATTAGAACTAAAACACAAGGTATAGACAATATAAGTATCGACTTTTTAAAGAAAATACTCCATGTCATACTCCCAACTGTAACCCATATATTCAATGCCTCAATAATGACCTCCACTTACCCCGAACTCTGGAAAAAAGCTATAGTCAGACCAATCCCTAAAATTAAATTACCTGTAACACCAAACGACTTTAGACCAATCAGCATCCTCCCAGTCCTATCTAAGGCCTTGGAGCGCATTGTTCATGAACAATTAACTGATTACCTTAACACTCATAACATACTCGACCCATACCAATCAGGTTTTAGGACATAGTACGGCAACCGCACTTCTTAAAGTTACCGAAGATACGCGTGAAGCAATGGACAGTGGCCACATGACAATATTTACACTCTTGGACTTCAGCAAAGCTTTCGACACTGTTGACACTGACATATTAATAGCAAAATTACGCGCTCTGAATCTTTCTGACAATGCTGTTAACTGGCTTGGATCCTATCTTCATGGTCGCCAGCAATGTGTATCCAATGCAGAACTTTCTCATCCTGGCTATCACTGAAGGGTGGCGTCCAACAAGGTTCAGTGTTACGACCACTTCTGTTCTCTATCTATGTTAACGATATATCCACTAGACTTACCTATTGTCGATATCACCTATACGCTGACGATTTGCAAATTTACATTCACTCCCATCCTGACGATGTACATGACACACTAGACAAATTAAATAGTGACCTAGACTCAATTTCCCAATGGTCGAAGAAACATGGACTTAATCTAAATACTGACAAGACACAGTGCATAATTATAGGACATCGGCGAATCCAAAGCATTATAAATTACGAAAATATTCCTACCATTCTCCTAAATGACAAAAATATCCCCTACAGCTCAGTAGTAAAAAAACTGGGTAGCTATATGGACCAACACCTAGACTGGAAAATCCAGGTGAATAATACCTGCAAGAAAGTGTTCTCAATTCTTCACTCCCTAAATAGTTTTAAAAACTTCCTTCCTACAAAATTAAAACAAATACTTGTACAGACTCTTATAATGCCACACTTCGACTACTGCGACATATTACTGACTAATTTTACAACTGATCTATCTGACAGACTACAGCGTGCTCATAATGCGTGCATTCGATTTATATTCAATCTCCGTCGTTATGACCACGTGTCTCCTTCATTTCAGGCCTTATCATGGCTACGCCTAAATGACAGAAGAACTTTACATTCACATACCTTACTATTCCAAATTCTGCACACATATTTACCAACTTATTTAACAACACGTTTTCAACATTTATCGGCTCATCACAATTTAGGAACAAGATCACAAGACTCTTCTTTACTTTTGATACCACAACACAGGACCTGTCTGTACTCTGAATCTTACACAATATCTATGGCTAGAGCATGGAACTCACTTCCCAGTCATGTCAGGGACTGTCAATCGCTATCATTATTTAAATCCAAATTAACTGATATCTTAAGTTCGACACAATGAAAACATTAACTACATAACAACTATATAGAGCATTCTATTAATAATCATGTAGGAAGCTACTTACTTTATTTTATATCATTTTAATTTTATTATATTCTATGTTTTTGTTAGCATTAGCTAGTATTAGATCCATCATCATTGTATTTTGTTTAGTCTGTATTTTAATATCTTAAAATTGTAATATGTACGTAATTTTTGTATAATTTTACTATTCGCTGGTTGAGTGGAAGAGAAGGCCTTATGGCCTTAACTCTGCCAGCTAAAATAAATCATTATTATTATTATTATTATTATTATTATTATTATTATTTATAAACATATTGTCACTTCCCAGTCTACCGCTGTGGTCTCGAGGTTGCGTGCTGCCTTATCATGCAGCGGTACCGAGTTAGATCCTCGGTCGGGACCCGTTTCTTGGGTAAAGTTTTTTTTTCAGGGTTTTCCTCACCTGTAAGACATGTCAGGAAACTTTAAGGCCCAAACGGTCTCCAAACATCATGTGGCTATCATCATATTCACCTCATTAGGTTAAGTTGAGATTAAGGCCTTTCCTGGCGCATCATTACCACCACAATCACTCTTCATATCATCGGGAAAGCCGTAACCATGCCTTCCAGGCGCCCCAACCTCAGAAGTGGGTTACAAGTACGCCTTGGCAGGAAAGAATACCAGAAATGTAATGACCACCTGGTGCACTAATTATATATTTATTTATTTTGTCACTCCTATACTGGCTGGAAGATAGTATGTGTGACATATGGATGAGGGCAGGAGGCGCCTGGTGATATTATTTAATTAATGAATATGAATTTTCATCAAGTAAACACCAACTCAATTGATATTATTTACTGTTTGATTTCAGATTATCATCATTTATATAACCCGGATCATCCTCATTTTTAATAAAAATATTTTTCTCCAATATTAATACATTTTTAATACTGGTATAAGTATAAACAAACGATATTTACAACATTGGTAGATTTTTAAAAATGTATAAGTGTTAGAGCAATAGGTTAAAAATAAATAAATAAACTTAAAAAAATGATTCTTAACGTTCTAAGTATAGGGAATTTCCATCCATAGTAATTCTGCCCGAGGGCAGGTCTTTCACTGCAATCGTAACATTTTCATGCTATGCTTTGCAGCTTTACTAGGCAATTATAGGTGTGGTAGCTTCCCGTTGCTTTCCACACTGGTGAAGGATGATGATAATGATGATGGCCGGATGATTTTCGGGGACCGTTGGGCCCTAAGCTTTCTGACATTTGTCTTACATGTGAGGAAAAAACCCGAAAAAAACTTCACCCAGGAGCCTGTTCCGACCGGGAATCGAACCCGGGCCCGCTGCGTGACAAGGCAGCACGCTACGCCGAGACCACAGCGGTGGACATAGGGATTTTAATGGATTAGATTAATATTTGTATTCTTATTTTTATTTTAGACTCAGAATCCATAAGCTGTTATTAAAGTACAAACCAATAGGACATATTTTAGACTCAGAATCTATCAGCTGTTATTAAATTTTATTTTCTTCATATTCTCATCTCATATCTAATCTTAACATTTTGTATGCTCCCATGTTGAGCAGATGCACACACAGTAATGACCAACCTACCTGACATCTAGCGCATTTTGCTTCTCTCTCTCTTTTATTTTACCGATGCAAATACATGCCTGTAATTTCATTAGTGGGATATGTTTAATAATTGATTGAATGTAATACAGCTAATTTCTATAGAAATGCACAGCATAATGGTAACATCCAAGATATTTTGAACGCGATATGACCTTGAATATTAATAGTGTAAATAATACATTAGATTGATTTGTTGAATATAAAAATTTCAAACAATTTATTTAGGTAGAGTACTTTAAATTCATAACTTATTTTTTTGTATTATTACACCAAGGGACTAGAAAATTCCAACTGGAATATTTTGATGACTGTTAAGTAAATGTCCAAGAAACGGACACTATTTAACGAATAGGGTTGTGATTGTGTGATATATTTATCAGTTTGGAGTTGATTAGGCCGTTGCACTGGGTTAGAACCGGTCATGTGGACCTTCATGTCATTGACTCCGATAAACGTGCATTGTCTACTTTCACATATTACACTTAATTAGTAATGTGCTGTTTAATTTGTCATCATGTACCATATCCTCTGCATTTTTTAAACACTCTGATCATGTACGTTGAAAAACTGATTAGCTGAACGTTATTATGCTATTGTCTTTTGTTTTCAAGCAAGATATTATTTTCCCATGTTTCAATTTTTCGAACTCTTGCATTAAATGATTACAACAGGTTTCTTATTAATTCATATGTATACATTTCACGAATTATCTTCAACTTGATGTCATTTGCATTAAATACTTCATCCGGCCGCGCTATCTTCATGAATAAAAACATTACTTTGGTTCAGCGTGGGCCACGCGGCTCACAGCCTCATTATGCCGAACAGAAGAATGGTTGATATGTATTTTAACTGTTTTATTTCTATACTAACTCTGTGATGAAAGTTAAACATTAAATTGTACCTGTTGGTAGGTGCCGTCGTCCTCAACTTTGTTAAAATATTGTATATAAAATTAACTGGAGCGCTTTCGGAAGTTATCTTCCATCTTCTGCAGGTTACTGCTACAAACAATTGGAGTATACATCACCGTACACAACAACAAGTAGCGGAAACTTAACCTGCAGAAGATGGAAGATAACTTCCGAGAGCGCTCCAGTTAATTTTATATACAATATTTTAACAAAGTTGAGGACGGCGGCACCTACCAATAGGTACAATTTAATTTTTAACTTTCATATGACTTCACCTCAACGGAATTTGATATGAATTTTACTAGTATTAACTCTGTGTTCACTCATCCTCTTGTAAGATCAGTACCAGGAACTTTCGTTTGGGAGGGGTAGTGTCGGTAAGAATTTGTATCTCTGTCAGTCAAACTCAAAAGCGAATCCAGATAAACAATACAGAATGCGTCTACTGTGTTGCCTGCCAGCTTCAATGGAGCTGAAAGAGGACGAAGACAGAGACTATTAACCCCAAAAATTTAATATGTATTGCCGAAGCTAATACAATTTATTTTAATAAAATACTGTTGTAATCGAGCCCATCTTAAATGCGGGTATCACCAGTTATGTTTTGAGACAATGCAACAATGGATCATGATTTTTGCATACTCATTACATCTTTTCAAATTACTCTCGAGCAATCTGTATAACGTTGCATCTGGAACCACGTCTGGAAGCTGCCACGCTATCTGTTATCAGATATTGCATCTAGTCTTCCAATAACAGCGATATAATTTTCTAGACGGGAAAATCGGTGTCTGCGCATGCGATTCTACACGTTCGGGAACAGGAAAAAGCCACATGGGGCCAGATCGGGACTGTAGGCTGGACGAAAGTCACTAATTTCACCGACGTCTTTAAAAAAAATAATCGTTACATTTAGCGGTAACTCTCCTCTGATCCTTTAACTAACTGTTTGCCAGATGAACACTTGTTGAGAAGAAAGTGACCACAATATTCTTCTCCAAATTCCTGATCCCGTCTTGTCCATACGTTGGAGGCTGCTCATCTGGAAAATACCCAGTCCGATGATTGGTTATTTGTTTGGGTGTCAAACTGCTAGATTAGATCCAAGTTTCGTCCCCTGATATGGTGTCTACAGTCCATATGTATAAGCATGTGATTGACAGCGAATAAGTATTTTGCTACTGGACAATAGCTTTTTTGTTATCTGATCCCTGGAATTTAAGACTTAATCGTCCTACAATGTCTTGTTAGTAAAAATAATTTTGGAAGTTGGAAGTAAGTGACAGCCTATAATTGTCAATCACATACGTCTCACGCACTATAACAGCTAACGGGAGCGTCCGTTGTTCGTTCTCTCCAGTACTTCCTGCACCATTCCATCCTAATGCATTTCTGCCCTTTGATAAGTGATGCAGCACCATCTAGAAGGAAATGTTACCACCTCTTTAATGTTGATTCAGGTTGCACGAAAGAGCAAGGCTCTCAAATCCTTGTGTGAGTCGCTCAAGTGTTTGTGAATTTTAAACCACAATTAAAAGCGTAAAAATCATAGCAAGAAAATGTTCTTCCTCCATCTCCATAGGACACCATACGCTCACAATTTCAGTAGATATTGCTTTGAGACAACTGAAACAAATACTTTTATATACCTGCTATGATTTTGACATTCGAAGTTGGGCTTTCAATTGGTATATTAGTTTATTACCTTCATGTCGTGTCTCAAAATGTATCTATTATAGTGAGTTTTCTAGACGTGCTGGTGTGAGTGGGTATATCAGCTTCACATGTCGAATATATTGATAAATAAATTGCTGCGTTTCTGTATACTTTGTAATGTCACCAATTTCATTTCAATACTGTATTGCGAAGTTGCATGAGTTTTTTATTTATATGAGGTAGAAGACCATTTAAAATCGAAATGTTCTTTTGAGACTCATATTCGGAGAGCGTTATATGTCGATACATTAATACTGAGCAATTTATTTTTTTATGAATATGGTTGATAATTGTGAGACGGTAGGCAATTATACTACTGTATTATGCCATGCCAGTTGAGGGATGCACGATTTTATCATTAGTGAAGTAATTTTGTTGGTGTAGCGGATTTGCGAGTCGTAGTTCCCCTGAAAGGGTGGACTGTGTCCTGTAGCCACATTCTTTCTGTAACAAGTCAGTAGGCCGTGAAATTGCAGCCAACATATCCGGTCCCACTTCCGCCACGTTAATGCATTGTTGTGTCCATAACTGAGATAATAAAGTTTGTGCCCAACACGTGTTGGATTCCTTACAACTATTTTGTTCAATGTTTGTTGGATTAATAGTGATGATGATGATAATACCAGCCTCAGGGACAAGTGGTTAGCGTTTTTGACTACAGTTCATGTGGTCCCGGGTTCGATTCCCAGTCAAACCATAGGAATTTTCCCTTAAGGGAATTATTCCTGTGGTTGTCCATTGTCCGGAATTCAGGTTAGTTAGTTTAGGTTAAAGACTCCTGGCGCTTCATCATCATTTATTACCCATCATACCATTGGGGTCCACCGCTGTGGTCTCGAGGTAGCGTGCTGACTTGTCACGCAGCGGGCCCGGGTTCGATCCCCGGTCCGAGCAGTTTTTCTGCGTGAGCTTTTGTAGGGGTTTTTCCTCACCTGCAAGACGAATGTCAGGAAAACTTTTATGGCCCAAACGGTCCCCGAAATCATATGGCCATCATCATCATCCTTCACCTTTGTGGAAAGCAACGGGAAGCTATCACACCTACAAATTCCCTAGTAAATCTGCAAGCATAGCATGAAAATGCTATGATTGCAGTGAAAGACCTACCCTCGGGCAGAATTACTATGGATGGATATCATTGGGGAAGCCTAATTCCATCTCCCAGGTGCCTCAACCTAGGAAATGGATTACAATTCCACTGGTGTTGGGGAGAAATGTCACAAAAGACAACCTGGTGGCATTGAACAAAATGCACTACCTTATATTGAAATAATACTGAGGGCAGAGGAGTCCAAACTGAGTATTGTATATTTTGAGTCACCACGAGAACTTGATTGCTATAAGAATATTAAGAACATTATTATTCATTGATGATCTTCAAGTGGACATTTATGACCAAATGTCACAACTTTTCTTATTATTATTTATTCATTTATTGGAACTCCTATGAACCAGTGTTAATTTGACCAATTATTTCTGTATCCCTGGTGGTTTCTCCTACAGTGCAAGAGCCCAATTCACCCCCAGTAAAAATAGAAAGGTCACATTATTTGAACATACAAAATGTAACTTCTAACATTCTTCTTCTTTAGTAGGCGACTACAACCTCATTGAAGTTTTGGCCTCCTCAACAATTTTACTCCACCTAGATCTATCCTGGATATAGACTGGCCAATTTCCAATTTTCATTTCTAATATATCTTTTATAACATCATTTTTTTTTTTTTTTTTGGGCGTGCAGCTGTTCTGGAGCATATATTGATTTCCATTTGTATATTCTTCAGCTTCTAACATTGTAATTGTCATTTCAGTAACCAGTTTCCATGTCCTTCTTTCATTCCCCATTTGTGCCACATGTCTTTGCCCATTTGAGTGTAAGTGACTTAACATGTCTATGTTTACTGATATTGAGATATGGTGATTTTGGAATACTGAGTATAATTGATTTTAAAATGTTGAGATTTACCAATATTAATATTATGTAAAATATCAGATTTTAAATTAACTAATATTGTTATTATTTTAATATATTTTGTATTTATAGCTCTCCAGCATTGTTAATTTAATTAATAGTATTAATAGCTAACTCACTGGCACTATCGAACCCGTAGGTTCATAGCCGCGCGGACGTAAGCTCTCTATACATTCGTATCCTGAGATGTTTTCCAATCATTCCCTGTATAATCTACTTCCTACAAAATATATTTAATGTTATTCTTCCACCTCATTCTTGGTCTACCAACTTTGCGTTTTCCCTCTGGTTTTCCTACAAGAAGCTTCCATGCACGTCTTTCATTTCCCATTCGTGCCATATATCCTGCCCATTGCAGTCTATGAGACTTAACTGTTCTTATTATATCTGGCTTCCTATAAAGACCATCTAGTTCACTGTTATGTAGTCTTCTCCATTCACCTGTCTGATCTCTCTTTTGTCCAAAAATTTTCCTAATGATTTTATTCTCATACTCGTAATCTCCTTTCGTCCCTTAAAGTAAGAGTCCACGTTTTTTGAAAGGAGTTTGAAATTAATAATATCTGTATAATTTAACCCTGGTGAAGTGTAAGAGTAGATCTTAGTCTTAACTTCATTAGGTAAAATAAATTACTATTGTCTATAATAAAATTGTTTTTTGTAATAATTGATTTATGTGATGTTGGTAGCATTAGTTTATTAACATGTAATTCTCTGTATTTGAGGTGAATGAAGAGAAGGTAGAGGCATCCGAAGCCGTTCCAGCACCTGCCCAAGATGCTTCTCCAGCTTCACAGGTACAGCACTTTGTCAGATCAGCAATATTATTGTTAACATTCCAGTTTTTTTTTTCGATGCCACCATGTTTTTTATCACATTTCTGGCTTTCTCCCCTGGCATTGGCGGAATTGTAACTCATTTCTTAGGTTGTGGCACCTGGAAGGCAGAGTTACATTACCCCAATGATATGATGGGTGATAAATGATAATGAAAAGCCAGGAGAATCCTTACACTAAACTTAACTTAAATTCCAGACCATGAACAACCACATGAATATTTCCCGTTAGGGAAAATTCCTATGGTCTGACTTGGAATCGAACCTGGGACCTCGTGAACCATAGAAAAATGCTGACTTATCCTATAAGGCTGAATGTTGCGTGAGGCTTTCATAGCTGACATTGCAATGGAACCTAACCTGGATTGTAAGCCTCGGTGTGTATGATATTTAACTCACCTGTTATGTGTGACTTCACCTTTAATCCAAAAGATGGCTTTTAAGTCCATTGTACAATAGCATATTATTTATTTTATAATGTTTGACTTATATGAACAAGGGGGACACTCCATAGCGTAGTGGTTAAGGCAGTGCACTATAAACTGGAAGGTCGAGCGTTCAAGTCCCGGTGGGGTCAGGATTTTTAAACTAAGCCAAACCTTCTGGTGGCACCATGTCCCTGGGGTCGACTCAGCCTCTAACTGAATTGAGTACCAGATGTCATGCAGGGCTGACAACCCAGCTGACGTCAAGTGCCGATTATCTAGAAAAAGTGGGAGCCTTAACATCCTACTGCTCCAAGGGCCTTCCGAGGCCTGTAGTGGGAACACTTTACTTTACTTTATATGGACAAGGGGAGGGTCTGAATCAGGTATAGCAGATTTGGCTGAAACTTTGTGAGTAGAAACAGGTAGGTGCCCTTTTTAAGCTTCCAGAATATTTCACCTGAGTAAACCATAGGAAACTTTAAAACCTCCTCCAAAGATTTTTGTGTGGAAGTAGATAAAAAAAACTCCAAGCGCGACAGGCCTAGAAGGCCCTTGGCTGACTATCCGGCTTCTTGCCTTAACCACTCATCTATGGCGCGGGACTGTGGAAGTAGATGGAATCGTCGGTACCCAACTCGGACCTTCCCCTTGCAAGAGAAAAATATTAGTATAGTCAACTCATTTTGTTGTGTTTTTATTATTCATCTCAATGAAGGATAAATTATATTTGAAGAGGGGAATTAACAGTGTTATATAAGAGAAAAATGTAATTGTGTTTAGATTGGAGTGCTCACGCAGCTTAATCGATAGAGCGTTTACATAGAAAGCGAAAGGTCCTGGGTTCAAACCCCAGTCTGAGCGTATACTTTTCTCTTCAAATATAATTCATCTTGTCATATTTGTAATCAACAAAAATCAGACCGTTCTTTTTCAGTCTTGTGTACAAAAAGTATTTTGTTTCTGCAGGAAAGCGAAGGAGCTGCAGTTAAGGAAAGTGAATCTGCAGAAAAGAAAGATGATGTTGTTTCTGCTGAAATCGAGACCAAAATTGAAGAGACTGTTGTTGCCACTGCAGAAGCCACACCCAAAACAGAGGAACCACCAGCAACAGCTCAAGAGGAACAAAGCAAAGAGGTGAGAATTACCGTATTACATCCATAATATGGCTTCAGTAATGTGTAAGAAACTTAATTTTTTACTTATCATGTTTGTCCACTTCTGATGGCACTGTGTATTCTATTAGTCGTTTGATATAATTATATGTGTGTTATGGTTACATTTGTAAATTCAGGAGATAATATATTGCATAACCATTGAAAGAATGTAAGTCAATCATGTTTATGAGATCCATTTTTTTAAAGTTCATAATTTATTTCTCTTATAATAATATACATTTATAAAAACTGAGCGAAATTGTTCAATGGTAGCTATGAAATTAACATTCAGGGGATCCCAAGTTCATGTCCATGTCCTATTAAACTTGATTTGATTTTTTTTTTGTGGTTTTAATCAGTCATCAAGCCAAGTACTGGATTGGAATTTCATTATCAAAATATATGTTGTTGTTTACAAATGCTGGGCCTTGGCAACGAAGCCATTAGCGTTCTTGCTCTCCAATATTTCTCTATGGTGGATCCAACAGGTAATAATTCACAGGTTTGTAGATGTTCTTCATTCATTTCTTCGTCTTTGTTGCATAGAGGACAATTTAGATTCGTGTAGATTCCTATTTTGTATAAATGTTTGGCCAAATAGTCATGTTCTGTAAGCAGTCTAAATTTTGCTACTGTAGTTTTACGTGGAATAATATCTGGCTTCTTTACTAAAATATTCCATTTTTTTGTCTTTGGCTTTATTGCATAGGTCTTGGTTTTATATTTGTTTTTAATTATTTTTATGTATGCAAAAGGTAAGCTTTTAGTAGTATTCTGAATTAGATTGGAGCCTTTTTTGGCAAGAAAATCAGCAGTGTTATTTCCAGCAATTCCACAACGTGCAGGTATCCATTGCAATTGAATTCTCTTCTGTAGTTTTTGGAGTTGTTGAATCATTTTGTAGCACTCTTTAAATCAAAATATATTTCACCATTGTTATTTCATAACTTATAAAATTTAATAAAAGTAATTAAAAAAAAAGAAAACTCATGAATGTAACTATATATGTAGACCTACATATCCTATTGGATATAGCACAAATATTCTAGATGCGAAGACCTTATATCTTCATCATCATCATCATCATCATTGGTGTGACGGTCCTTTTAATTTGACCTGATCCTCCCTCATAACAAGCATTCTCTTTGGTCAGTGGCCTTATTTCTCCAATTTGTTATGCCAATCTTCAGTAGGTCCGCCTGTAATTGTCAATCCATTGTAACGTAGGCCTCCCAACTTTTCTCCTTCCATCCAGCTTAGCATTTGATATCATCCTGGAAAACGTGTCTCGTTCATTCTGCAAATGTGGCCCAACCATTTGATATGTCTAACTTTAATATCTATATCATTATCTTTATATATGTCATATTTCCTGGTTAGTTATTATTCTCCAGGTACCCTTATCCTTAATTGGACCATATATTTTCCTTAAGATCTTTCTCTCCCGGTGGCAAGTCTTGTAGCAGTTACTGTCTATAAATAAGAATGAAATAAAAATATTACAATTAATTTAAAAATGAATTTTGCAAATAAGGAAGTTACTATCATATGGTGCTTGTCTATGCGTTACAATGTTAGAATAAGGTATCTCCCTACACCTTGTCAACTTAAAGTAGAACTCAAAATATGTCAACTATTGATCATCTGATGAAAGTTAGAAATTAAATTGTACCTGTTGAAAGTTAGTCTCAAGTTCACAATTTTGTGAATAACTTAATTATCTTGCATTTGGTGCTTTTATGAACATTAATATAATCATCGATTGGATTTTTAAGAACATCAGCATAAAGGCACAGAATTATTGAGGAAGATAGGAAATATTGGAAAACCTGTTTTGTCATAACTACTAACTCACTGGCACTATCGAACCTGTAGGTTCATGGCCACGTGGACATAAGCTCTCCCTACATCCCTCTCCTGAGCCAATGTTTTCCAATCATCCCCTGTATAATCTACTTCCCTCAAATCATAGTTAATATTATTCTCCCACCTCATTCTTTTTCTACCAACTGGGTGTTTTCCCTCTGGTTTTCCTACAAAAAGCTTCCATGCACAACTTTCATTCCCCATTTGTGCCACATGTCCTGCCCATCGCAGTCTACGAGACTTAACTGTTTTGTCATAAGCAGAATTTATTTCCCACAACCTCAACAAAGCTCATCTTTGTAAAATCTTAACCCGTATTACTATTCACACTATTACACCATTATATCACAGTTATTACTATATTTTATTGGGAGAACATTAAACTTAGCTATACATGCGCTCAAAGTTATAGAACAGGTATATCTCTGATCAGAGCACTGTAAGTTGGTAGATCCTGTATTGAATCAATGGGGCTCATGTTTAGGTGGGTGAGAGATTTTAACTATTGCTACTGTTATTGTTCTGATATATCATTTAGGGCCTTATGTATGTACAGTTTTATCACTCACCTCATTTATGCCTGATATATCATGTTCAAGAAACTCAGGATGAAGTTTCTAAAGATGCAAGTAATCTATTTCGTGCTATCTATATTTCATATTGATTTGTAACGTTATGGCCTTAGATATTGAATCTATAACAAACACATTCTTATATCAAATGACTAGTTACTACTGATATGTATGCCCAATCTCTTTGCTGCAAAAAAGGTGAGTAAAAATCTCTTATATTAAACATATTATAGGTTGACAGTTTAAGTAAAACCTAATTCGACAACTACAGTCATTCAAAATGAGGTAGAGATACAGCTAATGTATTGTTAGATGGCATTTTCCATACTAGATAATAAACAGATTTTGAAATGATTGCAAGTAATGTATTTTGTTATCACATATAAAGACAATAGAATTAAATTGGCTACGTTTGACAACTTGCAGTCTTTTAAACCTACGAAACTAAATAAGTAAATAAATATACAAATAATTACAAGTACAGTCAGACCTTCTTATAATGAAAATTGATATACACCATATAAAGCTATATTTTTCTAAGGTCCTAGCATATTTCTCATATTTCTTCCATCCATACATACATTCTATGGGTCTATAGCTCGAGTCAGACCCTGGCCTCCCTAATCCTCCATTCTTCTCTGTTCCTAGTCATTGTCTTCCAATTCCTTACTCCCACAAGGTTAAATATTAAATAACACTCATTATAGCAATTGAGTAGTTTTAGAAACATTGTGATATAACAATACACAGTTTTGAAGTTCAGTGATCTCCAAAATTGCAATGCGATATAACAATACACAGTTTTGAAGTTCAGTGATCTCCAAAATTGCAATAGTTTCACTTAGAAAACATAACAGATAACTGGAAGGTTTCTATAGAGGGATAAAATTATAATTTGTGTAAAGCTTTAAAACAATTACACTAAGTTATTTTGTCAAAGAGGTATTGAATTTTATGCAGTAAGTTTGGAAATGAGATTAGCAGAATTTAGAGGTTTGCATATGTGGATGAAACAGACAGCCATAATTAAAAAAATTATGGATTATGAAAATCTACCTTGGCCACATTTCTTAAAAAGAAAATATAAGTTGAGAAGTGTTGTGAGTGGCAAATTAGACCATGCACAAAAACATTTGAATGGGAGCAATTTAAGGCAATCAGCATAATGCTATAATAAAGATATTTAATGAATGGGGACTCAAAATGTCCCTGTAGGTGTCCTGTATTCTGCTGAAAAGCCCTCATTTTATCAATTACTTGATGACTTATTTTTGACCTTTGAAGTGAGTAATGTCTTAGAGAAGTCTGCTCCCATTGGCAATGTTGATTTTGGATTCAAAAATCAAATGAAAATTGTCATTGGAAAATACAACCGCAAAAACATTTTAACACTAAAATGGGTTATTTTAACAATTTGATGCCAAAAAAGTATAGTGTCTTTTCAAAATACACACATTGCTATTGTGTAATTGCCGCTCAGAGATAAGAAAGCTTGAAATATTCAAAGTCTCGCGTCTTCCACATTGTGCATACAAAACTCTGTTCACACGACTATGCAATATTTAAGTAGCTTAAAGTTTCATATTTGGTTCTTTAAATCATTGCCTTATTAATATTTTCCTCCATAGTTTCACCCATATTTACCATTTAATTTTAAGAAAATTAGGATAACCGAAAAACAATGGCTTATAACTAGCAATCTATCGAGATAAATCGAGTATGTTGTACACCATTGAATAGATCATTATCTCAGCTTTCCAATGATATATAACATGTCATACCATCTATTGACAAAACTAAAAAAAAACACTAAGAAGAAGCTACAAGCTGCTCAGTCTGTCTCACAGCCGTCAGTGTAAGAATGGGCTTCACTTGATCAGCTGGCTGGGGAGCTGTCTGTGTAAGCCAAAGGGTTAAAAAAGACAAACAAATGCAAATAGGAAAAACAAAAAATACATTCTACTGCAGATCGAACCCTAGACCTCATGTATACAAAGCAAGTACTCTAGCACTGAGCTAAACGTTTGCTGTCGTAACATCATTAAATGGATGTACTTACTGAAAAATGATGGCTTAAACATAATGATGTCATATCATATACTCTTGTGAACAATGCTCTGAAATTTGTGTATTGTAACGACCAAGAGTCCCCTTATCTTTTTGAGGAGCAGTGTACGTTACTGTATTACGAAAATTTCAATTATGTGGTGATTTTAATGTACTATTTGAGTATGTTGGTACATTGTTATATAATATGTAATCTTTTTTTTTATTTTATCTCCTTGAATTATGTTTAGCTTAAGCAGAATCTTGTAGGATTTTTTTTTTCTAATTCTGTACATTGTAATCCGTCAAACACTCATAACAATAACTCTAGTATAACAGTATAAACTGTCAATGCCTGTACATATTGTTGTATTGAAGTTTGACTGTAATACATTTTATCATATGTGGAAACAGTACAACTAAGTTGGAATAAACTTTGCGATGTTCGGGTAATCACTCAAACCTGCTGAATGAAAAGTAATTGATTAATCACAAAATATGTAGCACTGGGCCAAGCAATTAGCTAAGGCAATAGTGTTGAGAGTTGTATTGAACTGAGTTCAAACTGTAGTGCTAACTAATATGACTGAAGGTTATCCTTGAATTTTGCTTAGTTATCTAGACATGCTGAGATTTCATTACTAGAATCCCATTTCATATTAGCTCTGAAGCCTGGACACACTCACAGAGTACCAGAGAAGAAAGTGGACAAGATTCGCGTACATGCCATAAGCGGCGCTAGTGTAGAACAACTAACGACATCTAAATTTTTTCGATTTTTTTCTGGTACTAATATGAAATTCAGCACAGTCTGGTGGTAAAATTATGAATTATAATTATATAACACCATCTGATGAATAATCCTGGAATTGAACTTTTATAGGAATTAATAACATATTAATTCATCTTAAATTATGGAATTATTTGTACCCAGCCTCACAGACCTAAAGATTTTCTTAATTTTAACAGAAGGGAAAATGGAAATAAATAAAAAAATGTTAATTTATTTTCGTTTATTAAAATTTAAAAACGTGCATTATGAGCTCTGTTAATAAATATTTACAATTGACCTACCCCTTTATTCTCACATACATATTTTATACAATATTTATTAAAGAATCTTAGCCATGTCATACATCTTAAATCCATTGTAAAGTCACTCACATTTTTAAAATGTTTATTAGAAATGGCTGTACACTGACATCACTCTTCCTAACCTAAACAAATCTTAGAATTCTATCATTTCTAGTAGGTTTATCTTTGAAAATAGATTCACATAAAAACGTAAACAAGAATGAATTTACTTACAAATTAGAGTAAAATAAAATCTAAGTAATGATTTTAACTTTCCATGTTATATAATTTTTACAGTACCGTCTACATAGAACGAAAGGATAGCAGTTAAAAATTTAAATTTACAAAATGGCTAATTTCCCATAATCCCAAGTGAACACGCAGTGTGCCTTGCATTTGTTTTGTTTAGTTACATATTCTGTTACTACGAAACAGTGCTCTACCATTGTAGTTCGCTCAACGTAGTTCATCGTAAACGACCAAAAATTTTTAGATGTCACTGTACTCAGTTTTCCCTCTATTCGAAGTTTCTCTATGGGACACACTTACCAAGGAGGATTGAAGAAGTGTTAGGAAAAGAGAAAGGACATCAGGACTTGATATATTTTATAGGGTTTTACTTCCAGTTGTCAACCTATAATGTTTCTACTTCTGGAACTTCGTAAAGGAAAAATAAAAAATAACAATAAGGGCAATATTAATTTAGACCCAAGGACAAAAGAGGATAGATAATCAACCATAGGGCTTGAGTAAGTTCATCAGAAACATAAACACTAATCTTAAAATGTTTGGTATATTTTGTATTACTCGTATGTGCTATATGAGAAAAACTGGCACGATGAATAAAGGTAATTTTTATTGTGAAGTTTTTGCATTTAATGCTTTCCAGTAGGTATGTATGAAAGTTTATTAGTGCCAGACAGTTTTTTTATGAAGATCACTTTAAATGATACAATCATGCTCGGTTGGAACTGATCATCTATGAAAAGGCAGGCCTTCACAAAGTTTTTTGTGGTTCCACTTAATTAAATAATGCTACGAATATGTAACAGTAATATAAATGGATGTAACATACAAATTTTTGTTGGAATGATGAAACAAGTTATGGCATTATACTTCTACCTATGCTGCTGGAAAGCTTTAAAACAAGCAATGAAGAGCATGAATGTAAAAATGATGGAATTCTGCAACGAGACATTTTACGTTGCAGCAAAAGATGCCAGCGAGTGAATCCGAGCCAAAAGAACCTGCGACTGAAGAAGTACCTCCTCCACTACCTGCAAGTCCACCACCTGCAGCAGAACCTGTAGAAACAAAACAAATTTCTGAACCTGCTCAAGTTTCTATAGAATCTGTACCAAAGCCACAAGAGGACATAACGAAAGTTGAAATTCCTGCAGTTGTTGAAAATAAGGAAACATCTGAACCAATTGTAACACAAGTCACGTCTGCACCAGTACAGTCTGAAGTACCACCTGCACCAGTGGAAACTGAAGTACTGCCTGCACCAATGGAAACTGTAGCACCCCCTGCACCAGTTGAAACTGAAGTACCACCTGCACCAGTTGAAACTGAAGCACCACCTGCCTCAGTTGAAGAAACAAAAGTTGAATCCCAACTTCCATCTGCAACAGAAACAACAAAAGAAATCCCATCTACTGTAACAGCTGCAATTGAGCCAGAAAAAGTGGAACCACCTGCACCGGTTGAACTAACAAAGGAAGAACTCCCTGCACCACCTGCCCCACTAGAGGAACCAAAGAAAGAAGAGCCAGTAGTTGAACTTCAAGCACCAACGACAGAAGCGTCACCAGCTCCTCCCCCCACTGAGGAATGCTTGCCTGCACCTCCTGCCCAGGTAATTTTTACTATGTTTGTGTGTGACACTGACAGCGACCACTGGGAGTTACATCCCTTTAACTCTAGTTGATCCAGGAATCCATACCAGGTTAAAATTTTTATTTTACTTTTTTTTTTCACCTCTTCTCTTGGTCTTTTTATCTGTTTGCAATTTTTCTTTTAACATTGTGTTCTGTTAAGTTATGTAGATAGGAAATAACACTATGAGGTATTTTAATATTGTTTATTTTTTATTTCACTCACCTCATACTTCATAACTCCTAGCATACCCAGGGTTTCGTCACATCCTTTGTGACACAGCATTGAGAATGTCACAAAGGATGTGACGAAACCCTGGGTATGCTAGGAGTTATGAAGTTTGAAGTAAGTGAAATAAACAATATTGTGTTCTGTGTTTCAATCCTAGTATTTTCCCAGGCTGTTTCATCCATCTGATAATTGTTTCTGAGGCTTCTGCCACTTTTTGTGACAATTGATCGTTAACGTACTAGGCTTATCGCAGCTTCAATGGAGACACTCTGATAATTTGTACCTGCCAATCCATTATTTGAGATTTACATTGGTCCTATTGAACTAGTGATTACCATGGTCACATCTGGTTATGAGATTCACAAGTTCAAACCTGGCTGGTATTGATGGATTCTTAAGGATGTAAAAATTTTGTTTCTGGCTTCCTTCAGAAGGGAAGTACAATGGTCTCATGTCATAGATTACAGCACATAAAAGAACTTTGAGTCTAAAATAATAAGCTTCTCAGCAAAATGTGTTAACCTGAAAGGCACACATTTGAATTGCAATGCTAATGGCTTGAATTGCTAACGGTTATAGTTAAATAAAATATTAATCAATTAATTGAGTTTTGCTTATCTGCCATAACTTTCTGAGATGAATTTTAATGTTTGAGTTAAATGACAAAGCAACTTATACTGAGTTTAGCCTTTAATTTCTAACATAACTTTAGATTTTCTGGAACTTTTTTTCATGCATTTTTAAATTTATTCCTAAGAGTCACATAATTCAGCATTGGCAGTGAAATAATGAAAATGCCATGATTACTCACAAATAAGATTGGAACCTTATATGTGTCTATCTAATAAGATCACTTTTTGATTAAATTTTAATGATAAAAAAATTTGAGGGGTATTACTTGTGTGTATCTTAAAATAAATTATTGTTCCAAACAATTGAGTGAATTTTGTCATTCTACATATGTATCAATACTTAATGAATTCCTAAGGAATGAAGGCTATACTCATGAAAAGAGTTTTTAAATTTTTTACAAATCTTTATCAATCGCATTTAAATGCCAAAAAGTTGTGTGGTGTGTGTTAACATTCTGATGGCTGCAATTTTTTTCTTAGAATCAAACTTGATATTTAGTAAGTAATCAAGAAAACTAAGGTTTAGTTCATTAATCAGCAAAATTGGATCATTGAGAATGGGGATAGAAATGAAAATTTAAAAATTGCTCTAGTGGCCATATTTTATTTTTTTCAACAAAACCCAGGGTATGCTATTGCAATAAAATAAGGAAGGCACTTGTAAAAAATCAGCAAAATCCAACCATTAGATGTGAAAGCTTACCTGAAAGTCGAAATTTAGTAATTGGTTTAATATTTAATTTTAGGAAGTTATATTTTGAGGTTATTTTAATTATATTATTTTTGGTCTGGACATCTTACCTCAATATTAATGTTGATTTGTTCTTGGACATGTTTCAAAACAATTCTGTTTTATTGTCAGCTTTCCCAGACTCGGAAAGCTGACAATAAAACAGAATTGTTTTGAAACATGTCCAAGAACAAATCTGGCCATATTTTATTTTTTTCAACAAAAACCCAGGGTATGCTATTGCAATAAAATGAGGAAGGCACTTGTAAAAAATCAGCAAAATCCAACCATTAGATGTGAAAGCTTACCTGAAAGTCGAAATTTAGTAATTGGTTTAATATTTAATTTTAGGAAGTTATATTTTGAGGTTATTTTAATTATATTATTTTTGGTCTGGACATCTTACCTCAATATTAATGTTGATTTGTTCTTGGACATGTTTCAAAACAATTCTGTTTTATCGTCAGCTTTCCCAGACTCGGAAAGCTGACAATAAAACAGAATTGTTTTGAAACATGTCCAAGAACAAATCAACATTAATATTGAGGTAAATGTCTGACATGTTTTTTTTTTCTTGCAACAAAGCTAGCAATGTAGTATTTGAAGAAGAAAATTAGTTCTGTGTTTTTATTTTAAATTAACATTTTCCAATCCTGGATAGAATTTAATTTAAGAAAGAAAAAATAATGCCCTTACCGGGGCTTGAATTCTGCATCAAGCGTTCGAGCATTAATTTTTCTTTCTTAAATTAAAGAAAATTAATATTCAGTTTGTTACTCAGCAAAATTGAGCTGTTAAATTGAAAACTAAAGCTGTAGTGAAAACATTTCCAAAGATTTATCAAACATATATACACACATTCTGTAAACCAGCAAAATTAGACAAAAAATTTGACTTGCTGGGGAATTCATTTAGTTTATGCAGTTCCTGCAAGATGAACTTTCTCTTTACCTTCTTCCTTCTTAGTCCCACACCGTAACCGAGTGGTTAAGGCACGAAGCCTTGGCGCAGAGCTACGGGACTTGCGCTGGTTTAAGTCTCCATGGGGGAAGAAATTTTCTCATGGCATTTCGGCCAGTATGAGACCACTGCCCACCTAGCATTGTGATGCATTTGGGTAGTTACAATAAGCAGCGGCTCCAGATTGAGAAAACCACCTATAACGGCTGGGGAGTCAACATGCTGACTACATGTCACCCCTACACTTAGCCGGTGATTGACACGTGTGGATGTGAGGCCAGCAGCCGGATGGTAGGCTAAGGGCCTTCTAGGTCTGTCGTGCCAGGAGTTCTTCCTTCTTTAATATCAAACAGTGTTGTTACATAAAATAAATTTTCTGCCCTGAATAACTAGGGAGATACACAGCCATGTAATTTGGAAATTGTTTAAGCCACAGTTTCTTCAAAATATTTTCCGACATCAGCATTAACTTTTACTTTTTTGCAGTCATTAATTGTCTTTCATATCTCCAATACCCGGTCAATATACCTTTATTGAAAAAAAAATGGAGTTTAAAAGTTTTATTAGCTTATTGATTGATACTTATCAAATGGTAGATAGTTGTAAATATAAACACTTAAAAAAGGTGTTGAGGATGAATTGCTCAATACTAAGTTACATAAATTTGACTATTTAGAGTGTTGCCATATCCCAATTCTGCATGGAGTGTGTATAATTTATTTTAGAATTAACATGAAACAAATATTGGAGAAAGTTGTAAAAATACAAAAAAACATTGTTTTAGATTGAACCAGAGTCAGTTGAGACAAGTGCAGTGAAGACTCCAGAAACACAAGAATCGGTGCAGGTAAGTTGCATCTTGCATTTGAATTTTACTGCATCTCACAGCTCCATGTTTGAGATGTGAACTTTACAAAAATTAGATTTCCAGCTGAAACTGATTTTTATGAATTTTTTGTCTATGCTATTTAAAGAAGTTTTACTATTAATTAAAACACTTTGTCTGTTCATTCTTACCTCTTTGAGTTGTTTTTGTCGAACTGTTAAAAACAACTGTTCAGAGGTAAGAATGAACAAACAAAATGTTTTAATTATTAAACACACCTCTTAATGTTACTTCCTATTGTATTTTTAAAAAAAGTTTTATTATATCTAGTAATATCTGTACCTCAGATGTCTAGAATCGTAACTCACAAGTTACCATAATATGAAGGAGGAAGGATACCACTAAGCGATATTGGAGATAGAGCGGCTTTTATATAGGCCTAAATTGGCACCAATAGTGATGGGAGTTGCTATTTTATACCTTCAAATAGATTTCTTGATTGTGGTTACTACTATATCAGAACCTCAGAATGATGAAAATGGAGTTATGACTCTTGACCTCTGAGGTATAGATATCATATGAGTGTTATCCCATAAATAATGCACAGAATTATTTAACTGTACTTTCCTTGCTTGAAGAAGATGAAGTATTAGGTGAGATATGACTCATTTTATTGATATTTATTAATTATATAGCTTGCTTCAGAAGGGACCCTCCTATTGTTTAGTTGTTTCTTGACTCGCCTCATACTTCTTAACTCCCATGCAGACTTGAGTTTCTTCACTTCATTTGTGACATTCTCAATGCTGTATTACGTTCACAACTGATGTCCAATGGCCTCCTATCCTGCAGACTGACCTCCGCGCCATCTGATGGCTGACTGATGAACTTACAAATCAATCCCCTCTCCTTATCACCGGGTATTTCAAAGTTCATAGTTGTGTTTTTATTCTTCCATATGTAACATATGGAAGAATAACTATGAATTTTGAAATACCCGGTGATAAGCAGTTCATAGTTGTGTTTTTATTCTTCCATTTGTATCATATGGAAGAATAACTATGAATTTTGAAATACCCAGTGATAAGGAGAGAGGATTGATTTGGAAGTTCGTTGGTCAGCCATCAGATGGCGCGGAGGTCACTCTGCAGGAGAGGAGGCCATTGGACATCAGTTGTGAACGTAATACAGCATTGAGAATGTCACAAATTAAGTGAAGAAACTCGAGTCTGCACGGGAGTTAAGAAGTATGAGGTGAGTGAAGAAACAACTAAACAATATTAAATAAACCTCATAGTGATGTTTTTATTATTGATTTAACATTTCTCACTGAAAGATAAATTATATTTGAAGAGAAAAATTTTTGCCTAGACCGAGACTCGAACCCGGGACCTTTGGCTTTCCAGGCCAAGTGCTCTACTAACTGAGCTACCGAGGCGAGTTACGATCTAGACACAAATTTTTCTCTTATATACGTTGTAATTTCCTATCGCCAAATGCTTTTTAAACCATTGCTTGTATCTTTGCAAATGGCGGCTTCTTAGTTAAGAAGACATTTATTGGGAATTTAAAAAAAAAAATTTTTTCTCTTCAAATATAAACCTCATAGTGTTATTTCCTACCTACATAACCCTCCTATTAAATGAGAAACTGGGTGCATTTTGGTCAGAGCTATGGCTAGTCAACTTAGTTCATTCTCATGCTGTTTATTAATAATGTTTGTGGTTTGTTAGCTGAAAACTTTTACATTATTATTAATAGTAGTATTGTATTATTATTTGTTTTTTTTTAATTATCAATTTTGTGTTTATCAAAATCATTGTTAAAAACACAAGTTAAAAAACCAGCTATAACTGTAAAATAAGTGAGAGTTAGAATTTTGAACCATGATTTTTTTTTTTAGGGATCCAATGAAATAACTGAAGCACCAACACACCAGACCGCCGTGGAAGAGTAAAGTTTACTGTGTGAAAGTTGAAACATTTCATTCCTTATGGACGCAAGTTGATGTGTAGCGAGTGTTGTACTGGCCAGTTATCAGCTCAAAGGAAATAAATTCCAAGGCCTAACCAGCGGCACTCAATGGACCAACCAATTCTGCTGCCATTTAATTTTTTAATACGACATCTTGAAGAAAAATACTCACAGCTCACAAAGTTATAATGGATGTGCTGTTGGCACAAAACCTTTTGTATCATAGCCGCTTGACTGTGTAGAACCGAATGTGGGGAATGGGTTTTCTAACAATTTCTATGTGTAGGTCTGATTTTTCAACTGCATCACACTCAAAAAAAATAAAGTACATAACAATTTTTGGATAATTTTTTGACAATTTTTTCACAACTATTTTCTTAAGATGTTTTTTGTATGTGTACTATTTAAAATATTTTGTACTGTTGAATAAGTTTTCTGCTTTGGTTAGGTTTAGATTGAATGAGGTTCCAGTTGACCTTTTGATCAACTTTTTTGGGGAAAACTGAAAATAAAAAAGTTTTTACAGATCTCTACAGTAAATATATGTCTGCTCGATGTTAGAGTACTTAGTTCAAACACCCGACCGGCAGCTCCCAATAAAAAAACAACGAACATTTTTTCCTGGAGTTTTTTTTAAAGTTTATCGGTGTGTACAATAGTCAGAATCCCAAATTGAATTTTACAATAAATTCTGATTGTCATGTGTAAACGTGTTATGAACATTTAATAGAAGAAGACGTGCCCAGTAGTAATTGTTACAAGAGTGAGTTATGCTCTGAATATTTGAACAATTTGTATTTAAATAATAGGGTCAGATTGCAACAGTAAGGGGGTGTTTGTGTAAAAAAAAACAGATCTAGTGTTTATGGCAATGAACCTGTCTGTTGGCATTTTATCATCTTATTTTTAAAAATAAAACTAAGGGTCCATTCACAGAAATGCATTGTAAACATTACCATGTCCATTCACAATGATTTATGTTAACATAATTATAGCAGAACACTTTATCCAAAATAAAAGAGGTCAGAGTTATTTCCAAGAACAAGTTCTTTTTAATAATACATAGCATTTTCATTTATGAAAGGATGAAATATGTATGGTATAGTATTAATTTGTTGTAAATTCTATGTTAAAATTTATTATAAGAAATTTAGACAATAATATGTTATCTTGTACACAATCGTTATTTATGTGGAGAGTACATAACCGATGATTGTGTGCAATGTCATTCATATTTATGCAATGAAAAGGGCAGGCATCCTTGTTCAAAGCTTTTGAACCGTGATGTGAAAATGTGGAGCTATATAATATTTTTGTTCTGTATGGAGGAAAATTCTGAAAACTTTCTTTATGGTATTTCTATTAAGTAGAGTTTTATCTACAGTGCGATCAGTATAGCACTGGACAGCAGACATGGGGATTTCACTATACACTGCTGACGCACTCACAGCGGGGAACAGACAGCGTAGGATATGGTTATACAACCACACATTTTTGTAACTTTTACAAATTGTCATACTTACCAACTTTATTGAAGCAGGTGCTGGAACTGTTTACCTTCGTTGTCCATACATTTTTTACACCTCTTTATACAATTTGTTGTACAGATTACGGACTGTTGAACGTGACAGAATTTTTACACGCGGGAATCATGTTTCAAAGAGTCTTTGTACTTGGCTGACAGACTGAGTTAACAAATATTGATCATAAATAAATACACGTTCAGTAGAAAAATTATTAGCCATTATACAGTTTACACTTATACACACATCATTCAGTTTACATTTATACACGCCTGTTTTATAAGATACAAATTTTAAAATTGAAATAACTTATACACAAGCCATTCTGTACACAAGGAAAAGTGAGTGAGTATCTTAATCCACTCAAAGCATACAATCTGACTGCGACCATGAATGCATGGGATGTGCTTGTATACTGCTGAGTCTGCGCACATTTCGCGTCCCGTGTCTGCACATGTAAGCCTTCGTCACCGCACAGCACAAAAACACCGCGTCTGCTGTCCAATGCTATACTTATCGCACTGTATATGAGAGTAATTAAACTTCCGGTCTAGTCCTCTTTTGGCTATAGTCAAAACATAACAAGAGAGTAAATATTGCACCTGAGCCAGGATTTGGATCCAAAATTCATGTGCTGAAGTTCTATCATTGAATTACTTACGCATTCTTCTTGGATTAAAACAATATTTTTCTCTCTTTAACTCCCAAGTTATCCTAAATAGTGAAACATAATTTACATGAAGGATACAGGGAGAAAAAAAAAAGACCAAGTATTTTTTTTAAATGGAAGGTGTCACTAGATTCTCCATGGAAAGCTCTCATCTAGAAGTTGAAAGAGTAAAAGATACAGTTTAGTCAGGGTTAGTTAACCATGCAGGTAAGGAAGTATGAATGTTGTACAACTAAAAGTATGTTTTCTAGGTTTCATGTAAAAAATTACTTATCTGGTTCTTTCCTTCCCTCTATATAGATTCTTTGATAAGGACTAAACCCATATTGTTTATATAAATATTAAGTATTGGAAAATTGAAACCTCGCCTCATAATTTGTAGATACATGAGAAAAGGTTTGATAAGGCTTGCCTTTTATCGTCGATCGTATCTGAATCCTAAAAATATTATTTAACCATATTCTAATTAATTTGAGTTTTTTTTTTACTCGCCACATATTTCTTGACTTCCATGCAAACCCAGGGTTTTGTCACTGCATTTGTGACATTCTCAATGCAACACCATGATCACTACATAACTTAACCATATTATTTTCTCTTCAACTCCCAAGTTACCCCAAACAATGAAACCAAATGCACATTCATTCTTTGATAAAATGTTCTTTTGTTAAAATTAACAACTAATGGAAGAATGTGACTTATCTATTGCCTTTTATTATTATGGAGTCCATTTTCACATTTTTAAAAAAAATTACAGCATTTTATTTCTCTGCCGTAATTTTTAACCAGCTATATGATATATTGGTAGCAGAGTGGCTCCATACCCAATGCACATGGCTTTCATCCTGATCAAGGTTGATGGTATTATTTTGTTAAGGATGCATTTTCCTTCAGAGGGAAAAAGTCCTGTCTCATAGACCTAAATTTAATTTCTTTGTCCAATGCTACCAGTTTGTTCAAGACATTTCTGGCATTCTCTCCAGGCATTGGCAGAATTGTACCTCACCTCTCAGGTTGAGGCATGTAGAATTATGTTATCCTGATGATATAATGGATGATAAATTATTTTAACGAAGCACCAAGAGAGCCCAGTAACCTAAACTTAACTTAAATTCTAGACCATGGGCAATTACAGAAATAATTCCCTTCAAAGAAAAATTCCTGTAATTAGATTGGAATTTAAACCCAGCACCTCATGGATTGTTGTCAGAAGCTCTGACCACAAATGGTCACAGAAATATACAATAAGGTAAAGAAATTAATAGACATAAAAACTATATTGCTGAAAAAATTACACTTACTTTTAATTCATAACACATTATTACTTATTATATTTGAAAATTACTATGTTTTTAACGATTTTGTAATTAATTTTGAAATATTAACATTAAATATAAATAAATATAACAATTATTGTATGAAATGTAAGAGTTTTTGACAGCAATTAAGGTGCAAAGACTGGTGAAAGTATACCATATGCAGAATGGGATAATGGGAGGGAGGTGGGGGGGGAGAGATATGAAAGAGGTGATAGGTTTAGAAGCGGAAGGTGGATTGAAATGTATCATCGCCGCGGTGTGGGGTAACGGGAAACAAGTGAACTGCATAACTGACCCTTTTGGGGTTGAATTGACATTTTTATACTGGTTAGCATCACTGAAGAAGTCCGCTCATTTCAAACATAGATTAGGATGAAATGTTGTACCATGACCTCATTAAACTTATATATACAAATGGTTTCAGGTCAATCTAAGGAGAAAAATAAATAGTTTTTTTGTTTCTCGCGTAACTTTTTTATATTTTGTTCTGTTATTTTTCGTATTGTTTCTTAAGCGACGATATGTGTAAGAGCAGCTAGGATCTAAGCTACAGTGTATGCATATGAATAAACTTCAGCCCCAAAATTTGTAGGATAAAACTTTAGTGTTGATTATTAATTGAATATGATTAAATTTGACACCTCAACCCGAGGATCATATTTCAGTCTGTCTTGAGTTTAATAACCAATTTCTGAATAACTATTAGATCCTGCCATCTTCTATGGTTGCAGCTCAACTGGAACCGATCTTTACAATAAGAGACGTGTCAAAGGGTAGAGGTTACGTGTAGATTTGCCAATTAAACTTAAATATTTTAAGATAAAAATGATGCATTAACAATTGTGAGAAACTTGAGTATATGATTGAAAGTATATTGATATCTTGCTGCTAAAAAATACTTTATTTTTTTTCTGAATCCAGGATTTTGCCACTGAAAAGTGCCATGATTTGTCACGTTTTGTAAAGGTAAATGCCTTTTGCACATTAGAAGTACGTAGGATGCAGTAACCTCAAACACGCAGTGCATCTTTGTTAATCTGAAGAAATTGGGGCTGATAATTATTTGGATTAACAGAAGAAAAGAGCAAAGACCGTTATGCAGAAGAAGAAAACTATTACAACATGTAATAGTTTTTCAAACAACAAAAACATTGCTCTTTTTCCATATTGAATTTCAAAACAAATAGATGGAATTTCTTTTTTTATATCTGAAACAATTTACTAAGTAATTCCAAATTTCATACACATACAGTATTTATTACACTGTATATTAATTTATTTATATTTTTTTTAAATTTGCTTTGTTTATTTTCATAAATTGTAGTGTCAATCTTTAAAACCAATGCTAATGGCTTCATTGCTGTGGCCCAGCATTTGAAAACAACATCTTCAAAACCATGTATTGGATTAATTGATTTTGGTTTCATTGAGTGTAGATTAACAAAGATTTGCTGTACTCAGTTCTCATAAATTATAGGAATTATATAAATAAAATGTTGCTGTTGTTTTTCACAGTATTTGAATCTTATGTTCATATGATTCCTTAATATTCTCATTGTGAATGACCAGAGAATTGTGATTGGTCTTGTGAAATGCTAGTTAGTAACATTTAACAAAGAAATATCTTTGTTTTATGGTAATCAAGTTTGTATATCTTATCTTATAGTCGCTGGAGAGATTACAAAGGGTAAAACAGGGAGGTTTGGTCAACAAATAATACATACTTCTTGGCAAAGAAACAGAATTTGACCAACTTGCAGGTTTCATTGCTTTTTTTCTTTTCCCCAGTCTGTAGAAATATTTTATAATTGTTTGATGTTTATCCCCTTCCATTTGCTTTAAATATATGTAGCATATAAATATAGGTGCTTTATCAAGACCAAACCCTCTGTATTTGTGAAAAGTAAATTGATTAAGAAAACATATAATAAAACAGACATTTATTACTTTAACGTAAGTACACACTTATTGAACACACAACTTTAAGATTCTCCTGTCTCATTCTCCTTATTTTGTGGTGATTCTAGTTCAATGGTTACAGGTCCATCATTTTGTATATTGACTTGCATGTAGGCACCAAATTTACCATCTGGAACATGTAACAAAATATGTGTATGTAAGATTTAAAATTTAAATTTAAATTCTTTATACCTCACCTCGTTTTCAGTCTTATAATTAAACTGGTTTCAAAACCTAGGCAGTTTCATCTTGACTAGTGTTATGTTTTTCAGGAGAACTCCCATCTGTTGGTGAACCGATGAACCTCTCAATCACATCAAATTCCCTGGGAATTTCAAAATTCGTCAAGTTTTTCTTTCTTGTTTTTTGTGTGAAGTGGATTTTTTCCCCAAACACAACCAGCAGATGGAGTAAGAAGGAGTTCTCCTGAATGACATAACCTCGGTCAATATATTACTGAAGATGAAACCACCTAGGTTTTGAAAGCGGTTTAATTAGAAGACTGAATATGTATAAAGATTTTAATTTAAATCTTAAATTAAAACTCATAGTGATTTTTTTATCAAAGTTCAATGTGTATGCAAACCCAATCTTGTGCTTCTGATTCAATATTTATCAGAAATATAATATTAATGTGATTTTTTCAGTTTACAAACTGATTCTTCAACATACAACGATTTGTAAGTATGGAGTTGAAGTTAGTATTTACCGAGGGGTTGACAAAGTATCATGCAATGGTTTTATCACATTCAGACAAAAAATTAGATCTGTTTAGGTTCCAACTAGACAGGATCCAGAAGATGTTTCTGTGGATATCAAGATATCTGGCATCCCTATGGGTGGTATTAGAGCATTTCTTGAGATGATGGTATTAATGTGATCTATTTTAATTTTACAAACTGCTTCTGCAGACGACAATATATAGAATGATGTATACAGAAAGGAGTTGAAGTGAAGGGAGGTTTAACCATGTATTTACAGAAAAACAAATTGGAATGAATCTGTATTTTTTATCCAGTTTATTCATCATGACTTGTATTTTTTGGCACATTTATTAATATGACTGGTATATTTCATTCCATTGATGGATGGATGGATGGACCTGGGTCTGTATGTGTGTTCAGCCTTGGCTATGGCATATTGCTAACTACAGATTCAGAAACATACACTTCTGTGTACTTGTCTAATTTGTGATTGAGTTTCATCACCTAGAAACAAGCTTATAAACCTTAACAAAAGGAAGATAAAAGAAAAAAAAAATACATCAAAGAATTGATATTGTATCATCTTCATCACTGATGGTCAAAGTAGTGAGTTAAACACAAAAGATGTCAGACTTACCTTTCTAAAAGTATCCTGTTCCTCACCATCAAGCACTTTATTCAAGAGATCAGAGGAGAATTATTTCCGTCTCTAAATAACTTAACCATCCTCAATGCAACCAATAACATATGCAAGACTTGTGTCAAGATTGTGCAGCTTTATTATTGCTTACTCTTTATTTTTTTAAATAGACAATAGATAGATGAAGAATGGGGTTTATTTTTAGGACTAAAAGAGGCAACATATTATGACAAAGAATGTAGAGTAGTGATGTTTTCATTATTAATTTAACACTTCTCACTGAAGGATAAATTACAGTTGGTAGAACATTTGGTACGGAAAACCAAAGGTCCTGGGTTCGAGTCTTGATCTGGGTGAAAAATTTCTCTTCAAATTTAATTTATCCTTCAGTGAGAAGTGTTAAAATAATAATGAAAACATCAATAGAAGCCCTACTGGCTTTTAAAAGTAGTGTTTAAATTCTCAATAAATGTCTTAATTAAGAAGCCACCATTTGCATAGATAGAAGCCAAGGCTTCAAGCATTTGGTGCGAGGGAATTACAATGTAAATAAGAGAAAAATTTGCATCTAGATTGGAACTTGCCTCAGTAGCTCAGTTGCTAGAGTATTTGGTACGGAAAACCAAAGGTCCTGGTTCAAGTCTTGATCTGGGCGAATATTTTTCTCTTCAAATTTAATGAAGAGTAGTGTTAAAGGAGAGAAATAAATACAGCATATAAAACTGTTATTCTTCCAGTTATATGGATGCAAACATGGTCTCTTACTTTATTTAAGAAAGAATAGAAAACATGAATACATTCAAGAATTAAATTCTCAGGAAAATGTTTGGGCCAAAGACAGGTGAATGGAGAATGCTAAATAAGTGAGCTACATTATCTTTATGGGAAACAAGATGTAATAAGAACAGTTATGTCTCTAAGACTGCAATGGACAGAACATGTGTCAGGAATAGGGAATGAAAGAGAAACTTGTAGGAAAAGCACCAAATACGTAGAACAAAAATTAGGTGGAAGAATAACATTAATCATGATTTAAGGGAGGTGAATTATACAGGGGATGTTTGAAAAAAGAATTGAAGACTACATCAATTTTGGAATATATTAAACAGTACCAACTAAATTGGAAACACCATCTTGAAAGAATTAGTTCAAATCGGATCCCCAAAGCTGTTTATAATTATATACCAAGAGGACGAAGATCTCTGGGCCATCCTATGAAATTCTGGAGGGAAAATTTTCTATAGGATTGTAACAGGCCTTGGCCTAATACTTGGAAGGAAGAAGAAGAAGATGTTCGAAAATTAGCTCAGGATAGGGATGTATGAATAGCTTATGTATGTTTGGCGATGAACTGCTAGGTTTATTACTGTCAGTGAGCTAGTTAATGAGTTAAAATGCTCAAAATAACGAGCAAGTGTTAAAAGTTAAAAAAATGTAATTTGAGGAGAAGTGCAAGTAGAATCTGTAAAAAGGGAAAATGATAAAGATAGAAATGCAAATTACTACAACAAAAGACAAAATAGGAAATGTTTCAAATTTCGGAGAGGTGTAAATTTGGATTTCAACCTACGGTCAGCTTTTGTAGAGATAAGGATGGAAAAATATCAAAAAAATTTCTAAAAAAAAGTAAATCAAGTTCCTATTCACTCCATAGTATGCCTGATTAGGGAATAAAATGAAAGTAAGCACCTATCCCTTTTCATCCCAACTGAGGGAATAGGACACACAAAAAATTACATGTACTTCAAAGAGATTGACGAAGTAGATTTTTTAAAAATTACAATAAAAAGGAACATGAGGTTCTTAATAAATAGTGTCTGTATTCATCTACTACTTATTTATTAAGTTGATTTCTGTTGCATGTTATGGATAAATTAACTGTATTTACACAATGTGATCATTAGAAAAAATATTCAATGTTCAGATATGTTGAAAACACTCAGAAAGAAGTGTCCCTATTGACTCCAGTTTAGATATTTAAAGCCAAACTGTATTTTAAAAACGAGACAGACAAGGAAGGAAGGAAGAAAGAAGTGAAATTAAACAACTTTACCACACCTGAAGAATAGAAAGCAGTTCCTGTGAAGTTGGTGTACACACAATGCAGAAATCAAGGATATATGGCAATACAGATCTGATAGCTCTACTTCTCACTGCTGCAAGATAGTATAGTGAAACACAAATCTCAAAATACTTTCTTCCAACGCTCCCTTTCCACTAGCTGAACCCAACGCATACCCTTGTAAGCACATGTCAATAAAATTGAAAGAGTTATCTTTCCCAATATACAAAGAAATACTGACAAGAATTAAATTAATATTTTTATTACCTCGCCTCATATCCTTTAATCTTCTAGACTGCAGTTTCAGATCTATATCTCCATCTTCAGTAGCCTCTCGTCGACTGGTGTTATGTCATTTCTTGGCAGTTTTCTTTTTCCTTTCCCAGTGAAAGATAAAATACTTACAAACTCGCAAAAACTTCAGTAACTGCCACTAATGAGGGTTTTGCAGGCGTGTCGCCTTTGTTCAGCAATCTCTCCAATAGAGGCATCCATCCATAGTAATTCTGCCCGGAGGCAGGTCCTTCACTGTAATCATAGCATTTTCATGCTATGCTTGCAGCTTTACTAGGGAATTGTAGGTGTGGTAGCTTCCCGTTGCTTTCGACACCGGTGAAGGATGATCATACTGGCCATATGATTTTGGGGACATTTGTCTTACAGGTGAGGAAAAACTCACCCAGAAAAAACTGCCCAAGCGGGGATCGAACCTGGGCCCGCTGCGTGACAAGGCAGCACGCTACCTCGAGACCACAGACGTGGACGTATAGAGGCATCTTGGGCAGATAAATTTATGACAGCTTAAAGGGAGACGTAATAACCTTATGACTATATTTAGGTAGTTTAATAGCTAAAATTCTAATTTGTGGTATTGGAGATATAAAATAATTATCCCAGATTGTGAAGTTTATATCAATTTGTGAAGAAAATATCTAAAGATTTGTCCCAAAATAAACACTATCTGAGCTGGTCCCAAATCTAGGCCGGTATTCAAGAACAAGCTCTCTGCGAAGAGCGACTCTCAGCCCATCTCTCGATGGTTAATTATGTGGGTCATGCAGAACCAACTCTAACTGGCTCACTCTAAACATTAATGTGCTAACAAGATATTTATTAAAAAAAATAAAAAAGTTTCTGGGAACACATTGAAAGATGAGAGCCTCAGCTTACGGAGATGACATGGCCTAGAGAGCTTTGTCCTTGAATACCAGCCCTAGTGTTGTGTATGAGAGTTTCAGTTTAACCTTTTGGCCTTTGTATGCCATGCTCGGCAAGCTCCGGTTTTCAATCTTATTATTTTAAATATTTTTTCCCGAAGTTTTTACTTCAATAAACTAAAATTATTTTTCGTTCTGTGTTTGTACATCCTTTCTTAGCAATATTTTGCACATCCCTTAAAGAATAACGGTACAGGCTGGTTCTAAATGGGTTTTCTAAAGGAGGGTGTACATTCATGTTTCAAGGCTTTTTTTTTATGGAATATTGCAATTTCAGGATTTTCTCTTTATTTTATTTTTAGTTGAAAAGATACCTGGCCAAGGGGTAGATTGTGCTGTTGAAACACAGTGATTCATGTCTCAAATACAATACGCGAGTTTATTGTGTCAGAGTTAAAATTGGGAAACACATTATGAGGTTCTTAATTAATAAATTAATGAGTCATTTTAACATCTTACCTCATATTTCATGTTTTTCAAACACGGTAACTATAGTTTTCAAATGATCTTGTCATTCATTTTCAACCGCCATTATGACTATAATTTGAAAACTATAGTTACCGTGTTTGAAAAACATGAAATATGAGGTAAGATGTTAAAATAACTCATTAATTTATTGTGTCAGTTTTATCAGAAGATGAAAGTGAAAGTGACAGCAACAGTTCATGATATGGTTATTCGTTTGACGAATGTGATAGTAGTCCTGTTTCTAAGAGAATATTATTGCAATCTGTGCCTGTAAATAGTAAAGCAAGTGATGTAGACCTAAATGAACAGGGTGTGAGTGACAGTGGTGGGCGTGTCGAGCCAGACGAAATACGTGGCATAAAACAGCTGTTTGACTGGAATTGATTCGAACCCAGGACCATAAAAATGTTCAACAATATTTAATATTATAAGTATTTAGTGATATTGATAACATTTTCAATAAAGACACCGTGCTGAATTCGAACCAGGGATCTTTACAAGTGGAACCAACACCTTCTAATAAATGTATAATAGTGAGTTTAATTTCAATTTAGCATGGCATGTAGACAGTAAATTATACTTTATATAGGTTTATATTATATAGTATTGCGTAGTACTTTAAATTAAAAAAAACCTGGCACCCACAGCCCAGCTGGCAAAAGGGAAACTTGGCGGTCAAAAGGTTAAATAACAGTTATATTGACATTTAATCAGAGAGAGAAGGGAAAAGTAGAAATGGCATAAGAGATGAGACCTTATTCTATACCAATCTATTACATTTGTATACTATATATGAATGTGAAGTTTACCTTTAATGAGGTCGGCTTGATATTGACTTTTCAGCAGTGTTAAGAATTCATTATAGAAATCTTGAGACTTGTCTGCAGCCATAGCGTTGTGGAAGTCCAGTTTGTTTCCTTTCATAACTTTATAGAGTGTGAACTGACTGACACACAGGATCTCGTAATTTTTGTCCTTAACACTTAAATCCCATCTCTTTCCTTTATCACCATCAAAGATCCGCACATTAAGAATCTTCCGAACTCTGCAAAATTACATATAACTATTTTGGCACAACAGATACAGTGAAATGTAATCCTCATATTTGGGTGTACACTACATGAAAATGGTACATAAATTATAGCTTTTATCACATTTTTATTTCCAACAAGGGAACTGTCAACCATTGCATGCCAAAACCTACCTTGAAATTTCTTCCAGAGAAGCATTATGATGTACAAAGGACATGTCCAAAAAATGTCTGCCGTTTTTAACTGCAAGACTAAAATTCAGCACCATATCTATCATTTAAACTATAGGAAAGTAATACAACTACTGTATAGGCAGACTGGATAACTCTCACTACCTGCTATCTGCATCACATCCTGCCTCATTCCACTCCATACTTACTCAAGCAGGGAATCAATCACCTCTGTACATTTAGTTGCCATTGCAGGATTCTGGCTTCGATTTCTGTGCCTTGCAGTTAAAAAGATGGATACTTTTTGGACATGACCTTGATACATTACAATGCTTCTCTAGGAGAAATTTCAAGGTAGGTTTCAGCAGGCAATTATTGACAATTTCCTTGTATGCTATTTGTACAGATAGAACTATGTTTGTTTTAATTACAATATTTATCTCTCTTGTTCATACAGGTGAATTCTACTATTAAACTGAATATTGAGATTCAAAGAAATAATATATTTCAAGGGTTTTGTATACACTATCTTCTAAAAACTTTTTTATTCTTCTTCTTCTTCTTCTTGCTTCCAAGTATTAGGCCAAGGCCTGTTACGATCCTATAGAAAATTTTTCCGTGTGGGAAATTCTTGTATAAGACTTGGAAGCATAATAATAGTCCCTTCGATTGGTTGCTGGCCAAAGGAAGGCAAGACCAGTGATGGGGCTGCCATCTTATAGCCTCTGGTCAGGCCTTTCAGGAGAAGAAAAGAAAATAAAGGAAAGAGAAAAAGAAATGGAAGAAAGGAATGACTCCCTAGCCCTCGGATGCCCTAATAGCGTCGGGGTCGAAAAAACAAGAGTTAACCAAGAGAGGTTAGATAGTAAAGTTAAAAGAGTGCAAAACAAGTAAGCGGAAGAAATGTTTTGCACAGCTTGGGCACCTTGTGGTCGCCATCCACATATCCCCTAGATGAGGACCCCTGAGGGTATTTAACATCCAAAAGTGTAGGTTATTTTAAAAAGAGGCAAAATAAAATGGTTTGATGAAGAACGTGAAAGAAAGCTAGCAAAAATGAATTGGTTACACTAGCCAAATTAAGTAAGTTTAGAACAATTGGGTAACGTCAGACAGGAAACCACTAGGTTTTTAAAAGTAAAAAGAGGTAATACTTGAAAGAGAAGATTAATGATCTCGAAATTAATGCAAAAAATAAGAACATCTGAGAATTAGGATAAAAAGAGAAAGTGTACCAGGCTGAAAAAATGTAATTAGGAATGAAAATGGGGATATGATTGCAGATTCCGGGAGTATATTAAGTATATAAAAACATTACTTTAATCAGCTATTTATTACAGACAGCATGAATACTAGTCACAGAGCCAAGTGTGTTAGGGGTTGAAAGGTTGAAATGATGTGATAGAAAAAAAAAAAGATATATAAAGCATCAAGTTCAGATGGGATCCCAGCAGAACTGATAAAAACAGGGGGAGAAAAATTGATGGATAAGATACATTGGTTGCTTAGTATGATCTGGGAAAAATAAGCTCTTCTAAATATATAAATTTATTTAGAAATAAATGGTATACATGATACTGACACCCAAATGAGCAAGTGCTTGTGAATATTAATTATATCAATCTATAACAAAGGAGGTAAAACTGATTGTAAGAACTATGGGGAAATCCCATTACTTTCAACTTCATACAAAATTCTAGCAAATATATTAGTAAGCAGACTTATAAATATAATTTGTCCTTTAGTGAGAAGTATTAAATTAATAATAAAAACATATTAGTATCCATGTTTTTATTAATTTAACACTTCTCACTGAAGGATAAATTATATTTGAAGAGAAATATTTTCGCCTAGACCAAGACCCAAACCCGGGACCTTTGGCTTTCCGGTCTAGGCAAAAAATTTTTCTCTTCAAATATGTTAGTATCCAGTTGACACAATAGGTGATCACCAATGTGGATTTAGAAGAAACAGGTCTATAATATATCAGTTTTTTTTTATACGACAGATACTAATCATAAGACAGATTTTAGAAAAAGAAACGGGAATATACTGACACTGTACATCAACTATATGTAATTTACAAAAGGCATACAGTTCAATTAAGAGGGGGTTGTTGTATAGTATCCTGCTGGGCTTTGGAATTCCCAAAAAGTTAAACTTACTGCATGTGTCTATATGGCACAAAGAGTAGGGTGCAAATAGTTTTCAGATACATTTGAAATTCACAATGGATTAAAGCAAGGAAATGAATTATCTCCTCAACTATTCTATTTATACTAGAGAATGCCATCAAAACTTCAGATGATAAAGAAGACGCACAACTCAATGGTATTAATAAAATGTTAATATATTATGCTGATAATGTACTATTATTGGACGATAGCAAGGAAATACTAAGGGCAAACACCCACATTCTATTGGTTTAATGCTAGGAAATTGGTGCTGAAGGTAAACATCAATAAAACTAAATATATGCATAACATAGCATAACATTTTATAATGGAAATGGACAGTTAATGACAAATGAGGGAAATTTTGAAGAAGTGGCTGTATTTTAATACCTAGGAATAATAATTATAAAGAGAAATGAGGTGCAGAAAGATATTAAACATATGCTTAATTCTGGAAATGCATTGCAGGGATCCTTGCCATCCTAACTCCTCTAAAAAAAATTGAAAATATATAAAACTGTTATTCTCCCAGTTATATTATACAAATGTGAAACACGGACTATTTACTTCTAAGGAAGGAGAAAAATATTATGAGTGTCTGAGAAAATTTTTGGACCAAAGAAAGAAGCAGGTGAATAGAGAAAACAAAATAACTGTGAGCTACATGATCTTTATGGAAAACCAGATGTAAAAAAAGAAGTCTCATTGACTGCAATGGTCAGGACATGAATAGGGAATGAAAGAGGTGCATTGAAACTTGTAGCAAAACTAAAGGGAAAGCACTCAGTAGATAAGCCAAAATGAGGTTGGAGAATAACATTTACAATGATTTGAGGCTTTTAGGAAAACCAAAAGGAAAGTACCCAGCAGGTAAGTCAAGAATGAAGTTGGAGAATAACATTTACTATGATTTGAGGAAGTAAATTATACATGAGATGATTCAAAAACATGATCAGGATAGGGATGTGTGGCCATGAACCTATGGTTCTGATAGTGCTAGTGAATTACTTTAGTTACTGTGTGTATATATATATATATATATATATATATATATATAACAAAAGCATGATTTTTTTTTGCAACATTCTTGTCTGTACACTCAGACAAAAAATATTCTGTTAAGGTTTTGATTTAATACTTAGTTGAGTATCCATTGGCTTTGATTAATGGTTCACATAGAATTTGCATGACTTAATAAATTGTATGCACTAATAAGGATCAGTTCTTTTCTATTCTCACAAGGGAACTGTCAACCATTGCATGCCAAAACCTACCTTGAAATTTCTTCTAGAGAAGCATTGTGATATAGCAAGGCATTGTCCAAAAAATTACCTCCCTTTTTTAACTGCAAGGCATTAAACTCCAGCACATTTAAATTATAGGGAAGTAATACAACTAGAATTGGTAGACTGGTTAATGCTCACTATCTGCTGTCCAAGCCATGTCCTGCCTCACCCCATTTTTACTCATGCAGGGAGTCTATTTGCTCCATTAAGTGAGTTGCAATTGCTGGATTCTACTTTGATTTCTGTGCCTTGCAGTTAAAATGGCAAATATTTTTTTAGGTACAGCCTTGGTACATTACAACACTTCTCTAGGAGAAATTTCAAGATAGGTTTCAGCATTCAATGGTTGACAGTTCTGTCAGGTTTTCTTTCGACGTCACATTCTCCTTTTGGATCTGAATTTTGTTCTTTCAAAGCCCACCATGGATTTAGAGAACACTGGAATCTTTATCTCCTTCTTCTTCTTCCGAATGCAGTATTGGGTGATGATGCCCGTTCTGCGACTACAAAAACTGATCTTTCCATCGGTTGAAGGGTCTTCCGAGGTCTCTTTTGCCTTTAGGGTTGAGGTGGTAAATCATCTTTGGTAAACGGGAATTTGACATTCTCTGGACGTGTTGGAACCATTTAATCTGACTATTTAACTCATGCCCCAAATGGGAGTCAATGACCAATCACGTTTCAATGATTTCTGTATTACAACCAATCAGAGACGTGTTTCACGAAATAATTATCAACGTTAGGATTATCATATATTAAGCAAAGCTCCTCCTTTTTAATATTCTGAACAGGTCTGACCGTTATTTTGCAGTGACTGAGCCTATAACAAATACGGCTACCAGATTGTATATAATAGTGCTTACATGTCAACATTTGTAGCAATTGATTATACCACCAAAAAAAGAAACCACTGTTTGCACTTTCTTAAATGTATACGACATCAAAAATGAATTAATATACAGATTGATGTGTTTCATTTTTTCTCCACTAGAGAGCATTCTTACAATATTGCGTTCCTTTGGCAATAAATAGTATGATCTGGTTGCAGTGATAAACAAAAGAAGCAGTAGAAGCGTAGGCTACCTATCGTTTCTCATTAGTTTTCAAACATCACCGTTTTTACTTTAAATATAAAAATATTTTTAAGATATCAACCTGCAGGAAGAAGAAGACCAGGACGTCCACTCAAAAGACTTCTGGATGGTGTTTCTCTTGAGGCCGAAACAGGTCAACAAATGGCCTAAATTCGTGAATGTACTATGATGATGATGATATTTTTAAATAACTGTAGTTAAATAATGATTTGTGAGTAAACAGCTTTATTTTATTCGTTAAATAGTCCTAACAAATGCCACTCTTGATTTCCAAATTCTCTAGATAAATTCACTCCTCACTTCGTGAGTCGTGAATTTATCGATAATTTGGAAATCACTCGTGGCATTACTTATGATAATTTTGTATATGTTCAACCATTTCCCTACTATTCCACTGCATCCTTATCTCATCACTTTTCATTCTATCCCTTAATGTTACTCCAGTTAGTGATCGGAGGAATCTCATTTGTGGAATCTTTATATCCCTCTCAAAATTTGCATGATCACACTTTTGTTCCAATTTCCCCATTATAGGGATTTTACTCTACATTGTGGCAGGCCTGTTTATACCGATTAAAACATGCATGATTATGGTTTTGCTCAAAAATCGATTTTGTTTGTGTAATTTATTTCAGATGAGAATTTATGGTACCTATTTTTATATTTTGAATAATACTAATACCTTACAAACATTTACTCACATATATTCCATATCTTTCTTGGTGTCATCTCTAGATATTCCAATCAGAATGCACAAACCCCTTCCAATTTGGCTGACAATTTCATCTTCAACTGTGAATAAAATACCGCAAACATCATTATTTAAATAATCATTAGATTACTAAAATATTCTGAACATCAAAGTTTTATACCTGAGACACTAGCTTTTGTCACTCTCTGTATTATGGCTTTCATTTCTAAAAAAATAGGTTATATCCAATTAGTAGATACTGATTATCCTAGTCACAGTGTCGCCAATAGAAAGTGAATTATATGAATAATAATGATAAATTATGGGTTTATAACTATAATTTAATACATTGACATAATGTGTAGTGATTCTTCAGTTTAATTAAATGTTATTTCTAGGATTTACGGATGGAGAAAAGAAACCAGATACACTTGGCCAGGGAAATTATATCCTTGGCAAAACCTGGGCAAAACTATATACATGTCATGGTAGCAGAAGGTGACTGAGTCCTACAGATTTAACACGTGGAGATGTGTATTATTTATGTTTACATTTTGTTATATTTAAACTTCTAATAATGCGAAAGGAAGGCTTTTGAGAAACCCAGTTTTATTTCTTCTAAAATGTATCTTAGACATTAATTATGACAGAATTTGAGGAAACGTTGGATACAATGGATAAAGATGTGCATATTATTTTAAAATTATTAGGAAAGAGCAGATTGGAGGTTAATGCAGAAACTTTAATTTCAAGTTTATCATCAAGTTTATGTGAAAGTGACAAAGATCTTGACACCGGTATATTGAGTGTGTTACATTCTGTTTTGACATTTAATTTAAGTTGTGAGAATGACATATTGAGCAATTCATTTGACTATGGTAAAGTTTTAAATACATGTTTGCTAATTTTTAAAGCAGAAACGTGACTTTAATTCTCAGAGCATTTTAAAACTTTTTAAAATCCTTAATCAGACTTTACTTTTGTTACACAATGACTTATTTTTTAATTCTACAATAGACATATTATCAAAATGTAATAATGATTTGTTGTCGTTTAGTGAAAGTGACAATCATGAAGATAAATTAGATTTAACTTTTACACCAGAAATCTCTGTGAGATTAATTGAAACAGTTCTTAATGTTTTGCTGATTAAACAAAAACATGTTTGCTGTGAATTTAAAATAATTAATGAAATAATGACTGATTTGCATAATACGCTATTACGTCTTTCAATGTGCAACACAGCTCATATTTCAACAGATGTTCTTCTATATGTTGTTCCAAAGTTTGTAATGTACAATACAAATAATGACTTCTTACAGAGTTTATGGAGACATATTGAAAGAAATATGGATAATGATGGTGAACATCCTCATATATTTTATATTTTGTGTAGCCTTGTTGAGTTCTATCTATGTGCTGAATTAAAGCAGATTAATTCTTCTTTTAATATTATGAATGAGAGTAATTTTTGGAATTTATTACAAAGAGGACTGACACATTCTAATCCATTAGTGAGGAAGCAAGCATTGTATCTGATAAAGAGAGCAGTTGATACTTGCAGGATTAAGAATGAATGTGTTTCATGTACAGATGGTATGTTCTGGTGGGACACCACAGTTTCAACCAACATATGGGACAAATTCTTTCTTATCATTGAAACTTTAGAAGAAAAACAGGTGCATATAATCAAACCAATATTACCTGTAGTGGATTATCTTGTAAAGTTGAGTGTTACACCATGTGACAATGGTCTGAAGTTGCATGGATCATGGATTCTGTGCGTACTTCATCGGATCATAACTCATGACAGCACATCTGTTATAAAATGGGGTATTTCCAGCTTTGTGCAAATTTATAAAAAACTGCAATTTTCAAAATGTTCCATATCTGTTTTTCTCACCACATTTATGAATGTGATTAACAATTCAGTTTTGTATGTTAAAAATTCTTGTGACATTTCTGTGTCTGAAACTGCGAGAGAACTTGAAGATTTATTTAAGTTTGTAGCAGAATTTTGTTGCTACGATGATTGTCAGATATTTTTCTGTTGTTTATTGGAAAAGATTATTGAAATCCCTTGGGCTCCTGTTCCTTTATTCTATATTGCACGTGCATTATCATGCACTAAGCACACTCCAGTCTGGGATGTTGATAACATTAAACTTGTGAAGAAGTTTATGACAGAAGCACTGACATGCCAGAACATTCTTATTCGTGCAGCCGTTCAATCTATGTTTTTAGATTCATTGACTCACTTGACAAAAACTGAAGAACTGGATATTTATAGTCTTGCTGACCTATTGGCAAGTTTCCAAGAAAATGAGTCATTAAAAAGAGGCACATCAGCATGGGATAATATTGTACACTGGATAAAGACGGTGATTAACAAAAATGAAGCATCTGAATTTGTCACAACAGAAATTTCAATTTTTGAAGGAGTTTCTGATAAAAAAACAGATGTCAGTATAAAATCAGTGGCTCGGATGATTATATTACTTTGTGATGCTGAACTGTTATCATTAAAAACTGTAGACAAAGATTGTTCCCTCACTGATTCATTGTACTTAATCATGTCATCATTTGTAATGTGTGAAACCATGTTGCATTCTAATGAAACCTTGCAAATTCTTAGCTTGCAAATGATTATTGCATTATTAAATGAAAGCCATTCATTGAGAAATTACTTAAAAGTGGAAGATGAAGTACGAAAAACAATTTTACAAAGCATCAATTGTGTATTAGATAAAATATTTCTTTGGTTAGTAGAAAAAATGCTATCAGTGTCAGAATTACAAGATTATTATTTAATAATAACTTGTATAGAAGCACTTAGTACATTTTCAAATGAATTAAGTTGTCATGAAGTTGAAAGAAATTTTATGAAACTGCATGAAACAGCATTAAGCATTATACAGACAATAGATGTACCAGCTGCTCGTAGGTATTTGAGTATCAAGATTTTGTCTATTGTATCTCATTATATGAAGCAATATAACAAATGGAATTCTTGCGGAATTCTAACTAAGCACAAACAATTGATTAATCATATTGTATCAGATGGAAGACTGAATCAGCCGCTAGTGAAAAATAAATCGGAAATGTCGCTGACACGAGATTTACAAACACTACGAGGTAAAATGAATTCAGAATATTTGGAAGCAGGATGGTCCATTATTGAAAATTTTATTTATTCATACAGTGATGGTGTTGGTGTAGTTTTATCATTACGAAGTTTTAGGTTGTTAATAGAAGATGCATTAACCTCATTGGAAATTAGCAGTCGCACTGTGCTGGTTCCTATGATGAGAGTTGTTGGCAGAATTCTGTCACAATCTACCGCTAATGAAGATGTTGATGTTGTATTAAAACTTATTTCTGTTTGCTGGAACATGACATTTGAACTTCGTAAGACTGAGTTATTCTGGATTGTTATGACAGCATTTGTTGAGATGTTGTTTCAACCATTTACTCTAACCACGTCACTCTATCAGCAATATCTATCAGCAATGCTTACAAGAGGTATGTTCATTATGTTATTTTAGTTTTTCGGATAAGGTGTATAAACCATTGCACATGAATTCTTCTAAGTTCTACAGAATCGCAGTGCGCATGTGCTAGTTGCTGTGCAATGGTTAATGTAGCTTCCAGTAGATGGCTCTGAAGTCGGCGTTACCAACTTTGGGAATAAATTCCCAAATGCTAAAAAAAAAATGAACGTAAACTAACTTCCCATTTCCTAACCTAACAAAACAGTTTACATGCATATTATTTATTTCCAAATGCAAAAAAAAAAAGGATGTAAACTAACTTTCTATTTCCTAACCTAACAAAACAATTTACACGCATATTATTTAACAAACTATAAACTAATTTTACGTACACTAACACTAAATATGGTTTTGAATTATTTTCAAATGTTGGCAACAGTGATGTGAGAGTCTCCTAGCGGATGATACATGAAGCATTTCTGCACCTGTAGAACTCGCTGTACAATATTTGCATAATTTAGAAATATTTAAAAATCGTAAGAAATGTTTATGAAATGGTTCCAAAATGTTTAAAATAGTACCAAATGTTATTATAAATGGTTGAAATGTGTTTAGTGCATCAGTGGCATAAGAATATTATGTGGAAAATTATGTGCGACGGTTTATACACCACAGCCAGTTTTTCTATCATTAAAACTTAAAAATATCTTATCAGTAGCATAGTTAAAGTAAACTATAGAATCAATTGTCCAAAGAATAGTCACTCTCTTGGATTTACCATTATATTCTGTTCAAAGTAAATTGGTTATTTTAAATATATAAATGAGTTGGATAAAATGTTTTTGCATCTCACCTCATAAAGGTCCACGTTTTCACAATACTGGTTTCAAAGGTCATCTCCCTTCATTATCAATCAAACTCCACAACTTCATAGTTAAATATGGGAAATAACATTATGAGGTTCTTAACTTGTAAATTAACAAGTCATTTTTTAACATCTTACCTCATATTTTATGTTTCTTCAAACATGGGAGAACTAGTTTTCGAGAGAAGGATTTCTCTCATTTTCAACCGAGGTCCTTCTCTAGAAAACTAGTTCTCCCGTGTTTGAAGAAACAGAAAATATGAGGTAAGATGTTAAAAAATGACTCATTTATTTACAAACTCCAACTATTGAAATTTTGTCATTACCACCATCTTCCGAACTGTTTGGAAGATGGTGTTAATGGCATAATTTCAACAGTTAAAATTTGACTGAATATGAAATGACCTTTGAAACCAATATCGTGAAAACACAGAACTTTATGAGGTTAGATACAATAAACATTTCATCCAACTAATTCATAAATGTCCACCGCTGTGGTCTCGAGGTAGTGTGCTGCCTTGTCACGCAGCAGGCCCGGGTTCAATCCCCGGTCGGGGCAGTTTTTCTGGGTGAGGTTTTTATTGGGGTTTTTCCTCACCTGTAAGACAAATGCCAGGAAAACTTTAAGGCCTAAACAGTCCCCGAAATCATATGGCCATCATCATCATCATCCTCCTTCACCGGTGTGGAAAGCAATGGGAAGCTACCATACCTACAATTCCCTAGTAAAGCTGCAAGCATAGCATGAAAATGCGATGATTACAGTGAAGAACCTGCCCTCGGGCAGAATTACTATGGATGGAATTCATAAATTGAAAATTACCTCATCATATTACTTCCTACTGTAATCTGATATAATTGGGTTATATTCAATTACTCTTAAGATATAATATTTGTTGGAGTATAAGATATAGGCCTACTTTTTTTTTTCTCCTCAGGGGTCCCCATCAAGGGGATATGTGGATGGCAGCCATAAGGCACCCAAGCTGAGCAAAACATTGCTTCCACTTACTAGTGTTTTGTTCCTTACTTTTATCTTAATTATATCAGGGAAATAGGATATAAAGGAAAGAGTTTCAGGCTAGAACAAACATAATTAGGAATGAAAATGGGGATATGATTCCAGATTCAAGGAGTATATTAAATAGATGGGAAAGTTACTTTAATGAGCTATTAAATGTGAATGTAGAACAGGATATTGAAGAGGATGATTTACAGACAGCAGAAGTTTTAGTCACAGAACCAAGTGCATTAGAGGTTGAAATGGTGATAGAAAAATTGAAGATGTATAAAGCATCAGGTCAGAAATGGTTGAATTCTAATATCTAGGAACAATAATTATAAATAGGAATGAGATGCACAAAGAAATTAAACATAGGCTCAGTTTTGTAAATACTTACTAATTATGCATTACAGGGGCTTTTGTCATCTCAACACCTCTCAAAAAATGTTAAACTATAATACTGTTATTCTCCCAGTTATATTATATGGATGTGAAACATGAACTCCTACTTTAAGAGATGTGAAAAGATTACGAGAATTTGAGGAAGTATTTTACTGTCCCACGTTGTGGTGACATCTTGAAGCAGTAATTCTCTTCATGCCCGATGTTATAGTAAAATTTTGAAGAAGGATTGGTGTCCAAAAAAAAAAAAGAATTACTGGTTCAGGTTGGGTTTGATTTTCGGTAGAGCTGGATTCTCTTCTTAGGGTCGGTAGTTGGTACACTGGATATGAAAACACTTTAAAAATCACTAAAAACTGTTTCTTGTAGAAATAATTTCACATTTATTCACTTTGTAGGTTCCCAGCAGATTAAGTAAATGTAGGCGGTATTATTCTTCACCGTCAATTAAAATTAAATTATTTTCTTGTCTGGAATCAATTATTCTTGTATTAAATATTACATTTTATCTTGAGAACTCTTATTGCTTCTATGTTTGTTGAAAGTTGTATGCAGAATGACTAGTATAATTCTTTTATAATTTTAAAGAACATTATTACATCACATGATGGTAATTTTAAATTCTATTGGTTAATAGTCCATTAAATACTAGGTTTAAATTTGATTTGTTAAATCAAAAAGTTAATTGTTTTAACATCCAATCAGAGTTTAGTTTACTTTTATTTAAAAATATGAAGTTAAGCAGGTGTTCTTATTACAGTTATAACAGAAAGCTTTATAATTCTGACAACAATGACTTAAAACAATTTGAAAAGCATTATTTAGAAAGACTGTTATGTAATACAATTTCTTTAATTGTTACTGAGACATTTTTATTCCACAATGAACAACAATGAATTATTTAGATGTTTTTCTTTATTTAAGTTATACTTATATATTAAAAGAATTTTAAAATACAAAATTACTGACTTTAACTTTCATATTTATTATGATATTAAAATCCTGCTTTAAATTTGAGAATAAAGTTCTTAAGAAAATGTTTGGACCAAAGAGAAATGAACAGACTGGCAAATGGAGAAGACTTATGTAATAGTGAATCACATAGGTATCCAAATATAAGAAGAGCAGTTAAGTCTCATAGATTGTGATGGGCAGGACATGTAGCATGAATGGTGAATGAAAGAGGGACATGGAAACTTCTTGTAGGGAAACCAGAGGGACCTAGACTGAGATGGGAGAATAACATTAACCATGATTCAAGGGAAATAGATTATACAAGAGACGATTGAAAAAATTGGCTCAGGCAGTGATATATGGGGAGCTTATGTCCACATGGTTATGAACCTAAGAGTTTGATAGGGCTAGTGTATTTGTTAGTTTGAGGTTCTTTTTACTGGCCATAAATCTATAACATGGGACCCACAGTTTTACTTCCCTTCCGAAGAAAGCCATACTCAGGATTTTTATAATCTTAAAAATTCAGTGATCCCAACTGGGTTTGAACCTGTTAACCTTGGAACCAGATGTCAATATGGTAACTACTAGTTCATTGGGATGGACTTTAGAAATTTAAATGATGTTAGGATAAGAAAGAGAATAACCTTGGTAGCTAATACATTTAAGTTTGCAAAGAGGGTGATGTCAGTAATTTAAAAATACAATAGGAAGTAACATTAAGAGGTTTTATGATGAAAGTTAAAAATTAAATTGTACCTATTAGTAGGTGCTATCGTCCTCAACTTTGTTAAAATATTGTATATAAAATTAACTGGATCGCTTTCGGAAGTTATCTTCCATCTTCTGCAGGTTGAGTTTCCGCTACTTGTTGTTGTTGTGTACGGTGATGTATACTCCAACTGTTTGTAGCAGCAACTGACTTGTTTTTGATGATCTCATATAATGAGACCTCAAAATTATAAAAGAAACAAACAACACCTCACTTCTCAATGAGAACGCACCCCAGTCAAACCCATTAGACGAGATCATCAAAAACAAGTCAGTTGCTGCTACAAACAGTTGGAGTATACATCACTGTACACAACAACAAGTAGCGGAAACTCAACCTGCAGAAGATGGAAGATAACTTCTGAAAGCGCTCCAGTTAATTTTATATACAATATTTTAACAAAGTTGAGGACGATGGCACCTACCAACAGGTACAATTTAATTTTTAACTTTCATCATATGACTTCACCTCAACGGAATTTGATATGAATTTTACTAGTATTGATTAAGAGGTTTATTTAATAATTAAGATATTTGGTCTGTGTATTCTTACCTCTTATGGTCGTTTTGTTGTACATATGTTTCAAGGCTTGTGAGCCCCATCTTCGGTCTGAACATATGTTCAACAAAAACAACCATGAGAGGTAAGAATACACAGATCAAATGTCTTAATTATGATGACAATACTGTTTCATTGGTTTCACTAATGTTATCTTTCTGAGCTATGCTTGTGATTTTCTGTCTCATCATAAGTCATCAACAGCAGCTGCAACTTTACAACTCTGGTTGGGTCTCAAGCTTCTTTCAAGAATTTCTTTTGAGGGCTGCCTCATGGGGCAAGAAATTTTCTCATGGAATTTCAACCAGTATGGGACTGGTGCCCACCCAGAATCGTGTGGCATTTGGGTAGCTACAATAAGTAGCGACTCCAGGTTGAGAATACCAGCTATAACGGCTTGGGGGCCCGACATGCTGACCACATGTCACCCTTACACTAGCTAGATGACAGTCTACCTCTGTGATTAACACATGTGGATGTAAGGCCCACAGTCGGCTGGTAGGCCAAGGGCCTTCTAGGCCTGTCGCGCTTGGAGTTTTTTTTTCTTTGAGGGTTGCCTGCTTTCTGTATTCTGTTACTAATTCACACTGAATTGTGGAATTTGGATTTATTTTTAAATACAACAACTTTTTATTATAAAATTGTGATAGAAAATAACATTATGACTTTATGAGGTTCTACTTAATAAATAAGGCGAGTCTGTTTTCATCTTACCTCATAGTAATTAAGTTCTATAGGACATGTTTCAAATCAAATCTTCTGTATTATCTTCAGCTTGTCTCGATTGTTGATTTTTACGTTGTCAGCCCTAGAAGTCAACTCCTTCTCCATCTTTTTTGTGGTCCAAAGAATGTACATAATCGGCTGCGGTGGACTAGTGGTTATGCTCCTTGCCTCTGGTCCCGAGGATCGCAGGTTCAAACCTGGCCGGGGTCGATGGATATTTTTAGGATGGAAAAAATTCAAGGAGCAAGTCCTCCGGGAGGGACTTTAAGCCGTGGGTCCCGAGTCTGAAGATTTTCAGGCTCATAAAAGATCCTTAAGTCTGAATGAAAAGGCCTCTAAGCAAAATTTACCGAATTTTCCCGTCCTAGTACTACCTTGGTTTTCTAGATGTCAGTATGAGGCGGAATGCTGACCACGGATCACTCAAATGACATCTATACGAAAACAAGTTTAACTAAATTAGTATGGTTCAAATTCTTCCCTGTAGGGGGAGAGCGCCTAAATCTCTGTTAAGGGAAACATGGGCATACAAGAAGAAGAATGTACATATCAATAATGAATTTTGAAATTCCCGGGGAGAGAGATTTGATATGCAAGTTCTTTTGACAACAAACAAATGGAATAGGAGTCCACGTCCAGAGCTGACAATGTAAAAATCAACAGTCTGGAAAAGCTGAAGATAAAACAGAAGATTTGTTTTGAAATATGTCCTAAAAGAACTCAACTTCTATGAGGTAAGATGAAAACAGACTCACCTTATTTATTACATGAACTTTTGTACCTTTAAAAATGGTTTCTGAATGTTTTTATTATTCATTTAACACTTCTCACTGAAGGATAAATTGTATTTGAAGAGAAAAATTATACACTCAGACTGTGGTTTGAACCCAGGATTTGGCCTGGAAAGCCAAAGTTCCTGGGTTCAAACCCCAGTCTGATCATATAATTTTTCTCTTCAAATGTGGTTTCTGAAATTTATCACAAAATATTAGATAGCTGAAGCTGGGTATAAATATGTTGCAGTATGCTGAGAAAATATTTCAACAAGGACAAGCTGTTAGTGGTTTGTACAATTTGCTGATTATGCAGCTGCAGAATTCAGTCGCCGCATCATCAATACAAATATTGTATAATAAATGGCACTTGTTAGCAGAGGCTTTAACATTTGGACCAATTCATCGTAAGGATCAGAGGTTAGCAGTGCATATTTCCTTTTATTATTTTATTATATTTTAATTAAAAATTTTAAAAACATAATTGTGTAGCATTTACCTTTGTATAAACAACATGTAATCTTTATATGAAAAATCACATAAAACTGTAAGTTTTATTTTTATTTAATTAGATATGTAATCCTTTCTATAATTGAGTTGGATTAAATGTTTTTACATCTCACCTTGTAAAGTTTCGTGTTTTTACGATACCTGTTTCAAAGACCTTTATCTTTAGTCAAACTCCAACTGTTGAAATTTTGCCATTACCGTCATCTTCAGAATTGCCATCTTGTCGCCAATAGGAGATTAAATTTTGCTTGCCGGGAACTTCAAAATTCTGAATTCTGAAAATTTGATGTTCCGGCAAACAAAATTTAATCTCCAAGTTCATATAAAATTGGCACCAGATGGCAGTTCAGGAGATAAAGGTAATGGCAAAATTTCAACAGTTGGAGTTTGACTGAAGATGAAGGCAAAGGCCTTTGAAACCGGTATCGTGAAAACACAGAACTTTATGAGGTGAGATGTAAAAACATTTTATCCAGCTCAATTATAAATTTAAATTACCTCATACTATTATTTCCTACTGTAATTTTGATTAAATGTAAATCCTTTTCCAGGATCATCACTGACACTTGTCTATATATTGCTTCACTTGGTGATAAATGTGCAGCGAATAAACTTATAGCAAAGTAAGTATTATATGTGTTCAATGAATGAACGAGTCATTTTTTATATTACCTCATAGTTCATGTTTTCTTAAACATGTGAACTGTAGTTTTCAAGAGGAACATCCCTACCATTTTCAACCGACATTATGACTCAATATTCCCATATTTAACTATGAATTTATATATGTTTATTAGATATATCATTCTTAGATTTTAAAATGTCTTAAAACGGAAAGTTTAAAAAAAATATGGGAATATAAATTGGTCCCATTCGTTAGGTTAAAGTCGGCATATTTTTTTTAGTATTTGATTGTTGCCTACCACTAAAAATGTAAAAGTTATTTGATTGGGACCATGAGGATTCCTTGTACAGTTTCAGTGTTGCTAGTTCTATGCATTATAGTATTCTAGCATAATGATTTAGGAGATTGTTAAAAGCCAATAATTAATATAAATCCTATTGCACATTCAATTAATTATAATAATTTATAAAGCATATTCTGTATAATATATGTGGTATAGCCCACCATCAACTAAACATGATATAACCCTAGCAATGATTCCTGACGAATGAAATTTGTAATGAGAGCTTAGATGCGAGTCCTGTACTAACCAGATGTAGGTCTCAGCCAATAGGAAGTATGACCACACGTCATTGCTAACTCCCTCGTTAGCGAATATCAAATACAGTCACTGCTAAACATTTTTAAAATCTCACTACAAAAATTAAATAATATAGGTAATCTTTATCGTAGACTGCGATGGGCAGGACATGTGGCACGAATGGGGAATGAAAGACGTGCATGGAAGCTTCTTGTAGGAAAACCAGAGGGAAAACACCCAGTTGGTAGACCAAGAATGAGGTGGGAGAATAACATTAACTATGATTTGAGGGAAGTAGATTATACGGGGAATGATTGGAAAACATTAGCTCGAGATAGGGATGTATGGAGAGCTTATGTCAGTGCGGCCATGAACCTACGGGTTCGATAGTGCCAGTGAGTTAGGACATCTTTATCCGTGGAGGATATATATATATATATACATACAAACACACACATACACTGTAGTTTGTTTATCACACTTTTAATGTTTTAAATAACCACTAAATGCCACTTTAATTAAAACAATTTATAGTCTTCCCCGCGCCGATTAAGGCAAGATGCCATGGCACAGGGCTACGAGACTTGCGCTGGTTCGAGTCTCTATGGGGGAAGAAATGTTCTCAAGGAATTTCTGCCAGTATGGGACCGATGCCCACCCAGCATCATGAGGCATTTGGGTAGCTACAATAAGTAGCGGCTCCAGGTTGAGAAGACTAGCTATAATGGCTGGGGGACCCGACATTCACATTGCACTATAATTTTAAGACTTCAGGCAGCAAGTGTTCAAAATATTATAATTAAAGTCTACGGTTTAAAATCTAAAATCAACACATCCGCGTCTCACTGTAATTCTCTATGGACTGTACATGTTTTTGTAGAGGAACGGTTTTGTTTGTACACGTGGCAGACAGGGAATTCACAGCTCAGCAGTCTTGATAGGTTCTCCCATTGGATTTACGGTCAAGGACATTCTTCAAAATCCCTTGCACGACCTATAACAGTGCTTTCTCATCTCTGAGTTAGAGCTATATATGTAATATAATTATATAAATTAAACTATAAACTGTTTATGGTTATCTATTGTTGGCAATGAACAATAACAGAGACAGATCACACATGTTTGTTAAGCCTAATGTTAACATAATGAATGGGACCATAATATCTTATTACAGTTTGAAGACCAACTAGATGCATTTTCATTTTCAAGAAACCCATGTAAAGTGGTTGAAGACATATAAGTAGGAGTGATTATTGTTTTGCAAATGCAATATAGCACAGAATGCTCACAAAGGCTTATACTCTTGTATTTTCATTTTTCATGAGCTGTAAACCAATTTTTAATGTGCTTTGAAAAGTATGACAAAATTGGCTCAAAATGCAAAAAATTATACCAGAATGTGTTATAAATGTAAAATTAAGAATTTAAAAAGAAACTTCTCTTTTTCTTTTTCTGGAAACTTTAAATGAGATTTTTTTTTAATTTTGTTGTTTTTTCCTACCTACATAACTTAATTTAAATGAGAAATTTGTATGTCCTTGGAATAAAAAAAAAACTCATGGAATGACAGTCCTAGAAGGCCCTTATTCTACCAACTGGCTGCTGGCCTTAAAAATCCACATGTGTCATTTATAGAGGAGGATGTTCATTCACCCAGTATTGGGGTGATGGTAGATAGCTACTATTCCCTTTCTGACAAAAATTTCATCAGAACATGTGGTTACCATGTCAAGTCCCCTAGTTTTCTCAACCTAGAGTTACCACTCATTGTAGCTATCCAGTTTCCTCATGACAGTAGATAAGCACTGTACCCTTTCTGACCAAAACTCCATTAGGACATTTCTTCTCCATGGAACTTAAACCTCTCATGTCCTGTAACTTTGTGCATTCAACTAGGGCACAGGACACAGTTGAGGGAAACCCTGAAAAATTCAATCAGGAAACTGAACTTCGGCTCACCATAATGATTATTCCCAGATTAAATTGTAGTCAGAGAAGATATTGTATTATTATGAGTTAGGGTTTTAGACTCCTCATTTTTTTTGTATTTTCTTCAAATATTAAATAAAAAAAAATATATTGTATGTTAATAATTGAGTTAAAATTCAACACCTCACCTCATAATTGTAGATTTCTTGAAGACATGTTTCATTACTTGTCCGTTACATCTTCAGCTCTATCTAAGCATTGAATTGATAGTTGGTGATCCTAGGTTGTTTCCTACTACCCCTGATGGCTGCTGATGAACTTCCAAATTAAATCCCTTTACTCGGGAATTTCAAAATTCATGATTCTCCTTTTATTTTTCTGGATGTGAATTTTTTCCCAAACTGTAAGTTCCTTAGATTTATCTGTTTCAATTAATTTGACCTTTGCTTTGATTCTGTGTTTTTCTGACCATACATGTAACTCACGGTTTGGGAGAAAATTCACATCCAGAAAAATAAAAGAAAAATCATTCATTGTTCATTACGTGTATCCAGCCATAGCTGATGACACGAGTCCATTGTATACTTATGCTATAAGTTGCATTTGAACATGCAGCATATGTGGGCATTCAAGGCGAGTGTCCATGAGGTTAAAAGAAAGATCATCATCATCATCATAGTACATTCACGAATTTAGGCCATTTGTTGACCTGTTTCGGCCTCAAGAGAAACACCATCCAGAATGTCTGTCCAGAGACTAAAAGGTAGCAGCCCTACCACTGGACTACTTAGCGTCGGGCCAGTAACCTGTCCTAAGGAACTTCAAAACTACTTTCAAGTCTCAACACGAAAAAAGCCAGAAGGTTAAAAGAAAGAGATATAGGAAAAACAGAAATTAACTCTTCGGCCTCAAATAATTTAATACCATCAGGGTAGAAAAAAAACAAGAGGTCAGGCAAGGGAGATTGGATAGGAAAGTAAAAAGAGAGATCTGGTACTAGACTAGGAAGAAATACCAGATCGGTTAAATATAAAAGTAAGGAGCAAAACACAAGTAAGTGGGAAGCAATGTTTTGCTTAGCTTGGGCACCTTATGAATTTTGAAATTCCCAGGAAAGGGATTTAATTTGGAAGTTCATTGGTCAGCCACCAGAGGAAGCAATCTACAGGATCACCAACCACCAATTCATCCGTAAGATAGAGTTGAAGATGTTATGCAGAAGTAATGAAACATGTAATATTCATTTTAGGAAGTGATATTTCGAGGTTATTTTAATTATATTATTTTTAGTCTGATCATCTTACCTCAATATTAATGTTAATTTGTTCTTGGACATGTTTCAAAACAATTCTGTTTTATTATCAGCTTGTCCAGACTGGTTTGATTTATGTTGCATTATGTTGCACACTCTGGATGTCGATGTCAGCTCCATTCTGTGGTTGGCCAAAGAACCTCCAACCGACGAAGCATGATCTTGTTTCCAACCACAGGATGGAGCTGACATCGACATCCAGGGTGTGCAACATAATGCGACATAAATCAAACCAGTCTGGACAAGCTGACAATAAAACAGAATTGTTTTGAAACATGTCCAAGAACAAATCAACATTAATATTGAGGTAAGATGATCAGACTAAAAATAATATAATGAAACATGTCTTCGAGAAATCTACAATTATGAGGTTAGGTGTTAGATTCTAACTCTCATTATTAATTAAAATAAACCTCATAGCATCACTTCCTTTAAATATTAATGAATATTGTATGTGTTACAGTGATAGTTATGCAGATGGTGAAGTGAGGATGAGAGCATTGCAGCTTGTGCTTGAGTTATGCACAGACTCAAGAAGACAGTACATAGCTAGTCAGTTAGTGGAAGCACTCATTGAGAAGGACAGAGTTGAGTCTTTAAACAAATCACGATATTACAATGACTCCCACCTGCATCGTGTTAAACACAGGATTCTGCAGAATTTGCTCATCCTTGAACCTCTGCTTTGTTCTGTAAGTATTTGTTCAGCAACAAAACATGAGCATTGAAAAAGAATTGGATGGCTTATGTGCCATATCAAAGTCTTGAGTTCTCCAACATTTGCCAGAAATTGTATCTAACATCCTCAGTGATTAAGATGTGATTACTTAGACATGATTATAGTGAATGGTGGTCATCCAGTGCTTGATATTCGACCATAATTCATTGAATTTTTTAATTTTTCACAAATATGTCATGCATTAATTTTTTATTTATTTTAAAAATACGAAAGATAGGAAATATATGGTATCGCTTGGCTAAGCCATATTTAAAAAAAACAATAACACGTCATTTGACATTTGTATACTATTTAAATTTGCATTTGGCCTGTTATGTTTACAGGAATATATATCCCTTCTTCTTTGTGTCTCACTTCGACCCATCAATGTTCTATGTCGAGGCGTAATAGAAGTAGGTGCAAATATGTAAATATGAAAAAAATGTAATGAAATTACTGAAACCAAGATTAGGCAGGGTTTAATTTAAATTTAAATAATAAAATGTACTCACTTTTTTAAACCACTGATTATAAATATGCAAGAGTAAGTCAATTCATTGCTGCTGCACAATTTTATTTTTGCAAGAATGCACTTTCAGTAATGAACATAAATGAATGAATACACAAATTAATGAGTAATACACATAAAATCCTTAGAGACAATTAATTTTATTTTGTTTAATTTAATTTGTCCCGCGCCGTAGCCGAGCGGTTAAGGCAGGAAGCCTTGGCACAGAGCTACGGGACTTGCGCTGGTTCGAGTCTCCATGGGGGAAGAAATTTTCTCATGGTGTTTCGGCCAGTATGGGACCGGTGCCCACCCAGCATCGTGATGCATTTGGGTAGCTACAATAAGTAGCGGCTCCAGGTTGAGGAAACCAGCTATAACGGCTGGGGGATTCGACATGCTGACCACATGTCACCCCTACACTGGCTGATTATCATCTACCTCTGTGATTGACACATGTGGATGTGAGGCCAGCAGCCGGCTGGTAGGCTAAGGGCCTTGTAGGCCTGTCGTGCCAGGAGTTTTTTTTTTTTAATTTAATTTATTTGTATTATTTTTAGTCTGGACATCTTACCTCAATATTAATGTTGATTTGTTCTTGGACATGTTTCAAAACAATTCTGTTTTATCGTCAGCTTTCCCAGACTGGTTTTATTTATGTTGCATTATGTTGCACAACCTGGATGTCGATGTCAGCTCCATCCTGTGGTTGGCCAAAGAACCTCCAAACAAGGTCACGCTCCATCGGAATATCAAAATTCATAACTCTGTTTCTGTTCTTCTGAATATAAATTTTTTCCCAAATAGTCAGCTCTTTTGTATTTTCTAACTGTTTTAATAATTTAGTGTCTGAATTTATATTATGTTTTTCAGACCAAACATGAGCAGCAACTGCAGATTTTTCAATTTCTCCATGCTCATGTTTGGTCTGAAAAACATAATATAAATTCAGACACTAAATTATTAAAACAGTTAGAAAATACAAAAGAGCTGACTATTTGGGAAAAAATTTATATTCAGAAGAACAGAAACAGAGTTATGAATTTTGATATTCCGATGGAGCGTGACCTTGTTTGGAGGTTCTTTGGCCAACCACAGGATGGAGCTGACATCGACATCCAGGTTGTGCAACATAATGCAACATAAATAAAACCAGTCTGGGAAAGCTGACGATAAAACAGAATTGTTTTGAAACATGTCCAAGAACAAATCAACATTAATTTTGAGATAAGATGTCCAGACTAAAAATAATATAATTAAAATAACCTCAAAATATAACTTCCTAAAATTAAATATCAATTTATTTGTAACACATATTATACATAAATTTTATTTTTGTGCACTCCTTCTCTATATGAGCTTTAATTATGCCAAATATCACACTCCTCCGTGCGCGCAATGTGCTTAAAAAGGCACAAAGTTTTTTCTTCTTGTATAAATATATAGATTACAATTGACTTAATATTTGAGTTTGTATTTTTTAACATTCTTACCTCATATGTTAAAAAATACAAACTCAAATATTAAATTAAACCTCATAATGAAACTTCGTAATGATTTTAAAATACAATTGATTTGTTAGAGAATATTATTTTTGAAAAATTGTAGCGCTCTTTACATCCTTTTAGTGCATATATACAACAGCATATAGTAAATAATATGAGTTAGAAAATGCACGACCCATCTAATATTTGTAGATCTAACTAGTTAGAAAGAATTGAAAAATGATACGTAGAGTGTCAAAACCCTGGGTCTTCAATAAATATACAAATATGAGGTGAGTCGTGCATTTTCTAACTCATATTATATGAAATAAACCTCATAGTGTCAATTCCTTTAAATAATAAGAATATAGTAACTTTGTCTTCATGTTAAATCAATAAACACAAACTTTTTTCATATACTTGTATTTTAATGGTAGAGAAACTTTATGCAGTGTAGTTTTTATGTTATCCAAACAGTTGAGTATCTGAACCATATGATTAAATTAAAATGCTTCATACCTCTCCTCATATCCAGTCTTCTAAGTAAATTGCAATTTCAAAGCCTTGGCGGCTTCATTTTCAGTACTTTCTTGACGACTGATGTTCAATAGTTCTTCCAATCGACATAACATCAATTGTCAAGAAAGTACTGAAGATGAAGTTGCCAAAGCTTTGAAATCACGATCTACTTAAAAGACTGGATATAAGGAGAGGTATGAAGCATTTTAATTTAATCATAAATTAAACCACACAGTGATTTATTCCTAAAAAAGTTCAATCTGAACCATAGCTTATCCCAATTTTTTGTAGAGAATTGACATTTCAGAAATAATATTTTATAATCAAGAATATCCACAAATGACAAAGATTGGACTGATTGTTATATTTGCAGGAGGATGCAGAAAAGTTAATGATGTGGTTGCAAAATAGTCTTCTGAGGGAAAGTCAACAGCCAAGTGTAAGATATCAGCAGGAGTGGCTGATTGTTAGAATATTTCTACATCATCCTCATCTCAACACACGTTTGTGGACCATGTTCGAAGAGGTATGTAGACTCTAGATGACAGTTTTGTAGATTTTCATTTCTAAATTTTCAACCTCGAGTAAAGAGAAAAGGCTGGGATTGTTTAAGAGAAGAATAGGACACTGGATATGTGGTTTAGAGGTAACATCTTTGCCTCTCATGCAGTATATCCATGTTTGATTCCTGGTTTAGTTAAATTCATGGTTGAGATTTTTCCAGAATGTTTCTCATCTGTAAGGCAAATATTATAAAATTCAAGTCATAACTTCTCTCATAAATCACCAGACTCTTATTTATCATCAATCATCGAAGTGCTAGTAAAACTCTTATTCAAATATGGTTGTCAATGGAGTGGAATTTATTGAATGGATACTACTGCAGCAGAAGTAGCAAATTCATGTTTAGGTTATTTTAAATATTGTACTTTTCACTGTCAGTCCACTGCTGTGGTCTCGAGGTAACATGCTGACTTGTCACGCAGCGGGCCCAGGTTCGATCCCCACTCGGGACAAGTTTCCTGGGTGAGGTTCTTTCGTGATTTTTCCACACCTGAAAGACAAATGTCAGGATACTTTAAGGCCCAAATGGTCCCCAAACATCATCTGGCCATCATTATCATCAATATCATATTCACCTCATTATATTAAGTTTAGGTTTAAGGCCTCTCCTGGCACATCATTATTATAGCCTCACTATGATAGTTGTCCAGCGGCTCGCTTTGTTTTCCTGCAGCTGTTATATATAATTAAATACAAAGATGCCGGCTATCATCACTATAATAATTCTGCATGTTAATCATTGTCAAGCATTGTTGCGCGGTACCCGCTTTTATATAAACGGACAACCATCATAGTGAGGCAATAATACCATCATCATCGCCCATCATATCATTGGGGCAGCGTAACCTCACCTTCCAGGCGCCTCAGAAATGGGTTACAAAATGCCAATGCCAGGAGAGAATACCTGAAATGTCGAATGACAAACAGGTGGCATTGAAAAAAGAAACTTTTCATTGTCAAGTAACTTATTTATTTCTTGTATTCACGTAGACTTTCACGGCCGGAGTTGCTATGATGATGTTGATGAAGATTTTTGGGCTGTAGGCCGTGGGGAACTACAAGCCTCACGATCACGGCCTACAGCCCGAAAATCTTCATCAACATCATCATATTTAATTAATGTTGGGAAGTAAACATTATGAGGTATAACTTAATGAATATACTACTCTACAAAATTGCAAAGAAAAGAAAAAATACAAGAAAATTACTTACCATCCTGAAATGCATAGGAAATTTCAAAAAAATTTTGACAAATACAACATTTCTTTGGCACCAATAAATAAATTTAGTCTGGGTAATCTTCTAAGTACCAATAAAAAAGTCAATGTTCCAGCCAGTAAGAAATCTGGAATTTATCAAATAAATTGTGAAGATTGCAATAAAGTTTATATAGGAAAAACAAAAAGGAATTTGGAAATTCGGACAAAAGAACATTTCAGAAATATTAAAAATTGTGAAATTGAAAAATCTGCAATTGCTGCACATAGTTTATTAGAACATCATAAAATTGGAAGAGAAGCTAAACTTTTAAACAAGTAGAGAAACCTTTGGAATTGACAGTTTGGGAAAAAATATACATTCAGAAAAACAAAAATAGATCAATGAATTTTGATATCCCTAACGAAATTACATTGATTTCGAAGTTCATAAATTCAACCATAGATGGCAGCACTGAAGATGGCGACAATAGAATAGTTGACGGCCGAAGAATTTCGTCAGTCGGAGTTATGGCTGACGATGAACATGACTATGTTTGAAATCGCGATATCATGGAAGCATGAATCCTATGAGGTGAGTTGTTTAAACAATATGTTCTCCGATGAACATCATCATATTTATTTCTTGTTTCTTTAAATATTGTAACAAGTTTTATGCTAGCTAAGCTTTATATTTTTCTTGTGTAGCTATGATTCTTATTAATTAAATATTAATTTCTTTAGAAACATGTTTGTAAACTTAGCGATTTCACATTCTTAATATACTCTCTGGGTAGGGACCCCTCTCTATTCCCTGTGGCATGGCTAGCATGCAGCATACATGATTTAGGTGCATACTGTGCGAGATTAGAGAAAAGGTACGAGTGACATGTAGTTATGAGTCCTCAATAAGAACCATGTATATACTCGTATATGAATTCCCCTGTTAAGACAAAATTCCAAAACCCCCTCTCCCCCCAGTTCAATATTAAAATAATATAGTTGATAATAAAAAAAAAATTCTGCCAGCTTTGAAGTTTAGAATAAAATATATCCTGAAGTAAATATGAAATAAAATTTGTGTTCTTACAGGCTCAACAGAAGCGCCCAGGGAGTATATGTTCCTTCATTGCAATTACATATCATATGGCAAATGCTTTGGAAAATGAAGAAATATTTGTAGACAGAGGTATAAGCAAGATGCTTCCATTATGTATGGCTCAACACTTTAGCATACGTCTCTATGCACAGGTAACTTATAATTGCAACAAAATAAAGTTTATTTTAAAATACAATAGGAAGTAACATTAAGAGGTTTTGTAAATTAATGAGTAATTTTTTACATCTTACCTCATATTTCATGTTTTCTTTACACATGGGAACTAGTTTTCAAGAGAAACATCTCTCTCATTTTCAACCGACATTTTGAGTCATAATGTCGGTTGAAAATGAAAGAGATGTTTCTCTTGAAAACTAGTTCCCGTGTGTAAAGAAAACATGAAATATGAGGTAAGATGTAAAAAGAATGACTCATTAATTTATAAATTAAGAATCTCATAATATTATTTTCCATATTTAACTATGATTTAAGAGATTTGTTTTGAATAATTAAGACATTTTGTCTGTACATTCTAACCTCTTATGCATGTTTTTGTCGAACATATGTTTCAAGGCTTCTGAGCCCCAACGTCAGTGATTACAAACTTAAGTCTGGTTTTCGACAAAAACATCCATGCGAGGTGAGAATGTACAGACAAAATGTCTTAAAAGTGATCCCACAACAGGCCCGGAGGCCCTTGGGGTAGTAGGAGGTTAAGGCTTCCACTTTTTCTAGACAAAATCGGCACTTTATGTCAGCCGGGTTGTCAGCCCTGCATGACGGCCGCCTTTACCCCCAGAACAAGTGTCTGGTACTCATTTATGTTAGAAGCTGAGTCGACCCCAGGGCCATAGTGCCGCCAAGGGTTTGGGTCAGTTTAAAAGTCCTGACCTCAACGGGACTTGAACCCTCGACCCTCCGGCTTGTAGCTCAGTGCCTTAACCACTACGCTACGGCGTGCCCCTCAAAATGTCTTAATTATTAAAATAAAGTTTAATTATTATGAGTTAAGAATTTAGACTCACCTCATATTTTCTTATTTTTCTTGCAGACTAGTTTCTTCATGCCTTCGTGATATTGTCAATGATGCATTGACTGAAAATTCTAATCAATAAATGCAGGAAAATGATATATTGAGGAATGATAATAGCATTCTTTTCTTAGTAGTTTAAATGTGATTAGTACAAGTACTGTACTAATTCAACAATGAATCTGGGAGAGCAATAAAATCAGGAATGATAAATTGAGTTTTCATTGTGCACCTAATTTTGGCATATCTAAAAGTTATGATTTTTATGTGTTGTTGGCATTTCAGACAACTGTTCAGAAACTATTTGCGTTGTGCAAACAACGGGACAACTTAAAGCATTTATCAAAAAAGTATGCTGTCATGGAGAACTGTTTGAAGATCAGTGTAAAACATGGAAATTCTGTTAAAAATGCTCAGAAATTACAAGAAGATTTCTACTTCAGTGCATTCCATCCTGTTGCCCATTATAGTATTGAGGTAAGCTGTCTTTTGGCATAAAATTTTAACTTCATAGAATGTTGTGCCCTTTTCTGAATCTTATATTTGTGAATTTCATCTCACTGAAGATAAATATAAATTTTTGTATGTGTAACATTTCATGGCATGGCATCTTTGGATGGGAAGCTATCAAGATCATGTCACTGAGATATTTAACATGTCATAGAACTTCAATTATAATAACTTATTATAATTTTGATTCTTCAGGAGCAATATTGACTTTTTTACCATTGCCTGATTACAACAAAATCCTGATTTATTTTAAAATCATTATGAGGTTAATTTAATATTTGAGTTTGTATTCTTTAAGAGGTAAGAATGTTAAAGAATACAAACTCAAAATATTAAACTCCTGATTATCCGGGCATGACTATTTTATATTTGAAGAGAAAAATTTTCGCCTAGACCGAGACTCGAACCCGGGACCTTTGGCTTGCCGGACCAAATGCTCTACCAACTGAGCTACCGAGGCGAGTTATGATCTAGATGCAAATTTTTCTCTTATATACGTTGTAATTCCCTCTCGCCAAATGCTTTTGAAACCATTGCTTCTATATAATTGTAGGCTTTCACGGCCGGCGTCTTGATCCATATTTGGTTCGTCTTCCGGGCTTATAGGCCGTGGTCTGGTTGTCTTCATACTCGACGTTTCGTCTACTGCTGCGGTAGACATCATCAGGAGATACTACGTGCTTTCTGTGAACTCCTCAACAGTCGGCTGCAGACCGGCTGGTCGTTGGAAACTGTATCTCTGTTTATAGCTAAATCCCGGGTGGAGGGGAGGTTTTCTGCGCGCACCGAGTTTTGCGCTGTATTGCCGTGTGCAGAAGTCCTAGGCTTCATTGTCGTGTTATGCAGTGCTGGGATCCAAATTTTGTTTATCTTCAAGGTTTCTTCTTTTTTGTTGAAGGAATTTTTATGTTTATATATTTCTATGGCTACCAGACTATACAGAGAAGCCATAGAAATATATAAACATAAAAATTCCTTCAACAAAAAAGAAGAAACCTTGAAGATAAACAAAATTTGGATCCCAGCACTGCATAACACGACAACGAAGCCTAGGACTTCTGCACACGGCAATACAGCGCAAAACTCGGTGCGCGCAGAAAAGACCTCCCCTCCACCCGGGATTTAGCTATAAACAGAGATACAGTTTCCAACGACCAGCCGGTCTGCAGCCGACTGTTGAGGAGTTCACAGAAAGCACGTAGTATCTCCTGATGATGTCTACCGCAGCAGTAGACGAAACGTCGAGTATGAAGACAACCAGACCACGGCCTATAAGCCCGGAAGACGAACCAAATATGGATCATTGCTTCTATCTTTGCAAATGGCGGCTTCTTAGTTAAGAAGACTTATTGGGAATTTAACATTACTTTATAAAGCTAGTAAGGCTTCTAATGATGTTTTTATTATTGATTTAATATTTTTCTGTATTTTTTTAAAAATGATGATAAATACTGTCCTTCTGTATTTTGTACTGTTATGAAAAATTCTTTATTTTTAAACATGCTACTGTGAACTGCGCTTGGAAACTAGCACAATACAGTAACCTTCACTCACAGCCGCCTCCTCTGATGCATTTAACGGTACCAACCAACATTCTGAGAATACAATACAATTTCAGAAATTTCCGTTGTGAGAGTCACTGAAAGTTTGTTACAGATTGAAACCACAGATATGCTGTGGCAGTGGGTTTATCACTGGTTAGTAGTGTGGTCATCGATAGTTACTAGTGTGATTATTACTGATTATTTGTCATCGCTGGTTATAAGTGTGGATATCGGTGGTTACTAGTGTAGTTGTCGCTGGTTACACTGGCCATTTTGAATAACTGTTGTAACCAGAGTAGTCATCACAGGAAATAGCCCCACTTTCTTTTTCATATTTGCGAGTAAAATAAAATAATGATAATTACGACTTGCACCTAAATACATTCAATATAACATTTTATGAATATTTGTTGCATTTAAGTAGTGTTAAAGTGGGTAAATAAATTTCTGATCAACTTCCATGGCACCAAATAACTTAATTGGATTATCTGTGTATTTTTATTTTCCGTGCATATCTAGGTCCCAATTAACACAGATAATCGGGAGTTTGCTGTAGTTTGTTATACTTGGTAATTTTCTAACATGCTCATTTGTATTCAGAATTGGAAACCATACCGTCATTTTCCACAGCTCTTTATATATGCCATGTATCACTATCAATAGAAATTTAAAATTAGATATAATAATATTTGCAGATGATCTTGTTTTACTAGCAACATCTGAAGATGATTTACAATGGTCAGTACATAATTTAAATTTGATAGCCCAGAAATATTCAATGGAAATATCTACCACTAAAACTAAAATAATGGCCTTTTGTGGAAAATCCCCAATACCAAGCAAAATTTGTTTAAATAACAAAATTTTAGAGAGAGTTAATGAGTTTACTTATTTGGGATATAAACTCTCTTTTGTTGAAAATTTGGATTTATCAGAGAAAATTGTGAAATTCAACAAATCAATGGGAATCATTAATAGAGTTTTAAAACCTTCATTAGTGCAAAAATCAACTTGTACTCGTCTTTATCAAATAATGGCTCGACCAGTCCTATGTTAAGGGAGTGAAGCGTGGACTATAAGGACGAGAGATGAAAGCAGACTAACAGCTTGTGAGATGAGATTTATTATGCGCCGAACAGCTGGTTACACAAAATGGGATCGAAAGAAAAATGTAGAAATCCTTCAAGAACTTAATGTGTCACCAATACTGGACTACATCTCCAGATATCAGCTAAACTGGAAGGAACGTGTCTCAAGAATGGCTAGATCCAGGATCCCAAGGCAATAATGAACTATTGTCCAAATGGGAAATGGTCACTTGGTCGACCTATGAAAAGATGGCACGAAAACCGCTTTCTCAGGCCGTAACAGTTCTTCTAGGACTAATACCTGGCAGGATGATGATGATGATGATGATGATGATGTACCACCATTGTGCTGTCAAGATAGGGATGATATACTTGACATCAATATTTCTCCTCGAGTTCTCATCCAAATGCTCTCTCACCCCGGAACTACTGAGGAATTATCCTCCAAATTGAATTGCTCAACAATTAATGATGGCTGAATTAAATAATAATCAGTGAAGAAGCATAATACCAAAATTTCTTGGGATTGTCAGGGCAGTGGGATTGGATGTGGGGTGAAATATTATAGGAAATATCACTATGAGGTTCAATTTAAGATCTGAAATAAAATTCTTTACACCTTCTCTCATATCCAGTCTTCTATTAAAATTATTTCAAAACCTAGGCAGTTTAATTAGAAGACTGATATGAGATGAAGTGTAAAGAATTTTATTTTAAATCTGGAAGTAGATATTTGCATACTAATTTTCTATTTATTATTTTTGTTGAGTTTTAAAAATTTGATATTGAGTGGAGAACATATTTTTAATAACTCACCTTATACAAATTCAAATTTATTTGATTTAAGACCATTGGTTTCGAATGAATTTTTCATTCATCTTAAGTTTATTTTCATGAGGTGAGTTATTAAAAATATGTTCTCCATTCAATATTAATGATATGACCTCATAATGTTTACTTCCCAACATTAATTTTAATACAATTTAAAATTTGAATTAATTTTTTAGTGCTGTGGATTTTAGAAGTTAAATCTGGTTTCTTTTTAAGTTTGGTAAGCATGTCTGCTAATTGTTAATGAGTTGTACTTTTGACTCACCTCTTATTTATTAATTTTTATGCAGACTGGTTTTGTCACGTCAGTGTGACATTCTCAATGCATTACAGCTCACACAGACATGACGAAACCAGTCTGCATAAAAATCAAGAAATATGAGGTGAGTCAAAATATACAACTCATTAACAATTAAAAGAAACCTTATAGTGTTATTTCCTACATGTATTAAATAAAAGCATGTTTGCTATTTCATTTGAGTGTTAATGTGTACATGATTTCATTGCAGCACAATGTGCTGTTATTTTGATGTAAGGAGTTTGATGATTGTTCAATGGAAATTCAGATGATATCAATTCAAGGTCTAATATCAGAAACAAATTATAGATGTATGTTCACTTTGCAGACAATATTTCATGAGTTGCCTCGATTAGCAAACATTACGCAGGAAGAGTGGATACCTCTGGATGTGGTGAACAGATGTAGAGTTAATGGAACGGATTACCTCAGCCTGAACAATACAGACACTTCACTCAAACAATTCAGTGTTGCTTCTTGGGTTCTTAAATCATCAGGCAAGTAATTGAATTATATTAAATTAACGTTGGGAAGTAAACATTATGAGGTATAATCATTAAAATTCATCGGAGAACATTTTATATTTGAAGAGAAAATGTTCGCCCCAGACCGGGACTCGAACCCGGGACCCATGGCTATCCAGGCCAAGTGCTCTACCAACTGAGCTACCGAGGCGAGTTACGATCTAGACGCAAATTTTTCTCTTATATACGTTGTAATTCCCTATCGCCAAATGCTTTTGAAACCATTGCTTCTATTTTTGCAAATGGCGACTTCTTAGTTAAGAAGACATTTATTGGGAATTTAACATTACTTTATAAAGCTAGTAAGGCTTCTAATGATGTTTTTATTATTCATTTAACATTTCTCAATGAAAGATAAATTATATTTGAAGAGAAAAATTTTCGCCCAGACCGGGACTCGAACCCGGGACCCTTGGCTTTCCGGGCCAAGTGCTCTACCAACTGAGCTCTTCAAATATAATTTATCTTTCATTGAGAAATGTTAAATCAATAATAAAACATCAGGAGAACATTTTGTTTAAACAACTCACCTCATAGGATTCATGCTTCCATGATACTGCGGTTTCAAACACTGTCGTGTTCATCCTCAGCCATAACTCCGACTGACGAAATTCTTCGGCCGTCAACTGTTCTATTGTTGCCATCTTCAGTGCTGCAATCTGTGGTTGAATTTATGAACTTCAAAATCAAAGTAATTTCGTTAGGGATATCAAAATTCATTGATCTATCTTTATTTTTCTGAATGTATATTTTCTCTCAAACTGTCAATTCCAAAGGCTTCTCTACTTGTTTTAAAAGTTTAGCTTCTCTTCCAATTTTATGATGTTCTAATAAACTATGTGCAACAATTGCAGATTTTTCAATTTCACAATTTTTAATATTTCTGAAATGTTCTTTCATCCAAGCATGCTGCCTTGTCACCCAGCAACCCCGGGTTTAATTCCCAGTTGGGACAGGCTCCTGGGTGAGGTTTTTTCGGGTTTTTCCTCACCTGTAAGACAAATGTCAGGAAGCTCAAGGCCCAACGATCCCTGAAAAATCATCTGGCCATCATTATCATCCTTCACCGGTGTGAAAAGCAACGGGAAGCTACCACACCTATAATTCCCTAGAAAAGCTGCAAAGCATAGCATGAAAATGTTAAGATTGCAGTGAAAGACCTGCCCTTGGGCAGAATTACTATGGATGGATGGATTGATGATCAAATTTTGTAATGACTGTAATGGAATCTTCTCTTATCTTCAATGCCTGCACAACTGTAGAACTGATTTAAATATTCAATCTATCATCCTTGCATAATAAATGCTATAAAACTACTTGTAACATACTTTTTTAGGTTTATCTGAAGAAGAAGACAGTGTGGTAGCAATGCAGACTAACTTCCAGAAGAAGTTGATACCATGGCGGTCCTTAATTCCTGATGAAGAATTGAGACCATCAAAAATTGAACCTGCTGTGAAGAAGGAAGGTCTGATTGTAGTAGCATCTCTAGTAGATCGTCTGCCTAACTTAGGAGGTTTGAGTCGAACTTGTGAAGTGTTTGGTGTGTCAGAATATGTTATTGCAAATCTGAAGTGTGTAGAAGACAAACAGTTCCAGAATCTAAGTGTCACAGCTGAACATTGGATCCCGATATCAGAGGTAACTTACTTTTTTTTTTAGATCCATCTTTTGGTAAGATTTAACTATGAATGTATGGAAAGAGAATGGAATCTAAGCTCTGAAACTAAAAAACAAATTAATAAATTCAGTAAGAAGCAGTGCTCATGGGCGACAGAACATCAGTCGTGATATTATTGATGATGAAACTGCCTAGGTTTTAAAACTGATCTAATTAGAAGATGGGATATGAGGTGAGGTGAATAGAATTTATTTAAAGTTTTTAAAATTTTAAATTAAATAATTTCTACTGTTACTATTATTATCCTGTCCACCGCTGTGGTCTTGAGGTAGCATGCTGCCTTGTCATGCAGTGGGCCCGGGTTCGATCCCTGGTCAGGACAGTTTTTCTGGGTGAGGTTTTTATCAGGGTTATTGCTCACCGATTTTGATGGGGTTTTTTGCAAAATGTTCAGGAGATTCCCGGGATCAACATAGGCTATAAGGGAGTTATGATATTCAACTCCTACGCCTTTAAAAACGACACAATGTAACAGTTATGGTTGATTTCGTTCTCACTGCGATTTGCCACATTTAAATAACTGACACAAGATATTAGTGTCTCTAAGTCATTTATTTTCCTTGTGGTCCATGACTCTGGATAATTCACCAAAATTTTTCTCAGTCCCACCAATACTTGTTCGCTGACCACAGGCCACCCCCTTACTCCAGCAAATCTACCCGCCAGCCGAGGATCCATACCCTTGGTGAAAATGATCATCGAGCCTGGCTGACTGTCCCTATAATTGGATGCGTGACCACTCATGACTAAGGGTTAGGTCACCTATACCATCCCCATTAACTCATATAAATAACATCACTAATCCAATAATAATTAAAATGCAACATTAAATTAAGTAGAAATAACAAAATTACAAACCTATTAATCATCACTGCACAGAGACCGAGATAGTTCCTTTAGGCATACACTCATAAAACACCGATTATATCACAGCAGCTCACCGCTCCGAATTACATGTAATATACCAATAAACATCCAGTCGACACTGCCATGGTTAGCAACACATATCCACATTTTCAACATTAAACCGTTCGGCCCACTTTTCAAAATTAGCGGGGCTAAAAGGCAACAGCCTTAGAACCCGTGGGTGTCTAATAAAATCTATTAGTCACCCAAGAGGAATGTTCTAGCCGCCCTCACAGGCCACACTCAATACTCCCACAGATAGATATATGTCTTGCCAGTTTAAGGGTTAAATGACCTGACCTGACCTATACTGAACCAATCTGAACGAACATGACCTATACTCAAAGTTAAAATTGGGAAACACATTATGAGGTTCTTAATTAATAAATTAATGAGTCAACAAAAAGAAATTTGGACACTCGCACAAAGGAACACTTTAGAAATATTAAAAATGGTGAAATTGAAAAATCAGCTATTGCAGCACATAGTTTGTTGGAAGGTCATAGAATTGAAAAAGAAGCTAAACTTCTAAAACACTTTGGAAAAAACCTTTGGATTTGACAGTTTGGGAGAAAATATTTATACAGAAGAACAAATTTAAATCTATGAATTTCGACATTCGGATGAACGTGACCTCATCTCGAAGTTCATCGAATCAACACCAGATGGCAACGATATCTCAAAGTTCGTCAAATCAACACCAGATGGCAACGTTATAGAGGGAGATTCCAACGAATATCCGGTAGTCATAATGGCGGTTGAAAATGAATGACAAGATCATTTGAAAACTATAGTTACCGTGTTTGAAAAACATGAAATATGAGGTAAGATGTTAAAATGACTCATTAATTTATTAATATGACGTATACTGACTGAACCTAACATAATCTAACCTAACTGAACATAACCAAAACTAACCTAACATAATCTCACTTAACCTAACATAACCTCACATAAATTAACCTAACCTAACCTCACTAAACCTAAACTAACCTCACCTAACCCAACCCAAGTTGCCCCGAGGGCCTAACCTAACCCAAGTGGCCTCCCGAGGTCCCAACCTAACCCAAATTGCCCCAGACATCCTAACCTAACCCAAGTTGCCCCCGAGGGCCTAACCTAACTCAAAATGGCCCCTGAGGGCCTAACATAACCCAAAGTAGTCCCCGAGGGCCTAACTTAATGCAAGTGGCCTAAGTGGGTCTAACCTAACTCAAGTAGCACCCAAGGGCCTAACCTAACCCAAGTGGCCCCTGAGGGCCTAACCTAACCTCAAGTGGCCTCCGAAGGCCTAACCTAACACCAAGTGGCCCCCGATGGCCTAACCTAACCCAATGTGGCTCTCGAGGGTCTAACATAACCCAAAGAGGTCCCGAAGGCCTAACCTAACACCCAGTGGCCCCTGAGGGCCTAGCCTAAATCAAGTGGCTCCCGAGGGCCTAATCTAACCGAAGTGCCCCCGAGGACCTATCTTAAACCAAAGTGGCCCCCCTAGGGCCAAACCTAAGCCAAAGTGGCCCCAAGTGCGAAACCTAGCCCAAAGTGACCCCCGAGGGCCTAACCTACCCAAAGTTGCCCGAGGTCTTAACACAACCCCAACTGGCCTCCGAGGGCCTAACCCAACCGCAAGTGGCCTACGAAAGCTTAATCTAATCCCAAGTAGCCCCCGAGGGCCTAACCTAACCCCAAGTTGCCTCTAGGGCCTGTCATAACCCAAAGTGGTGCAGAGGGCCTAATCTAACACCAATGGTCCCGAAGGGCCTAACCTAACCCCAAGTGGCCTTCAAAGGCCTAACCTAATACCAAGTGGCCCCGATGGTCTAACCTAACCCAAGTGGCTCCGAGGGCCTAACCTTAGCCAACATGGCCTCCGAGAGCTTAACCTGACAAAGTGGCCTCCAAGGGCCCAACCTGACCCGAAGTGGTCTCCGAGGGCGTAACCTGACCCAAAGTGGCCTTTGAGGACCTAACCTAGCCCAATATGGCTCTGAGGGCCTAACCTAGCCCAAAGTGGCCTACAAGGGCATAACCTGACAGAAGTGGCCTCCAAGGGCCTAACCTAACCCAAAGTGGTCTATAAGGGCCTAATCTTACCCAAAATGGTTCCTGAGTACCTAACCTGACCCAAAGTGTCCTCCAAGAGCCTAACCTAACCCAAAGTGGCCTCCAATATCCATCCTTAACCTACAGAACTGGCCTGAATCAATTGAACCAGCATAATAAAGGAAGAAAGGGGGGGGAGAATGTATAGTACACATACTTCAGGTAGTTTCAAACGTGATGCATCAATCTTATATTTGCGTCGATAGTAAGACTGCTATTAACCACTGAGCTAAAGGCGCATACATGTTGCCAGTTACAGTCTCTATGTCATATTATTTCCATTTTAATTTGAAATATTCAGTGGCATGCCAACCATTTTACTAATTGAATCATAACTTGGACATATTATTCGTAGACCATTTGTTCATTATCTGAAACTGCTTATATAATACCCCTCTATACACATTTAAATTTGTGCTGTAAATTCATTTACACTCTGTATATGGGTATATGCTTGTAATTCATATAATAAAGTTGGGAATTTTTACACTATGAGGTTTTCTTAATAAAAATAAAATGAATCTTGAATTCTTCTTACCTCATACATCTACGTTCTTTAACACAGAACTGCCGTATCAGCAAGCATCATTCCCATCCTCAGCTGTTGTCACAACTGTCGATTCTTCATTCTGCCGGTCATTTTCTAAACTACCATCTGGTATTGATTTGAAGAACTTTGTTCATCCAGAAACTTCATGGTTCTAATATGGTTTTTTTTGGATGTATACATTCAAATGAATTTTGAGTTTCCAGACAAACCAAATTTGATTACAAAGTTCTTCAAATCAACACCAGATGGCAGTTTAGAAAACAACCAGCATAATGAAGAATTGACAGTCGTGACAACAGCTGAGGGTGGGAATGATGTTACCTGATACCGCGGTTCTGTGTTAAAAAATCTCATGGCAAGACAGGCCTAGAAGGCCCTTAGCCTACCATCTGGCTACTGGCCTCACATCCACATGTGCAATCACAGAGGTAGATGATCATCCAGCCAGTGTAGGGGTGACATGTGGTCAGCATGTCGAGTCCCCCAGCCGTTATAGCTGGTTTTCTCAACCTGGAGCTGCTACTTATTGTACCCAAATGCCTCACGATGCTGGATGGGCACCGGTCCCATACTGGCTGAAATACCATGAGAAGATTTCTTCCTCCATGGAGACTCGAACCAGTGCAAGTCCTGTAGCTCTGCACCAAGACTTCCTGCCTTAACCACTCGGCTACGGTACGGGACATGTTAAAGAACATAGATATATGAGGTAAGAAGAATTCACGATTCATTTGATTTTTATTAAGAGTTTATAATCTATCATTAAACTGAACTAGAACATTCTTAGGATTGTTATGGGAAAGTGCACAATAGGTAGGCCAAGAATGAGTTGGGAGAATAACATTAACTATTATTTGAAGAAGGTAAATTATACAGGGGATGATTGGAAAATTTTGACTCAGGATATGGATGTATGGAGAGCTAATGACTATACATGCATGAACCTACAGGTTTGATAATGGCAGTGAGTTAGTTAATTATTATTTTTTGTAATCATTATTGCTGTTGCTGTTATTGTTTAATATTATAATTCAATTTTAATTAAAATTACAGTAGGAGGAAACACTATGAGGTATTTACATTAATAGATGAGTTGGAGAAAATGTTTTAACATCTCACCTCACAAAGTTGCATGTCTTCACGATACCGGTTTCAAAAGTATACTGATACTTCCATCTTCAATCAAATTCCAACTATCGAAATTTCATCGTTAACTTCATCTTCTGAACTGCCATCTGGTGTAGATTTTATGAACTTGGAGATTAGATTATTCTCATCGGGGATATCGAAATTCATTGCTTTATATTTATTCTTCTGAATGTATATCTTTTCCCAAATTGTTAAATCCAAATGTTTCTCCAAATGTTTTAAAAATATAGTGTCTTTTCTGATTTATGAAATTTGTACAATAGGACATCTCAGAAATATTAAAAATTGTGAAATTGAAAAATCGGCAATTGCAGCTCATAGTTTGCTAGAAAATCATAAAATCGGAAAAGACACTAAGCTTTTGAAACATATGGACAAAACCTTTGGAATTAACAATTTGGAAAAAGATATACATTCAGAAGAATAAATATAAAGCAATGAATTTCGATATCCCCGACGAGAATAATTTAATCTCCAAGTTCATAAAATCTACACCAGATGGCAGTTCAGAAGATGAAGTTAACGACAAAATTTCGACAGTTGGAATTTGACTGAAGATGGAAGTAATACTATACTTTTGAAACCGGTATCGTGATGACATGAAACTTTGTGAGGTGAGATGTTAAAAAATTTTCTCCCAACTCCTCTATTAATTATAATTCAAGCTTTCACCAGTAGACTCATGTCTGAGAAGTCTTGCAGGTTGTGGTCTTGAAGATTTGAGTTTCCATAAGACTCATTCCCAATGATATTTGCTATTCTTTTCTGATTTTTTTATTATTCCTCTCAATTTATTGAATGAGCCAGTTTTTTAATTTAATTATTTTGGTTTTCTTTTTATAGTTAGTAAGTCTTGAAAGTTATTTGTATACATGGCACTATTTTAGTCAGATTTCCTCCTGATTAGTCCAAAATTTGAATCTGCAGGTCTTTAAAAATTTCAGGTGAAACCACATTTACTAGCAAAATATTTAGAGTCCAAAAAGGAAGATAGTTACACAGTGATTGGAGCAGAACAAACAGCCAATAGCATTCGTCTCAGTGATGTCAGATTTCCAAAGAAGACTGTTTTGTTATTAGGGTAAGTATGAAACAATTTGAAATATTATAAAGTTTTAAAAATTGCTGGAATTTTTAAAATGTTAGTTTCCATAATAAAGTTATATTTAGAAAGATTTAGGTAAAGAAATGAAAAGGAAAAATATTTAGTGAGGATAAAAGGCAAAGGTAAAGATATCCCACTACAGGCCTGAGGAGGCCCTTGGGGTAGTAGGAGGTTAGGGCTCCCACTTTTCTGGACAATCGGCACTTGATGTCAGCTGGGTTGTCAGTCCTGCATGACGGCCATCTTTAACCCCAGAACAAGTGTCTAGTACTCATTTCCATTAGAGGCTGAGTCGACCCCAGGGCCATAGTGCCACCAGAAGGTTTGGGTCTGCTTAAAAATCCTGACCCCCACTGGGATTCGAACCCTCGACTTTCCGGCTTATAGCGCAGTACCTTAACCCCCTTTAGGTTCGTATGTTAGAACATTACTCTATACTCAAATTACTTCCAATCACTAGTGAGCTGATTCACCGTGAGCAATTGCTGAGAACGAATTAACGGCCGACTTATCGGTCATGCACGAGAGTCGACGTTTTCGTAATATTGGCAACGAATTACCCAGAATTCTCAGCGATAAAACCACTTCCATTATTTTCGTCTGCTATAGAGGAATGCATTTATGCTTGCATCCCGCAAATAATACCGTATACAAACACGTCTGCGACACGCAATATTACGCCGATTCTCCTGTTCTTCCAGTTGAATTCTTTGGTAGACTCTATCAAATTCCTCTTCTCCGTGTATACCGAAAACATGATCGAAGTCTTCAAGGTCCGACATCTTGGATAAATGTTGGATAAAGCAGCAAAGTACATCGATTACCATCGGTTCCCGTTCGGTTCCCTTCGGGATTTTAATTTGAGTCGCTCATTTAAGCTACCTCCGCAGGTAGCTTACAAATTTAACCAATTATTATCGCATGAACAGATTTCTGAGTAAGCAAAATCGTATTAGCATACAACTTGCTCAGCAGAGAAGGCATTTTACTGTCTAATGCATCCAAACATGCGACCCTTAGTGAGGATAGGTTCCTTAAATAAAGCACATTGTAATTTTAAAGATTTAAAAACACTAGATTATTCCACTAAAATTACAAATAGAAGAGAATGATGTCCCGCACCATAGCCAATGCCTGGGCACAGAGCTACAGGACTTGCGCTGATTCTAGTCCCAATGAGGGAAGAAATTTTCTCATGGAATTTTGACCAATATGGGGCTGGTGCCCACCCAGCTTGGTGAGGCATTTAGGTAGCTATAATTATTAGCGGCTTCAGGTTGAGAAGACTAGCTATAATGACTGGGGACTCGACATGCTGATTGCTTGTCACCCCTACACTGGCTGGATGATCATCTACCTCTGTGATTAACACATGTAGATGTGAGGCCAGCAGCCGACTGGTAGGCCAAGGGCCTTCTGGGCCTGTCGTGCTGTGGAGTTCCTGAAGTAGTCCCCGCCCGGAGAACTGAATGGGGGACTATTTGACCTCCAGAAAATTTTACCCCAGTTGAACCCATGTCCGGATTTCTTGACAGTTGTATTTTTACAGTGAAAGATCGTCACTCTTTCGACCAAGGTACTTTTTTCGTCTGGCTTATCACCTTCGACCAGTCCGGCATGGGTAACCCTATCAGCAGCAATGCTACCGCCGGCATAGCTCTTGGGATCATTTAAGCTCGCAACCCATTCCACCACGACATGGTTTTTATAGGAAGCCTGATATAATGAGAACAGTTAAGTCTCATAGACTGCAATGGCAGGACATGTGGCACAAATGGGGAATGAAAGACATGCATGGAAGCTTCTTGTAGGAAAATCAGAGGGAAAACACCCAGTTGGTAGACCAAGAATGAGGTGGGAGAATAACATTAACTATGATTTGAGGGAAGTAGATTATACAGGGAATGATTGGAAAACGTTGGCTCAGGATAGGGATGTATGGAGAGCTTATGTCTGCGTGGACATGAACCTACGGGTTTGATAGTGCCAGTGAGTTAGTTAGTTAGTTATAGTTAAGGCCTTGTCTACTACTCAACCGGGTAAACATTTTTGCCTGAACCATATTTTTACGATACTGGTTTCAAAGCGAAAACACTGAACTTTATAAGATGAGATATATAAAAAAAACATTTTGTCCAGCTGATTTATAAATATTAAAGTTACTTAAATATCTTTAAATATAAATATTTCCTCAGTTCTGAGAGTGGAAATTGTGATATACCAGTACCAATGCAATCTCATTTTTAATTAATTCCTGAAATTATAAGAAATATAAAACAGTACCTGAGATCTCAGTCGTCCTCAACAATCATCAGTGTAGTTATGTAGGAGGCCTTTCGAAAAATCTTCTGCTTTCAAGTTTGGTATTGACTTTTGCTGTTAATGATTTTGTACAGAGGGTTCACATTACTGGGTATATTTAGTTATTGACGATTTTATTATTCATTTAACACTTCTCATTGAAGGATAAATTATATTTGAAGATAAAAATGTTTGCCTAAACCGAGACTCGAACCCGGGACTCTTGGCTTTCCGGGCCAAGTGCTCTACCACCTGAGCTACCGAGGCGAGTTGCGATCTAGACGCAAATTTTTCTCTTATATACATTGTAATTCCCTCGTGCCAAATGCTTGAAACCGTAGCTTCTATCTTTGCAAATGTCTTCTTAACTAAGAAGCTTCAAATATTTAGTTATCTTAGGTATCTAGTAACAGGATCAAAGATTTGAAAAGAAAAATCTTTTCATAGGTACATTCTCAAAATGGTAGCTGAGTTCCTTCAGAATTTGTTAAAATATTCTGTGTGCACACACTCACTAATTGGTATCGGTGACCACTCTCACAGAGTGATGAGCCAGATAATATACACTGCTGGAGGTGATGAATTGAACTTTGTTGGGGCCGGTCTAGGAGTATTCCACTGCCTCCAGTGTAACATGCTTGTTGGCATAGTAACTTTGATTTTGAGGTCCGGGGTTCAACTTCCGGTTCAAACGTAATTTTTCTTTCTAAAATAAAACTATATCCAATTCTGAAACATGTTAGTTTAAAAAAATGTAACATCAAAATAGTAGTATTAAATTAATATTGAGAAGCTAAAGCTATTACTATGATAGAAATAAGTAAATTAATGAACACAATTAAATTATTGTAAATCAATGATAAAGAGAAAAATTTCTGCCTGAACAGGAATCAAACCCCGAACCTTTAGCTTTCCGTGCTATTGCTCTGTCCACTGAGCTAATCCAGGCTTCATTCCCATCCAAGTAAGGTAAAGGAAGGATTTCTGCTTGGATGGGAATGAAGCCTGGATTAGCTCAGTGGACAGAGCATTAGCACGGAAAGCTAAAGGTTCGGGATTTGATTCCCAGTTCAGGCAAAAATTGTTCTCTTTACCATTGATCAAAACAGTAGCTTTAACCGCTTAAAAATTAGTGTTTAAATTCTCAATAAAAATACTTTGAAAAGAAGTCGTCAGATGGCATTGTTGATAGCGATGGCTATCCGCCTTCAGATGAAAGGAAAATTAATTTATAAGTAGAAAGAAATTTGACGTTCCTATCGGAAGTTCGAATGGCGTAACAGTTACCGCACTGATGTACAGAGTCAGAGGTCCGGAGTTCGACTCCTGGTTCGAATGTAATTTTTCTTTGTAAAATAAAACTATATCCAATTCTGGAACATGTTAATTTAAAAAATGTAACATTAAAAACTTTGATTTTTGTTTGATTGCAGTAATGAAAAGGAAGGAATCCCAGCAAATCTTCTACCGATGTTGGATATGTGTGTGGAGATTCCACAGTATGGAGTGGTACGTTCACTCAATGTGCACGTGACAGGAGCTTTGTTTGTGTGGGAATATGTAAGGCAGCACACTCCAAAATAAACCAGTAAATTTTCATACTCTACAAGGACAGTCAAAAAGAAATATGAACAGCTTTTTACTTGTTATACTAGAATACAAGTATTATTTACAACAACAAACTTGAAAGCAAAGATATTGATAGAGAGGTCCAGCCACAAGGTTATGACATTATATATAATAAAATGTTTTTATATAATGCAAAAAATACATAGATAACAAAATGTGTAGAAAAGAAAAACTACAGGAATGAAAGAAACTATGATTTTTTTATGGTGGTTATAATTATATGTATTACATAAAACAAAAGAAAAATTAAAACACATTTTTTCACATAATTACAGTTTTCTTCATTTCTTGTTAAATTTAAATCTAAAAATGGGATTTGTCTTTCAATTTAAGTTTCCATGGTAAATTTTATAGCTCTACTCCAAATGTTCGAAAGCTTTAAAGCATCCTCTATTTATTTATGATTCAAGATAGCAATTACATCGTCAACATATCTGCTTCAAAATTTGAAAATTATAGGATGTCCACTTCTTATTTTCTGCTCAAAACTTTCATTAATAAATTAGCCAAAAATGGTGATAGAAAGTCCAGAACTTTGTTTGTAAAATATTCCAATATATGTAAAAATCATTTGTTCAATGCATAATTTAGTTAAAATTATATATTCCTTTATGTTTTCTTTTTCTAATTTGTTTTTGTTTAACCATTTTTCCAAAATTTCAATAGTGGTTTCTCTAGGGATGCTGGGAAACAGTAAAACTACATCAAATGCCACTAATCTGTCTGATGGTTCTAACTGTGTGTCCTCTAATTTTTCTATCAATTAAAAGGTTATCAAACCCTGCCATTTTCTAGTATTCACTACATAACCATTTGAATATTAGATATGTAGGTGACCCTATACTGTTAACAATGGGCCTGATTTTGTTTCCACCCTTATGAGTTTTTGGGAGACCATGCATTTTTGGATTTTTAGGGTTTGAAACCTTCAGCTTGAGCTTTTCTTGTTTTGTCAAAATTTATTTATGTTTTTCAAGGTGTTTTATTTTTTAGAAAAAGCAGAACCATCATTTGAGAATATTTCCGCATCAAATTCTTTCACGAAATTGGTCAGTTTGTCTTTTACTGTTTTCTGCTCTTTAGGTATCTTAAAAATATTGTTCTAAAGGTAAAAAAAAAAAAAAAAGAAGCCACTTACACTTGCCGCACCACTTTGTCATTGAAGCACCTGTCTGTGAATGAGGACTGCAAACTGAATTCAGTGTTACCAAGATCAAAAATAATATTGCCAGTCACCTAAAGATTTCAGCACCAGGTGTGATACAGAGAAAGAAAGCTTGAGCCATCTACCCTCTTTGTCACTCAGCAATGTTTGTATTGAAAAGAAGCAAAGAACTTTTCTGCAAGCCTTAGAGCCAGAACATAATACAATGGGACATAGCATAGGGCCATTTCACTTAACGATATGCATGAGGTGGAAAAATACAATATTTACCTAACAGGAGTGCATTGAGGAGGAAATCATCTACTGCTAGGTTATTGCCACCCTTATCCTAAAATATTCTAAGGGAATTTATAAAAAGAACGCTTGAAAACTTCTATGAAATGATTTGTGCCATGAAGCTTGTCCATTTCATTGAAATTCTGAGTTAATTTCAAGAAAAAACTGCAAATAGGCATTTATATGCATTATAAGCTGAAATAGGCATTTATAGGCAAAATGAATTTCATAGAAAACAACTCCAGGGTCATTGGTACGAACTTATATAAAGTTCCCAATAAATGTCTTCTTAACTAAGAAGCCGCCATTTGCAAAGATAGAAGCTATGGTTTCAAGCATTTGGCGCGAGGGAATTATCAACGTACATAAGAGAAAAATTTGCGTCTAGATCGTAACTCGCCTCGGTAGCTCAGTTGGTAGAGCACTTGGCCCGGAAAGCCAAGGGTCCCGGGTTCGAGTCCCGGTCTAGGCGAAAATTTTTCTCTTCAAATATAATTTATCCTTCTATGAGAAGTGTTAAATTAATAATAAAATCGTCAATAGAAGCCCTACTGGCTATAAAGTAGTGTTAAATTCCCAATAAATGTCTTCTTAACTAAGAAGCCGCCATTTGCAAAGATAGAAGCTATGGTTTCAAGCATTTGGAACGAGGGAATTATCAACGTACATAAGAAAAAAATTTGCGTCTAGATTGTAACTCGCCTCGGTAGCTCAGTTGGTAGAGCACTTGGCCCGGAAAGCCAAGGGTCCGGGTTCGAGTCCCGGTCTAGGCGAAAATTTTTCTCTTCAAATATAATTTATTCTTCTATGAGAAGTGTTAATTAATAATAAAATCGTCAATAGAAGCCCTACTGGCTATAAAGTAGTGTTAAATTCCCAATAAATATCTTCTTAACTAAGAAGAAGCCGCCATTTGCAAAGATAGAAGCTATGGTTTCAAGCATTTGGCGCGAGGGAATTACAACGTACATAAGAGAAAAATTTGCGTCTAGATCGTAACTCGCCTCGGTAGCTCAGTTGGTAGAGCACTTGGCCCGGAAAGCCAAGGGTCCCGGGTTCGAGTCCCGGTCTAGGCGAAAATTTTTCTCTTCAAATATTATATATTATATAAAGTCACTTTTACAATATCTATAATACATAACTATAGGTATTTTCCCTAACATCCGGTCTCTAGTCATAATGTAGCTTCAGAACATATCCAGGTGAGAAAATATAATATGGGGTGAGATGTATATTTCTGGTACAATATTTTTACAATCCTTTCTTGTGTAGCAATCATAGAAATAAATTATTTCCCACATTCCTCTGCATTGCATGGGAACTGTTATTTTATAAACTAATCCATAATAGATTAGTGACAGTTTAGTATACTGAATAGACAGTTTTACAGTCTATTTTGCATTGGTTGTATAAAGATAGCTGACTAGAAATTAATTTTGAACTGAAGATGGGGAAAAAAAAACTGACAAGGGAACTGTCAACCATTGCATGCCGAAACGTATCTTGAAATTTCTCCAGAGAAGCGTTGTGATGTACAATGGTCGTGTCCAAAAAATTATCTGCCATTTTAAACTGCAAGGCACAGAAAGTGAAGCCAGAATCCAGTAATTGCAACCCACTTTACAGAGCAAACTTCCTGTTTGGGTAAGAGCAGAGTGGAGTGAGATGGGATGCCATGCAGATGGCAGATAGTGAGGGTTATCCAATCTATCAAATCACGAGTTGTACTAGTCTTCCATAGTCTAAATGAGAGATTTGCTTTACAGTTAAAAATAAAAGATAATTTTTTGGATGTACCATTGGTATATCACATCACTTGTCTGGGAAAAATTTCAAGGTAGGTTTCGGCATGCAATGGTTGTCAGTTCCCTTGTAAGATGATGACTAATTTGCATTGTATAGAAATTAACTTAAATTCCAAGAAGACATTAAATTTATTATACAATTACAATAGGAAGTAATGTTATGAGGTTCTTCTTAATAAATAAGGTGAGATGCAAAATACTCACCTTATTTATTAATACATATCAAAGTTTATCCAAAGCTAACAAAATTAGATGTTGCAACACAGGAAACAAATGCTGTGTGACCTTTAACATATGATTGGCAATTGCTTTCCTATACAATGTGTCAGCTTAGTGGTTAAGTCACTAGAATGCAATGTCTGGTGGGGTCATGCATTGGAGTCCTTATGTGGTAGGATGAAATCAATACAAGGAAAACTAAAGTGATGACTAGAGCGAGGATTTATATGAAGAAAATTTTACCAAAATATGAAATCAAAATAAGAAAATATGAAAATTGTAACACGAAAATATTATGAAGCTATTATTTATTAACGTTATTACATATATTTTCATATACATACATTCGGTATAATATATAGGATCCAGCAGCATGTAAATGAGACAAGTAGACCTTATTTGTGGTTCAAAAATTCAAGATATTCACTATATTTCTTATTTTAATTAGCTTTTCCATTAATTCCATGCCCGTAGAAAGATCATGCTTACGATTTGAAACATTGTTAAAAAATAGATCATGTCTACTGGAATATATATATATATATATATATAAAACACAATCCAACAATCCATTAATTTATTCATTGATATTTAATTATGAATTTCAAAATCCAAGGAACAAAACATAGCAACCAAAACAAACAGACTTGCATGAAATATAGCACTAAAAATTTAGATTAGGTACAATTTGGCATGATTACTATTCTCATTGCATAAAGATATCAAACTCCAGTAATTGTTTTTTTATTAATTTAACATTTCAAATATAATTTATCTTCCAGTAATTGTATATGTAGCAATTACCTTAAATTAGTTGTTGGTATTGATATACGTATGTAAAAAAGAATTAATTATTTATTCAATTATATTTAATTATGAAATCCAAGAAACAATACATAACCAAAACAGAAAGCTTTCCATGAAATATAGGACTGACAAAATTGAGACTATGTACAGTTTGGTATGGTAGCTATTTACATTGCATAAATATACTGAGCTTCAATATATGTACATGTAACAATAACATTAAATTTAATTATAATTGAGTTGTGGTTTTTTATTTTTGGTATTTGCTGATACCTATAAAAATCGAGTTATAGGAACAATTTAATTTTGACACAAGAGATTGCAATTTATAAAATGTAGGCTAAGAAAGAATATTATTTAGTTATTTTAAATATATTTCAAATATAAAATGGACATACCTCTTTACTACAGTAAGTGCAAAACACTATTTTACCATCCGCGGTGTAGCATTTAAATGCTGAAATCCAATCGCGAACTCCAGTTTTTGGCATCTTGTTTTTCACTAGTAGCAACAAGAAGAAGTATGTCTGTACACAAGCAAAGTGAAGAAATTGCCTAGGTAAGAGTGGGTCGTCACTAATCTACTATTGTCCTTAAACTTATCAATCTGTCATCAGTTCATCATGTTCTCATTCCAGCGGGCCAAGTTACGGATAAACCCCATCCATCTCTTGACTCATCTTGTTGTTATTGCCGGTTAACGGTATTTGTTTTGTCCAGAAAGGAATTCTGGAGAATTTCCACTTGTCTACGATTTACAATGTCAAAAACTTACAGAGGTACAGTCACTTCAAAAAATATTTTTAACAAATTCCTAGAAGTGTTATTGGAAAAAAAAAAATATATTTTTTAAATGTTGAAAATATGAAGCAATATGAAATATTTGCTAAAATATGAACTTTTTGTCAAAATATTATGAAATATGAAATTTTTTTTGGTCCCATTCAATTCTACACTTCATAAAACGTGAAGATACTTTGTCGCAATGCTCTCCGACTTATAGTTTAAAACATGAGATTTCATAAAATTCCGCGCTCTAGTGATGACCATTTGTGGGAAATACCCTATACCTAGCAAAATTGTTTTGGATGATGAAATTTTAGAACAAGTAAATGAATTTAATCATTTGGGTTATAATTTAACATTTTAAGATGAAGCTGATATATTAAAAAAAAAATCAGAAATTTCACAAAAACAACGGGGATAATTAACAGTATAATGAAACCATCTTTAGTACAGAAGAATACAAGATTACGGCTTTAAGGTTCTTGCAAGACCAGTATTAAGATATGGTAGTGAAGCATGGACAATATGAAGAAGAGATAAAAGCAGAATAACAGCAAATCAGATACAATGTATGCGCCGTACAACAGGCCATACAAAGTGGGACCATAAAAGAAATTAGGAAATTATGGAAGAGTTGGATATAGAACTCATTCTTCACCATATACAAAACTACCAGAACAACTGGAAAGCCCATCTTCAACGAATGTCATCTCATAGAATTCCAAAAGCTATGCTTCGTTCAGTCCACCACTGTGGTCTCGAGGTAGCGTGCTGCCTTGTCACGCAGCATTCGATCCCCGGTCAGGGCAGTTTTTCTGGGTGAGGTTTTTATCGGGGTTTTTCCTCACCTGTAAGACAAATGTCAGGAAAACTTTAAGGCCCAAACGGTCCCCGAAATCATATGGCCATCATCATCATGATCATCCTTATCATCATCATCCTTCACCGGTGTGGAAAGCAACGGGAAGCTACCACACCTACACAATTCCCTAGTAAAGCTGCAAGCATAGCATGAAAATGCTATGATTGCAGTGAAGGACCTGCCTTCAGGCAGAATTACTATGGATGGATGCTTCGTTACTGCCCCCAAGGCAAAAGATCGCTGGGATGTCCAAAAAAGCGCTGACTGGAAAATTCTTTGAGACCATAACAGGCCACAACGCCCTAATACTTTCATGGATGGTGATGATGATGATGTGGTAGGATTTTTTTTTCCAATAAATTGTTACCACCACCGACCGGCTCATTTAATTTTTCTTTTTTTATTATTTAGAATTATTTAATTCCAAACACATTATCTCTTCAACATCTAATCTCATGTCTCCATTCCTCTCTCATCATTTCCATCCATTCAATTCTTATTTTCATGACATATTCTTTTTAATTGTCAAACACCACTGCATTTAAATAAACAAATAAATTACATATTCTTCATAACTTGTTTTTCCCATCTATATCTTTGCTAACCTTTTAGGCTCTTTCCTCCTAATGTAAATTCCAGTGCTTGTCTTGGTATCCTTCTAACATTAATTCTTTTAATGTGACCATATCATCTTATTATACTATCCTCCATTTAATTTTGTATTTTCTAAAACTTTAACATTTCTTTTACTTTAGTATTGTGTAATTCTATCTATTTTGATTTTTCCAACCATGCTTCTTAAAAACTTCATCTCTGTTCCCTGAATAATACTTATTCCTTCTTTGTTACTGTCCATTATATTCATTTGTATTATTTGTATGACATATTTATCATCATTCTCATGATCCTGTGGCACTGTTTAGGAGCATAGGGTGTCAGAGCCACGATTACTGGCAACAGCCTTCACTTCATTCCAGGATTTTCCTATCCTCTTCCTCATCATAGACAGGTAATACTTTGCGACAAACATTCCTCACATGTAGAGATCTTATGTAAACATTGGTCCAAAAAAGGCATTATTTATATTTTATAGGTTATTTTTTATTAACTAGCTAACTATCTCACTGGCATTATCAAATCCATAGGTTCATGGCCACATGGGCATAAGCTCTCCATACATCCCTATCCTGATATGTTTTCCAAACTACTCTGTATAATCTACTTCCCTCAAATCATGGTTAATGTTATTCTCCCACCTCATTCTGGGTGTTTTCCCTCTGGTTTTCCTACAGGGGTTGTTTTCTACAACTCTGCCAATTAAAATTAAAGACAAAATTCACTTTACTCCAAATGATGACTGAATGTGGTTGGTTGGTTGCTAATACATGGCTTGTTTGAAAAGCTTTTATTTGCAATCTTGCATTCCAGTAGCATGAAGTCAAGTCTAACACACTCCACACTGTAGAAGGTGTCTTCTGTCCATCACAGAATGTGGTTGGTTGGTTGCTAATACATGGCTTGTTTGAAAAGCTTTTATTTGCAATCTTGCATTCCAGTAGCATGAAGTCAAGTCTAACACACTCCACACTGTAGAAGGTGTCTTCTGTCCATCACAGAATGTGGTTGGTTGGTTGCTAATACATGGCTTGTTTGAAAAGCTTTTATTTGCAATCTTGCATTCCAGTAGCATGAAGTCAAGTCTAACACACTCCACACTGTAGAAGGTGTCTTCTGTCCATCACAGAATGTGGTTGGTTGGTTGCTAATACATGGCTTGTTTGAAAAGCTTTTATTTGCAATCTTGCATTCCAGTAGCATGAAGTCAAGTCTAACACACTCCACACTGTAGAAGGTGTCTTCTGTCCATCACAGAATGTGGTTGGTTGGTTGCTAATACATGGCTTGTTTGAAAAGCTTTTATTTGCAATCTTGCATTCCAGTAGCATGAAGTCAAGTCTAACACACTCCACACTGTAGAAGGTGTCTTCTGTCCATCACAGAATGTGGTTGGTTGGTTGCTAATACATGGCTTGTTTGAAAAGCTTTTATTTGCAATCTTGCATTCCAGTAGCATGAAGTCAAGTCTAACACACTCCACACTGTAGAAGGTGTCTTCTGTCCATCACAGAATGTGGTTGGTTGGTTGCTAATACATGGCTTGTTTGAAAAGCTTTTATTTGCAATCTTGCATTCCAGTAGCATGAAGTCAAGTCTAACACACTCCACACTGTAGAAGGTGTCTTCTGTCCATCACAGAATGTGGTTGGTTGGTTGCTAATACATGGCTTGTTTGAAAAGCTTTTATTTGCAATCTTGCATTCCAGTAGCATGAAGTCAAGTCTAACACACTCCACACTGTAGAAGGTGTCTTCTGTCCATCACAGAATGTGGTTGGTTGGTTGCTAATACATGGCTTGTTTGAAAAGCTTTTATTTGCAATCTTGCATTCCAAGTAGCATGAAGTCAAGTCTAACACACTCCACACTGTAGAAGGTGTCTTCTGTCCATCACAGAATGTGGTTGGTTGGTTGCTAATACATGGCTTGTTTGAAAAGCTTTTATTTGCAATCTTGCATTCCAGTAGCATGAAGTCAAGTCTAACACACTCCACACTGTAGAAGGTGTCTTCTGTCCATCACAGAATGTGGTTGGTTGGTTGCTAATACATGGCTTGTTTGAAAAGCTTTTATTTGCAATCTTGCATTCCAGTAGCATGAAGTCAAGTCTAACACACTCCACACTGTAGAAGGTGTCTTCTGTCCATCACAGAATTTGGTTCATTGCAGAGCACACAATTTTGGGGAGCTGTATATGACTGAATGTTAATGCCTCATATAAAATGTCCTCTGTCACCATGGATACATGTGTCAGTGTGCCATTGCATTGACTCTTGCATATGCTGAAGTAACCCCGGAGAATTTTGAATTGTCTGGTTAGCCTTCCACGATTCAGTAATGAAGACTTTTGACATCTTTCTTTGGAATTGCATTAACAAGGGATATTGTTAATATAGGTATAAGAATGGACCGTTTTAAAATATTAAACATTTTAATGTATTTGAAGAGAAAAATTTTCACCTAGACCGGGACTCGAACCCGGGACCCTTGGTTTTCCGGGCCAAGTGCTCTACCAACTGAGCTACTGAGGCGAGTTACGATCTAGATGCAAATTTTTCTCTTATATACGTTGTAATTCCCTATCGCCAAATGCTTTTGAAACCATTACTTCTATCTTTGCAAATGGCGGCTTCTTAGTTAAGAAGACATTTATCTAGGTGAAAATTTTTCTCTTCAAATATAATTTATCTTTCACTGAGAAATGTTAAATCAATAATAAAAACATCATTTTAATGTATGCTGACGATGGTTATTATTCAAGGAAATGAAAATAATTTACAGTACTCTTTACATCAATTAAATCAGTTATGCCAAGAATATAATTTTAAAATATCAAAAGAAAAAACAAAAATAATGGCATTTTGGGGAAACGATCATATAAGACCAAAAATAGTAATAGACAACAAACCTCTGGAACAAGTAACTTAATTATTTGGGTTGTAATTTTACTATAAACACAAAAACTGAAAGAGACATACATATGAAACTGTCGAAATTTCAAATGATATGTGGAACTATACATAAAACAAAAGAGATACTAGATTGAAATTTTATAAAACATTGGCAGTTCCTGCATTACTTTATGGGAGCAAAACTTGGGTAATGACCAAAAAAGTGCAAAGTAGAATACAAAGAGCAGAAATGAACAAAAAGCTGCACAAGATTGGATCGGATAACGAATGAAGATATATCCATTGAATGAGAAAATCAGAAAATATAGAGAGAAATGGTTTACACATGTGGAAAGAATGAATGTAACAAGAGCAGCATTCAACTACAAGCCAAGAGGTTCATGGAATGTAGGAAGGCCAGTGAAAAGATGGACAGAACAACTGTGAGGCAGAACAGGCAATTTATGCCTAGCCTGTGAAATGAAGAAGAAGGAGAAGGGATTTCAAATGGTTCTACATCGCAAAGTTAAATATATTTAGTTCAAGGCTGCATGGAGGCCAAGTAATTGATCTACCTCTACCTCTCCTATTCAGCAGTCACAAGATGTACTATTGAAAGAGACTGAAATGAGCATGGGTTGCATCGTTTTTTTCATATCTTTAATGGGAGGTTTTTTTACCACTATATGCAACTTGTTCTTCAAGAATGCTTTGTATCTTTGTTGACCCTTCATGGAAGAACATGTCCTAATACATGGTCACAAATGGTGCTGACCCACATATTTACTGAGTATTGGTGCTGATGATGTGGTCCATCCATCCATCCAATGGCTGATTGGCTCAAATTCTAGCTTTGGCCTTCCTTAACTTCTACCTCCAGTCATTTCTATTTTGCGCAGCAAGCCTCCAGTTGCGACACTTAAGTAGGTTTGCATCATCTTCCTTAATACCATCCTCCCATCGTTTTTTCGGTCTTCCAACTCGTCTGTTCCCTATAAAACTTGTAACCACATTTTTGGTGCTCTGTCTGTTAAGAGCCTTTGTACATGACCAGCCCATTCCAGTTTCTTTAACTTAATAAAATTGACAAGGTCATGTTCATTGTATTTGTCATACAGTTCTTTGTTGTATCGTATTCTCCACCGACCATTAATATTTATCGGTCCAAATATTTTTTTGAATCCTTTTTTTTTTTTTTCAAAATTATTTAGGGCTAGCTCTGATCTTATTTTAGTTGCTGGGTGTATGTTATTACTCTTCATTATTTTATGAAGTGAGTAATAAGCTTTGTTGGCCAGTTTCAGTCTTCTTTGTACTTCATTGTGTTGGTCGTTATTATCTGTAATACATGAGCCAAGATAGTTACGATTTTTCACAATGTTAAAACCCAATTCTTTTATGCTATTAGATTGCTGTTCTGTCTGTATCATAACTTGTGTTTTCTATATATTAATTTGCTGATGATGTGATTGAACAATAAATTGTGTGAGGATATGCCGAGATGCACTGATTGCGAAAATTTGTGATTTGATCCCATCCGAAGGAAATCTTCTCTTAAAAGAACAGTTGTAATAATCCATTGGCAGAATACAAGCCTTGCAGGAAAGTCAGCTTGTCAAAGAGGTTGCCTGTGCTGTAAATGGTAAGGATAAAATAAGTTCTCGTGCAGCACTCTCCAGATTGTCATATGGTCCACATTAAAGTCACCTTCGAGTCTCTTTCTTGGACCACAAAGCTTGTTTTTATCTTATGCGTGGATTATCATTAATTGAGATATAGGAGTAGTTAGTACTAATTCTCCTGTTAGAAGTTAATCTTTAGAGCTGGCAAATCTGACTTGTTAAATGTGTTTCGAGGCTAGTGGAGGCTTGAAGCTTGAGAAGTATTCTGATTCTCTTACACATAGCTTGCCTCGTTCTTTCATTCTCTTTTATTAAATTAATATTGATACAACTTGCATGAACACTTTTTAAGATTTATGTTTGTGGAATTGTCGCCAGATGGTTCCATATACATGGGAAATTGGAATGACCACCTTTCACAATATGGGGCATGCCGTAGTGTAATGGTTAGGGCACTGCACTACAAGCCGGAAGGTCGAGGGTTCGAGTTCCGGTGGGGTCAGGATTTTTAAACTGACCCAAACCTTCTGGATCAGCTGGAAAATCTAGAATGGATAGAATATAAAATAAAGAATTAAGGGTGTACAAGAGGAGCTAGACATCATAGACATTCTAGAAAAGAAAAGATTATAAAGGTATGGCCATGTCAAAAGAATGCCACAGCAAAGATTGCCTAAACTTATTATGGAATGGATCCCAATGGAAAACGATGGAAAAGCAGCAGAAATGAAGACAAAAGAAAACCCGGATAGAAGGTGTGCAAACGGCTATGATTATTAGAGAATAGAAGGAAAATCAATGGATGGATAGAGAGGAATGACGTTTGGTTTCCAGAAGATGGCAGCAGCTGTCATGATCATAGAGGTCATGATACTGGACGATGAATTATTTTTTTAAAAAAGTTGTAAGTATCGTTACAAAACGTTATATTATACGAAATATTAGTAAAGATGAAAAAAATTACCTAGAGCAACAGCATCGTAATGATGTATGGAAATTAATATAACAATTTTTTCTGAAGTTCAGCCGAAAGAAGAAATATATAAAATGTCTACAGAAGGCGTCTTCTAGGCTTTCAAATAGTGAAACATTTGATTTATGGTAATCTAACATTTTTAAGAATACTTCAGATTTTCGCCAGAGCAGTTTTTTCATGTTTTGAATTTAATAGAAGACGAAATTTAAGTACATTTTCATGTCATGAAATCCCCTAGTGAATTATCGCCTCTATGATTATCGCTGGCTGCAAAGAGTAAAGTTTTGTCGTAATCTATATATATAGTGGGTTATCTCTGATTTATGGTTAGAAATTATTTTGAAAAAATTGTTGGCAATACTGCTTTCCTCCCATGCGGTTTTCTTGTCCGCCATTGTCAATTTTCGTAGAAAAGTAATACAACCAAATATAGATCTGGAAGTAAGATTTCGCAACGTTAATAGTTTTGCTTAAAAGTTTGTTTCATTGAATATATTAAAAACTTAAAATCGTCTTCAGAAAATGACCCAACAAACTGGAGCTGGAGATGGCCGTAGAACTCAGACAGGTGCCTACAAAGACAAAAGTAAACCCGCTGATATTCGTAGCAGCAATATCAATGCAGCGAAAGGTATATATTTAACATAATTTACTTATTGTTTTACAATTTTGTTATCAAATGAGATGATTCCGTGACAAAAAAAACAGGAATTATTTAAGAATAGCCCAGTTCAAATCGCGTAGACTACCAGCCGGACATTTATGTGTGTGGGAGGTTCCTAGACTAAGGCAATTTGCTGGAGTGAAAATTAGTTTCACTCCAGCTACTCTGAATGAAGTTAATGCATAATGCTCACCAGATATATATATATATATATATATATATATATATATATATATATATATATATATATATATTTTGGAGAGACTACAGTTAAAATCGCACCATAATTTTTCTAAATCCTACGGAATAGTGGTGTGCATGTGCAAGGGTTAATAAACTGCTCCATAGATAGCATGATGATCAGTAGAGTCCGGATTCCTATGTAATTACGTACCGATATTTTTCCTTGATATGTTCTTTCATAATAACCGAATAAACTGCAGTTTTACTTACCCCTGATTTTTCAGTTTGGCTGTAAACTATACCTCTTCTGTATTTACTAACAGTTTTCAAAAATTTTTCAAACAATTTTTATAGAATTATTTGACAATTTTTAAGTATTTATTTAAATACAAAAAACATTAACATTATGACACTGTTAGGCAATATGCTGATGGGATAAGGTGTAGAAACAGTCACACATGAATTCTTCTAAGTTCTACAGAATCGCAGTGCGCATGTGGGAGTTGCTGTTATGGTTAATGTACCTTCCAGTAGATGGATCTGAAGTCGGCGTTACCAACTTTGGGAATAAATTCCCAAATGCAAAAAAAAAATGGACATAAACTAACTTTCCATTTCCTAACCTAACAAAACAATTTACATGAATATTATTTATTCTCAAATGCAAAAAAAAATGGACGTAAACTAATTTCCTATTTCCTAACCTAACAAGACAATTTACATGCATATGATTTAATAAACTATAAACTAATTTTATGTACACTTACACTAAATATGGTTTGCAATTATTTTCAAATGTTGGTAACTGCAATGTGGGAGTCACCTAGTAGATGTTACATGAAGATTTCCATGCCTGTAAAACTCGGATGTACAATATTCGCGCAATTTAGAAATATTTGAAAATCATAAGAAATGTTAGTAAAATGGTTCCAAAATGTTTAAAATAGGGGTGTGGTATACAAACCGTTGCACAAAATTTTCAATCATTTCTTATGCCACTGATGCACTAAACACTTTTAAACATCTTCCAATGTTGAAACAATCTTTTTTTTTATATTTACGTAAAACATGATCGTGCTACATTGCTTACTTGCTACTTTCTGCTATTTTCCCTCCTCTTCCTATGTTGTTCCAACGTTGCCACCATCAACAACCCAAAATACTCCAGATGTTGCTAACATCACTTCCACGTTCCCTGGATTTCACCTACGTTAGAGTAATTGATTTGTGTTACAGTAATTGATTTAGGTTTGGTTAGCTTTTAGGTTCCTTGCTTTTTAAATGATATTTTATACGTAAAATAAATCTTCATATCTGTTATTCTATGAAAAATTCAAAATGTCGGACGGTTACCACGTAAAATCATAGGCTGTTGTAGGGTTCAGGTCGCAAAAAATTTTCAATTTAATATCTTATTCCACTGATGCACTAAACTCTTTTAAACACGTTTAAAACATTTTGCAACACTTTTAAACACATTTTAAACATCTTCCAATGTTGCAACAATCTTTTTTTTATATTTATATATTTATGTAAAACATGGTCGTGCTACATTGCTTACTTGCTACTCTCTGCTATTTTCCCTCCTCTTCCTATGTTCCAGCGTTGCCACCATCAACAACCAAAAATACTCCAGATGTTGCCAACCATTTCCACGATCCCTGGATTTCACCTACGTTAGAGTAATTGATTTAGGTTTGGTTAGCTTTTAGGTTCCTTGCTTTTTAAATGTGATTCCACGTTCCCTGGATTTCACCTACGTTAGAGTAATTGATATGTGTTACAGTAATTGATTTAGGTTTGGTTAGCTTTTAGGTTCCTTGCTTTTTAAATGTGATTTGTTACGTAAAAAAATTACCTCTTCAGATCTGTTATTCTATGAAAAATTCAAAATATCGGATGGTTACCATGTAAAATCATATTTCCACTAGTTCATTTCGTGTTAATTATACATTTTTAGACAAGTTCTGGTAATTTTGTGTCAATGTTGGTCATACTGATTTTACATACATTACCGCCAACTGCTGGAGGTTGCATTTATCTACCCGGGATAATTGGAGCACTAGTGCATGCGCACTGCGATTCTATAGAACTTAGAAGAATTTTCTTGCGACCCGAAGTGTAGCATTTCCAAATCATATTTCCACTAGTTCATTTTGTGTTAATTATACATATTTAGACAAGTTCTGGGAATTTTGTGTCAATGTTGGTCATGCTGATTTCACATACATATACCGCCAACTGCTGGAGATTGCATTTATCTTTCTGGGATTACATGAAGCACTAGTGCATGCGCAATAGGATTCTATAGAACTTAGAAGAATTTATGTGCGACGGTAAGTACACCTGATCCTATTTTAAAATTATTTCCGGCTGTTGTACACTTCAGGTCGCAAAAATTTTTCAAGATCCTATTTTAAAATTATTTCCGGCTGTTGTACACTTCAGGTCGCAAAAATTTTTCAATTTAATATATTATTCCACTGATGCACTAAACACTTTTAAACATGTTTAAAACATTTTGCAACACTTTTAAACACATTTTAAACATCTTCCAATGTTGCAACGATCTTTTTTTTATATTTATATATTTACGTAAAACATAGTCGTGCTACATTGCTTACTGCTATTTTCCCTCCTCTTCCTATGTTGTTCCAGCGTTGCCACCATCAACAACCAAAAATACTCCAGATGTTGCCAACCATTTCCACGTTCCCTGGATTTCACCTACGTTAGAGTAATTGATTTGTGTTTAGGTTTGGTTAGCTTTTAGGTTCCTTGCTTTTTAAATGTGATTCCACATTCCCTGGATTTTACCTACGTTAGAGTAATTGATTTGTGTTACGATAATTGATTTGTGTTACAGTAATTGATTTAGGTTTGGTTAGCTTTTAGGTTCCTTGCTTTTTAAATGTGATTTGATACATAAAATAAATTACCTCTTCATATCTGTTATTCTATGAAAAATTCAAAATATCGGACGGTTACCACGTAAAATCATATTTCCACTAGTTCATTTTGTGTTAATTATACATTTTTAGACAAGTTCTGGGAATTTTGTGTCAATGTTGGACATACTGATTTCTCATACATATACCGCCAACTGCTGGAGGTTGCATTTATCTACCTGGGATAATTGGAGCACTAGCGCATGCGCACTGCGATTCTATAGAACTTAGAAAAATTTTCGTGCGACCCAAAGTGTAGCATATCCTTATTTCCCACTGTTTACAATAAATTTTACATTTTTTCATTATTATTTCAACTTATTTTTCTGTGATATTTAACTCTATACGTAACATGAAGACGTGGCAGCCATATTGATTTTAACGAATATTCTATACAATGGTGCAGCCAACATAGAGTATGTACTTTAGAATTTCAGAACTTACTATTTATTTTTGGGTGTGCATTCTTTCACAGGTTACAGTGCTTAAATTGTGTTAGGTTAGCTTTTAGGTTTGTTAAATAGCATGTATACTGTTGGCTGCATCGTGATATTCCATAGAGTAAACCGCTTCACATTTGTTGGCGCATGCGCATGGTGTCTGCCTGGGACTTAGAAAAAATTCTCACTGTGCTCAATGGAAACATTATCTAGACAATATTATGATGCTGACTGCTATTTTCTCCACAGAGTATACTACTTAGTCTATGATTTTTCTCTCTTCTTCTCAGCGATAACCCACTAACAACCCACTAGTGGGTTATCGCTGGTTTGGGGAATCGCTGATTGGAACGACGTTAGGGAGTGATAAGGAAGTGTACACCCATTTTTAATAAATGTTTTGGTAATTTGAATATTATTAATATATTTCTTTAAAATAGATTTGGGGATTTATTGCAATGATTGGTCATTTAAATTTTACAGTCACGTGCTGCCATCTAGCGTAAGTTATATAGACTTTAGTACGATATCGATAATCAATATGTGGCAAGCAGCGATAACCCACTAGGTGAGGATGTTAATCGATGTGATTCGATGGTGGGTTATCGCTGGCTCTTTAAATTCTGGTGCATGCACACTGTTGTTCTATAGGACTTAGAAAATATAAGATAATATATTGGGTAAGTTAAACTGTGGTTTCTCCGATGATTCACATATATCAAGTTTCATATTTCATATTTTTACATATTTTACTCATTGCTACGTATTGGCTGAAGTTTCCATTAAGTGCAGTGAGAAATGTTTCTAAGTTAGACACACACGTCACACATGCGCAAACAGGGGTTTATTTTCAAATCATTTCCCACCCTTTACAATAAATTTTATATTTTTCTAACGACTATTTCAATATTTTTTGTATGATATTTAACTACATACATGAAGATGTGGCAGCCATATTGATTTTAACGAACAACACATGTCCAGTACAGCCACCATACAGTATGTACTTCAGAATTTCATAACTTACTAACTTCATATTATACCACGAAGAGATGTTTTTGATAAACAGGCAAATAAATCTTTATTAAATTAATATTGGGAAGCTAAAGCTATTACTATGATAGAAATAAGTAAATTAGTAAACACAATTAAATTATTGTAACTCAATGGTAAAGAGAAAAATTTTTGCCTGAACCGGGAATGTTCAGGGTTTGATTCCCGGTTTAGGCAAAAATTTTTCTCTTTACCATTGAGTTAAAATAAATCTTTGCCTAATTCCTTGAAATTTTTGGGTGTTGCATTCTTTCACAGGTTAGAGTGCTTAAATTGTGTTAGGTTAGCTTTCATGTTGTCTTTCACAGATTAGAGTACTTAAATTGCATTAGATTAGCTTTTGGGTTCGTTAAATGTGTATATGTTAGCTGCATCGTGGGATTCCATAGTGTAAACCGCTTCGAGTTTGTTGGTGCATGCGCATGGTGTCTGTCTGGGACTTAGAAAAATTTCTCGCTGCGTTTAGTGGAAACTTTAACTCTACATATTTATTACATTACTACGTAATTTTTACATAAAATGGTCTTCAAATGTAAGTTCACAAATTTTCTATGCACGGTACTACAATAAACAGATAAAATTTCTGTATGATTTGTTCTCAACTCTTTTTTGGAGGCCCATATGGTTGACAGGTCGTAGTCATATCACTATACTGTGTCTAGCCAATCCTGCTGGTAAAGACTACCTCACATTGAAACACAATGCAAACCCTTTACAGTTTTGTAGGAAAAAATTACATGCAATATCCCACAATTCAACGAAATACAAGCCTACGTTAAGGTCTATAGTTTTCTTGGAAAACCTTACCTTCAGTTATTTTTCGTATCTTTGAAAATCGATTCAAATATTTAAAAAGGTTTTCCCCCTCCTCCCCATCACCATGAGATGTGAATATGAGGGTGAGTGAGAGGTTTAATAGTTTCTGCTATTTCTATATCAGGGTAATCCATATAGGGTGCACTGTTACACCCTGTTATTGTTAAAGATAACTCTTTTTAAATTGAATACTTTTCCACTGTTTTGATATTCTGGGGTGGATTGAGGAATGTCAGGATAGATCACAGATATGGTGCATGAAATTAATTGTGGAATATTATGATTTCATCTGAGCATTTTCAGTTTTTTTCCAAGTTTTGACTTAGTAGGCTTGTATTGCTGTGATTGAATGTCAGTGAATGCAGATGAAAATGTCTTCGGCCTCATCGTTATCTGAAAAAAAAAATTGGTTGTGGATAACTATCGATGATGCCTTTTACCACAGACAGTAAAATAGTGGCCTATACACCTTGTAGGACACTATGCAACAAATAATAATTGTTGAAGTGCAAGAAAATTGTATTTTGAGAGCTATGCATAAATAATTTAAACATCTAAAAAAAAGTAAATTTATGTGAAATTAACTGTAAGTTCATATATATTCCGCTCTTTATAATATTTAGTTTTTTTAGTAATATTAGGACCTATTATATCTTAATTTATGTTCAGGACCAATGTTAAAATACATTCAATTATACCTTTTATACGAAGATGCTTCAGGATTATTTGTTACTTTATTGTTTGTAGTATACATATATTAACCTCAACATTCTTATTAAAATAGTGAATTTTAAGAGACAAAATTTGTTACTCATAAGTAGAGCGAGGATTTATATGAAGAAAATTTTACCAAAATATGAAATCAAAATAAGAAAATATGAAAAATATGAAAATTGTAACACGAAAATATTATGAAGCTATTATTTATTAACGTTATTACATATATTTTCATATACATACATTCGGTATAATATATAGGATCCAACAGCATGTAAATGAGACAAGTAGACCTTATTTGTGGTTCAAAAATTCAAGATATTCACTATATTTCTTATTTTAATTAGCTTTTCATTAATTCCATGCCCGTAGAAAGATCATGCTTACGATTTGAAACATTGTTAATAAATAGATAATGTCTACTGGAATATATATATATATATATATATATATATATAAAACACAATCCAACAATCCATTAATTTATTAATTGATATTTAATTATGAATTTCAAAATCCAAGGAACAAAACATAGCAACCAAAACAAACAAACAGACTTGCATGAAATATAGCACTAAAAATTTAGATTAGGTACAATTTGGCATGATTACTATTCTCATTGCATAAAGATATCAAACTCCAGTAATTGTTTTTATTATTAATTTAACATTTCAAATATAATTTATCTTCCAGTAATTGTATATGTAGCAATAACCTTAAATTAGTTGTTGGTATTGATATACGTATATAAAAAAGAATTAATTATTTATTCAATTATATTTAATTATGAAATCCAAGAAACAATACATAACCAAAACAGAAAGCTTTCCATGAAATATAGGACTGACAAAATTGAGACTATGTACAGTTTGGTATGGTAGCTATTTACATTGCATAAATATACTGAGCTTCAATATATGTAAAAGTGATCCCACTACAGGCCTCAGGAGGCCCTTGGGGTAGTAGGAGGTTAAGGCTCCCACTTTTTCTTGACAATCGGCACTTGATGTCAGCCGGGTTGTCAGCCCTGCGTGACGGCCGCCTTTACCCCAGAACAAGCGTCTGGTACTCGTTTCCGTTAGAGGCTGAGTCGACCCCAGGGCCATAGTGCCGCCAGAAGGTTTTGGTCAGTTTAAAAATCCTGACCCCACCGGGACTTGAACCCTCGACCTTCCGACTTGTAGCGCAGTGCCTTAACCACTACGCTACGGCGTATGTACATGTAACAATAACATTAAATTTAATTATAATTGAGTTGTGGTTTTTTATTTTTGGTATTTGCTGATACCTATAAAAATCGAGTTATAGGAACAATTTAATTTTGACACAAGAGATTGCAATTTATAAAATGTAGGCTAAGAAAGAATATTATTTAGTTATTTTAAATATATTTCAAATATAAAATGAACATACCTCTTTACTACAGTAAGTGCAAAACACTATTTTACCATCCGTGGTGTAGCATTTAAATGCTGAAATCCAATCACGAACTCCAGTTTTTGGCATCTTGTTTTTCACTAGTAACAACAAGAAGTATGTCTGTACACAAGCAAAGTGAAGAAATTGCCTAGGTAAGAGTGGGTGGTCACTAATCTACTATTGTCCTTAAACTTATCAATCTGTCATCAGTTCATCATGTTCTCGTTCCAGCGGGCCAAGTTACGGATAAACCCCATCCATCTCTTGACTCATCTTGCTGTTATTGCCGGTTAACGGTATTTGTTTTGTTCAGAAAGGAATTCTGGAGAATTTCCACTTGTCTACGATTTACAATGTCAAAAACTTACAGAGGTACAGTCACTTCAAAAAATATTTTAACAAATTCCTAGAAGTGTTATTGGAAAAAAAAAAATATATTTTTTTAAATGTTGAAAATATGAAGCAATATGAAATATTTGCTAAAATATGAACTTTTTGTCAAAATATTATGAAATATGAAATTTTTTTTTGGTCCCATTCAATTCTACACTTCATAAAACGTGAAGATACTTTGTCGCAATGCTCTCCGACTTATAGTTTAAAACATGAAATTTCATAAAATTCCGCGCTCTACTCATGAGTTTCCATATAACATTCTTATATCACTGTTGCACTACACACTTTTACCATTTGTAATAACGTTTCATGCTATTTAAAACTGTACTTTATACATTTTGGAAAAAGTCTAGTATTTGTCGATCAGAATTTTTCTAAGTTCTATTGCTTATTCACATTCAGAAAGATGAAGTTTTCCTGACATAACATCAATCGATGAGATTACTGAAGATGAAACTACCTCGGTTTTCAAACTAGTATAATTAGAAGACTGGATATGAGATGAGGTATAAAGAATTTTAATTTAAAACTTACATTGAACTTCATAGTGATATTTTCTATAAAAGTTGAATAACAAGAACAGTTAAATTTCCTAGACCATGACAAATAATATGAGAAATTATGCCAAACCCAGAAGAATTAAAATATAAACTTCTGGGTGACCAAAAAGTTGAAATAAATGTTGATACAGAATAGGGTCTCCTCCCCCTGCAGGGTCAAGGAAAGACGTATTTAAATTTTGATCTGTCAATATTATCGTATGTGATGGGTATATATGAATTATGGGTAGAGCAGGATTGCAAACCTTATGGGAATGTGAGGTTGCCAAGAAATTTAGCTTTATTATGAAAAAGTTCCAACATTTGATAATTTACTAGAATTCCATATTTACCCATGTATAGGCCACACTTTTTTACCTAAAATATAAGCTTCAAAATTAGGGTGTGGCTTATACATGAAATGACTAGAAAATGTGCTTCATATTAGAACAATTTTATGTAACTAATTACAAGACCCACATACCTTACAAATATTCCAACAAGCGAGCAATTTCTCCTGGTAAACATCAGGAAGTTTCTGCACTATTGATGTATGCCATTGAATTACAAGTTCGTGACGTGTAATAAATCGCCTTGCCTTAAATTCATTGCACGGGATTTCCATATTCTTTGCTATCTTAAGGCCTTCAAACTGTATCATTTCGATGGATACAGAAAATTCGTCTGCCCTTGTTTTTCGTATGTAATCCAGGAGAACTCTTTCTAACTGTAGATATTTCACTTTCTTTCTGTGGAAAGATTGTCGTTGTTGTGAAGTGTTTTTAAATGCATGTTTTGTTTGGATCCACCATCGTACATTTTTTCGTCCACACCAAACTTTTTTCCTGCTATCCTATTTCCATGTTCTGCTGTGTAGTGCACACTTGTAGCTTGAATTTGGAGGTATAGCTTGTTCTGCACCGACCCATGTTTATACACAGTGAACAGGAATGACAATGAATACCATAACTGCCAACTGACCGTCCCTTTTATCCTTGTGTAAATGACTGAGCCGTAGCCCGAATGTACCGTTATATAGCCGGTAACACAAGCTTTGGAATTTACAACCTTGCCAGATTTAAAAGTGATGTAGGCCTACTTCTGTCTTTTGCACTGACTCTTAGCGAAAATATCAGACAAATATTTTTTCCCCAATTTATTATCGCAAAATTTGGGTACGGCATATACACGCACGTGGCCTATAATGTGTAAATACGGTAGGATTTCACTTATAGCCATTAAACTTAAAATATTAAAAAATCACTCACCTTAACCATGACATATTTCATCTAATGGAATTATCAAACTTGTGTTAGGCTGGTAGCATAAGATGTAATTGAAGATAATTTTAAAAAATCTTGAAGATAATTGATTATATTTGTATCACAGTAGTTTGTAAACTTATAAGCGCTAATAGGCAGAATGCTAGAGTGCCCCCTTTTTTTTCATTCAGCTTTGTGAGGACAACTGGATTCGTACTTGATGTGAGAAATAATTAAATTTAGATTGAAAGACTGTGTCATGTTAACCATGGGACTGTGACAGCAATCACATCTGCTTTTTGCCATGAATATATTTATTTTTGTAAGTATAATTGAACAATAGTGGAAAAACAATGTAAAAATATAAATATGTATCAAAAGATGTGTGTTTTATTGATTTCCAGCTGTTGCAGATGCTATCCGTACCAGTTTGGGACCCAGGGGCATGGACAAGATGGTAAGGCTAAAGTACTAGTATAGTTATTCTATTGATGGATCTTCTCTGAGAAATCATTAATGAACTGTTGTAATTTTCAAATAACTTAGTGTTAATTGTGCAGCTAACAATGTTCAGAAATAATTTCTGTGGAGTAGTGGGAATCATAATATCAATTTCAAAAACAAAGTATCTTTTTTATTGCTTCTATGATAACTTTAAAAAACAAAATCTTCTTCTTCTTCGGCTTTCCCCCACTTATAGATTTGCCATCTTCAATTTCCATTTATCTCTATCATTCCAATCTCCCTCTTCCAAATTCCTATCATCCATTATAGTTCTGACGTAGGTTTTCCATTTCCATCTTGGTCTGCCACGTTTATTTCTTTTAGGGGGTGACCACTGGTATATATTTTTTTGGCCATCTTTCATTTTCCATTCTTTGTGCATGGCCATACCATTTAAGCGTTTGATTTTCAATCCTCTTAACAACAGATGTGGTGACATTCATTTCTCTCCAAAGGAATTCATTTCTTATTTTATCCTGTCTTGTTTTTTGGAGGCTTCTTCTAAAATAATCAAATTCAACTGTTCTAATTTTATTCTTCTGTAATTCCGTCAAAGACCAAGTTTCGCTTCCATATGACAAAATATTATATATTATGCTCTTATAAATTTTCATTTTAGTTTCCTTTGTAATATTTTTATTCCAAATTATTCCATGTAATGTCTTAGTTGCATTTTTTTGCCATTGCAATTTTAGTCTGTACATCTCTCTCACATGTACCTAAACTTGTAATTATTGTCCCAAGATATTTAAAAAATTCACATTTTTTTTATTTTCCCTGTTTCGAGTATGAGGTCATCCACATCCTTTCCCAAACACATATATTCTGTTTTCTGTAAATTTATATTCAGTCCCCATTTTTTATATTCTTCCATTAGTTTAGTTATCATATACACAAAAGTTTGTAACTATTGTTGTTGATTTTCAGTTTTTTGTAGTTTATTGGAAACATCATGCAGGAATTGTGTTAATTAAAAACTCAAATTACAGCTGCTAGAGCAATTTTTAAAATTTCATTTTAGATGAAATCTACTCCTAATGGTATGATTTTGCTGGTTAATGAACTCCGAAACAAACTCCATAGTGCGATAGGTCTAGAAGGTCCTTGGCCTATCAGCCGGCTGCTGGCTTCACATCCACATGTGTTAATCACAGAGGTAGACGATCATCCAACCACTGTGGAGGTGACATGTGGTCAGCATGTTGGGTCCCCCAGTCATTATAGTTGGTTTTCTCAATCATTAATGAACTCAACCTTAATCTTTCAATCGATTGCTGTATGCCGAGTTTGGTTCTGAAAAATAAAAAATTGTAGCCGTTAATCAGAACTGCCCAAAGTTATTTGTATCGTGTGCCAAATAGAAGAAACATCAATGCAATGCAGGCCATAGGATGATTATTAATGTTATTAACACTATCCCTTGAGGGTGGTTAATATATACAAAATATATAGGTGAAGCAAAGAATGTTGAATTGAAGATAAACTCCTCTAAAACAAAAGATAAGGATAAATTATAACCATCAAAATAAATTAAAAGTAAATGATGTAGAAATTGAAGAAGTGGATACCTTCCTATATTTAGGATGTATGGTTACAAAACAGGAGGAGCAGAAGAAGTTATAAAGACGGATTCGACTAGCAATGGAGCATTTGTACAGTTATACCCATATGGAAAAATAATTATCTCTTTGAAGACAAAACTTAGGCTGTTCAACACCAACGTAAAATCAGTCCTCCTCTATGGTTTCGAAACATGGAAAGTTACTGAAGCAACAAATAAAAAGATGTAGACATTTGTAAACAGATGCCTGAGGCATATTTTAAATATAAGATGGCCGGAAATAATATCAAATGAAGAACTGTGAAAAAAACCAATGAATCTCCAATATGTCACCAAATAAAACAAAGAAAGTGGAATTGGATAGACCACACGTTGAGAAAACCAGATGGAGCCATTGAGAAGACTGCACTAGATTGGAACCTGCAAGGAGTAAGAAACAAAAGGGACAAGCTAGGAAAACATGGAAGCGATCAGTAGAAGAGAAAGCAAAGGAAAGAGAAAAAAGCTGGAAGGAAGTGAAATGGCTGACTGGAAGTAGAGTATGCTGGTGGAACTTATTGCTGTCCTGTGTTCCACTTAGGAACTACAGGAAATAATCAAGTATAAGTGAAAACAATTTATTACATCAAACATACAATTCACAAACCAAACATAAAAAAACTCCTGGCGCGACAGGCTTAGAAGGCCCTTAGCCTACCAGCCGGCTGCTAGCCCCTCACATCCACATGTGTCAATCACAGAGGTAGATGATCATCAGCCAGTTTAGGGGTGACATGTGGTCAGCATGTCGAGTCCCCCAGCCGTTATAGCTGGTTTCCTCAACCTGGAGCCGCTACTTATTGTAGCTACCCAAATGCCTCACGATGCTGGGTGGGCACCGGTCCCATACTGGCCGAAATACCATGAGAAAATTTCTTCCCCCATGGAGACTCGAACCAGCGCAAGTCCCGTAGCTCTGCGCCAAGGCTTCCTACCTTAACCGCTCGGCTACGGCGCGGGACAAACCAAACATAAGCTAAATTAATATAAGCAAGTCCAATCTCTAAAATCTGTAGAAAGTCATGTTTTTTATTAAAAGCTAATTCTATATTTTATAGAAATTTGTTACTATAATAACACACATGTGGTAAAATTTCTACAAACAGGTAATTAAATTTGATGATATCTTGTTGATTAATGTTTCTCTCTTGTTCAGATTCAAACTGGTAATGGAGAAGTAACGATTACTAATGATGGAGCAACAATTTTGAAACAAATCAGTGTTACACATCCAGCTGCCAAAATGGTAAGTTTCAGCATGCTTCTTTTATATGTTAGCTAAGGCTTTCACTTTCTGTATTAAATTGAAATCCACATTAAAATAGTTTGAAAGAAAACTACAGGGAAATTGCCCAGTAGGTAGGCCAAGAATGAGGATAGAGAATAATAAGAAGCCACCATTTGCATTATTGAGCAAATGCTCGTAGCATTTGGCACTTTGGACTTAACAATGTGTAAGAGAAAAATTTGTATTTAGATTGGAGCTCAGGTAGCTCAGCAGTAGAGCATTGGTCTAGAAAGCCAAAGGTTCTGGGTTCAAACCCCTGTCTGAGCATATAATTTTTCTCTTTATAGAGAATAATATTTGAGGGAGGTGAATTATACACAGAATGATTGAAAACTTTAGCTTAGGAAAGGGATATATAGATATGTGGCACAAATGGGGAATGAAAGAATGGCATGGAAACTATAAAAACTAGAAGGAAAGTTCCCGTATGCATGCCAAGAATGGGGCGAGAGAATAATATTAACCGTGATTTCGAGGAGGTAAATTATACAGGGAATGATTGAAAAACATTAGCTTAGGATAGGGATGTATAGAAAGCTTATGTCCTTGTGGCATGAACCTCTGAGTTTAGTAGTGCCAGTGTTACATAGTTATTTAAAAATTATTTTTATTTTTTGCACAATAGTGCATTCTGTCATACAGGAATGGTGACCATGATTGAAAATTTAATTTTTTAAATTTTGGGGTTGCCAACTACTAAATATCTATACTGTAATATTACAAATTACCTTCCTAGTGCAGGAAGTAAAACCACTGCCCTTTATGTATACTACGTACAATGTATATACAAAAAATATATCCGAAAGGTAGTGTTAATATGTATTATACGAAACAAATCACTGCATTTTTTATGAACTGAACTTTATTTGAAACAATATAAAACAACAAATGCGTTTTTGCTGCCATTTTATGACTGATTGGTGTCATGGCCAGCTGTAGTCTTAACTAAATTATTTTTGGTAATTAGCATATATACAGTCCACCGCTGTGGTCTCAAGGTAGCGTGCTGCCTTGTCATGCAGCGGGCCCGGGTCCGATCCCTGGTTGGGGCAGTTTTTCTGGGTAAGGTTTTTATCGGGGTTTTTCCTCACCTGTAAGATAAATGTCAGGAAAACTTTAAGGCCCAAACAGTCCATGAAATCATATGGCCATCATCATCATCATCATCCTTCACCAGCGTGGAAAGCAACGGGAAGCTACCACACCTACAATTCCCTAGTAAAGCTGCAAGCATAGCATGAAAATGCTATGATTGCAGTGAAAGTCCTGCCCTCAGGCAGAATTACTAAGGATGGATGGAGCATATATACATTAGCCAGAATGCTAACGCCAGTCAGTTTATAATGAATACAGATATTTTCAACGAAGATATTTTATTATTATTTATTATTTTGAAAACACCTTCATACAAAAAATAGTGTACAACACACTTTGTGGAGTGTTTTACAGAATCTTGAAAATTAAAAATCTTGCTGTTGCTTGGTTTTTAATCATTTCCTCACTTCTGTAAAAACCACTTCCCAACTTCGCATTATAATATACTATTACTTACTGTTAATCTACAACATGGGACTTATGTATTTGTCACTTCTGAAGAAAACCATAACTCATGATTTTTATGCTCTGTAAAAATTAGTTGGTCGTCAAAAGGTTTGAACTCGTGAACCATGAGTCTAGTTGAGCATGGTATACAATTAAGGAATAGGAGGTCTGCTTTCAATATGAGATATATTTGTATAATTTATTGTAATGCAATTTGAAAACTGAAGATGTTGTTTTGTTATTCAGTTGGTTGAGCTTTCTAAAGCTCAGGATATCGAGGCTGGAGATGGAACTACAAGTGTTGTTGTGGTTGCTGGGAGTCTGCTGGAGGCTGCAGAGAAATTGCTTCAGCGAGGAATTCATCCAACTATAATCTCTGATGCATTCCAACATGCTGCTTCTAAAGCAGTTGAAATTCTTGCTGAAATGTCTCGACCAATTGAACTGTCAGATAAAGAAAGTCTCGTTAAGAGTGCATCCACAGCCCTCAATTCCAAGGTAGGATAATAATAATAATAATGGATGTGAAACATTGACTCTTTCTTTAAGGGAGTAAAGAAGGTTACGAGTATTTGAGAATAAAGTTATTAGAACTATTTAACTCATGCCCCAAATGGGAGTCAATGACCAATCACATTTCAATGATTTTTTATTTACAACCAATCACAGTCGTGTTTTGCCTAGAATTTACCAACTAAAGTTTATGATAATAAAGAAGGCACCTCCTTTTTAACATTTTAAATAGGTCATAGCATTATTTTGCAGTGACTGACTCTCTAAGAAATACGGCTACCAGATTGTATATATACTGCATGAATGTCAACAGAAAGCGCATGCGAGACATAATATAAAAACATTTGTAACAATTGATTATACCACAAAAAAATGAAATCACTGTTTGCACTTTCTTAAACGAATTATTTTCCAGGAAATAACATTGCAGAAAAATATAATTGATATATTTACATCATAGGACATCAGAAATTAATTAATACCTATAACGTTGGTTATAAATTTCTCCACTAGGGTGTATTCTTACAACATTGCGATCCTTTGGCAATAAATAATATGATCTGGTTACAGTGATGAACAAAAGAAGCAAATGAAGCATACCAATCGTTTCTCATTTGTTTTCAAACATCGCCATTTACATTAAATATATAAATATTTTAAAATAACTATGGTTAAATAATGGTTTGTGAGTAAACAGCTTAATTTTATTTGTTAAATAGTCCTAACAAATGCCACTCTTGATTTCCAATTCATCGATAATTTGGAAATCACTCGTGGCATTACTTATGAAAATTTTTGGGCCAAAAAGAGATAAACAGACAGGTGAATGGAGAAAACTACATAATAGTGAGCTATATGATATGTATGGGAAGCCAGATATAATAAGAACAGTTAAGTCTTGTAGGCTGCATTGAGCAGGACATGTGGCATGGAAGCTTCTGGTAGGAAAGCCAGAGGGAAAATGCCCAGTTGGTAGACCAAGAATGAGGTGGGAGAATAACATCCATGATTTGAGGGAAGTAGATTATACAGGGGATGATTGGAAAACATTAGCTCAGGATAGGGATGTATGGAGAGCTTATGTCCATGTGGCCATGAACTCATGGGTTTGATAGAGCAAGTGACTTAATAATATAACAATAATAGTTTTTATCATCATATAGTCTCTTATGTCTGGTGTCCTGAATAGAAGTTTTTATGAAAATAAAATTTGGATTCAGGTGTTGCACAATACAAAACCCAAGATCGTTACATAGCCATTGTCTGCTGTTCATAAATTAGTTTCTTTATCAGACCAATCAGAGAACAGGGTTATATCTGATTAAATTTTGCTCCAACCCTGTTTTTCAATTGATGATGGCTTTAGTTTCAGTATTGTAACCCTTTGACTACCGCATATTCATCTCTTCTTAAGCTACCTGGTAGCCATATATTTTTAGCGATCCTCTACGTTTGTACAAATCTTGGGCTGGTAAATGCCGTGCATGGCATATCGAGATATGATTGGAAAAATATTAGCTTAGGATAAGGATGTATGAAAAGCTTATGTCTGTGCCGCCATGAAACTATTCGATACAGCCAGAGTATTTGAGAAAATATTATTTTGATATATAAATCAGTATAATCTTCATAAACAAATAGAAGAATCAATCCTTAACCCATTTAAATCAGATGACGAGCTGAGGTCGCATGACATTCTTAAGCACTAAAATCGTATGACGACCTGTGGTCGCGCAGTGTAGAGATCGAAAAAACGAATTTTTAGTTTATTTTGCTGCTCATATATATCTGTTACATACACTTTTTCTTCTTCTACACATCCACAAGAATGCTATTTCATCCCCTCCATGCCATTTAGAAATTTCCAGAACGAGTTTTACCCTAAGAAAGAACATGTGTCAGTAGTAAGAGAAATGGCGCCAAGGAAAGTTAAGGGTAGTGACAGTGATGGAATTAGGAAATTATTAGAGCGTGAATTAGGCAGTGATTCAGAAGTTTCTGATATATTTAGTGATGAGAGAAGTATTGATGAATCTATAAGTGATTCAGAAGCAACCTCTGCTGAAGAAGAGAGCGGTGAGAGTGATAATGAACTTATTGTCCCGCCACCTGCAAAAAAACGAAGCCGTATCACGCCAAGTGATTGGAAGTGGGTGAAATCTGAGAATAACCCTGTTGTATATCAGTTTAGTGGTGATAGTGTGTGTGTAATGAGATTAAAAATCAATATGAATATCAATCTCCTTCTGAACTCCAAATATTTTTAGATTATATGGACCCTTTGTTTTCCGTAATAACTAAGGAAACTAACGACTACGCAAGGGAGCAGTTAGCGAATCCTGAAAGAAAGAGAAAGAAAGATGACGATAAATGGTTTGATGTGACAGAAGATGAGATGAAAGGCTATTTTTCGCTAGTGATACTAATGTCACAAGTACGAAAATCACGCTTACAACTGTACTGGTCTAAAAATAGATGCATCGAAACACCAATCTATGGGGAAACGATGAGTAGAGAGAGATTTCAACTTATCTCTCGTTTTCTTCATTTTGCAAATGACAGAAATGCTATTGATCTGGACAAACTGAAAAAGATTAGGCCAATCATAACACACCTGTCAGAGAAATTTAGTAATCTCTACTCACCTGCACAAGACATAGTACTAGATGAGAGCCTAATGAAATTCAGAGGTCGATTATCGTATGTACAGTGTAACCGTTCTAAGCGTTCGCGTTTTGGAATAAAGGTATACAAAATATGCGAGTCGTCTACTGGATATTGTCATTCTTTTAAAATTTACATCGGAGATGACATTACTGATCCTACACTTCCTGCCAGTACAAATGTTGTAATGGACATGTGTCAACCATTGTTTGACCAAGGACACACTCTCTTCTTAGATAACTGGTACACTTCACCAGATCTTTGTAAGAGATTGATATCCCGTAAAACAAATGTAATAGGCACTGTTAGGCCTACTAGAAGAGAGATGCCCAGCGATATTTCTAGCAAGAAATTGAAGCCTGGCAAATATGAAATCTGGTCAGCTAACCATATTCTTTGTGTAAAGTGTAAGGACAATAAAGATGTTCACTTTCTTTCCTCTAAGCATCGATCAGCTGACATTAGGGGCACTGGAAAATTAAAAAGAAAGAGAGGTCAACAACCAAGAGAAGAAAGAAAGAAACCAGCTTGTGCTATCGAATACCAGAAGGGAATGGGAGGGGTAGACCTCCAGGATCAAGTAACTGCCCTTTTTCCTATTATGAGAAGGACAGTCAAGGGGTATCGCAAGATATTTTTTTATTTACTTGATATATGTGTTTACAACTCCTTCATAGTCCACAACAAGCTAACTGGCAGCAAGAAAAAACTTTCTCTGACTTCAGGATCGCCCTTGCAACCCAGCTACTTGAATGTATTCACATGCCTGACTACAATGTACGAGGCCGACCTTCATCTAGTGCTACACCCCTAAGACTACAAGCAAAAAATTGGGGTCACTTCCCAATGCACATCCCACCCACAGAGAAAAAGAAAAAAAATGTTACTAAACGGTGTGTGGTATGCTACAGCAAAGGAAAAAGAAGTGAAACTACATGGCAGTGTGAAAAGTGTAACACTCCTCTTCACTTACCGTACTGTTTCAAGGTCTACCATACCCAGACATCATACTAAATATATCCATTGGTGAGTACATAATTTCACTAACGTATTTACAGAATTTAAGCCGGAATATTCAATAGTTCATTTTTAAATTGATTTTTAGTTACTGGAGGTAATATTAAGCTGCTGCATTACATTTAAATGCCAGGCAGTAGGACTTGGGATTTAAATCAGGTTTCTTGGGTAGCAGAGCTGGACTTTAAATGAGAGGTGGATGGGTTAATTCGCTGTTTCTCTCGAGAATGTCTACTGCAGTAACTGATGAAAATGTGACAATTGCTGGATTTTATTTTTTACAGGTCGTGTCACAACAGTCAAGTCTACTTGCACCAATTGCAGTTGAAGCTGTGTTAAAGGTCATAGACCCACTCAAGGATAAAAATGTTGATTTGAAGGTAAGTTACCAAGCACTGGAGTGATAATATATCTACTTGTGATAAGCAAGTCTGCATTCAATACCTAATTGGGCTACAAATATTATTAATAATGATTAAGTTGTAATAAATAAACTCTAACAGTTTTAAATAATTTTCATATATACATTAATAATAATAATAACTATAGTTTTGAGTGCTGATGGAGGCAAAGGCCTTTGAAACCGGTATCATGAAAATATGAACGTTTATATGATGAGATGAAAAAACATTTAACCAACTCAATTTATAAACTGTAAATTACCTCAGTGTTATTTTAGAATGAAAAATTAACACTTGAACCCCGGATCTTTGACTCCACACGTCAGTATGAGATCAATTACACCATCCGATCTCTGATAGGACATCAACAATTCTTTCCATTTATACCATTCTCTTTCAAGTCTGATAGCCATCGCTACCAATAACGCTATCTGACGACTTCTATTTTAAGTATTTTTATTGAGAATTCATACATTACTTTGAAGTGGTAAAATGATGGCTATTGGCCTTTGGATGAAAAGAATTGTATAAGTGGAAAGAATTGTTGACATTCATATTGGATTCATAGTTAAATATTAAATTGTGAGGTTCTTAATTCGTAAATTAATGACTCATTTTTTACATCATACCTCATATTTTATGTTTCTTTAAACACGGGGACCAGTTTTCAAGAGAAGGATTTCTCTCATTTTCAACCGACATTATGACTCATTTTTTACATCTTACCTCATATTTTATGTTTCTTTAAACATGGGGACTAGTTTTCAAGAGAAGGATCTCTCTCATTTTCAACCGACATTATGACTCATAATGTCTGTTGAAAATGAGAGAGATCCTTCTCTTGAAAACTAGTTCCTGTGTTTAAAAAAAACATAAAATATGAGGTAAGATGTAAAAAATGACTTATTAATTTACGAATTCATATTGGAGCTTGGATGGTGTAATTGGTATCATACTGCCACATAGAATCATGGAGTCCTGTTTTGAGGGTTAATTTTTCTTCCTAAAATAAAACTATGTCCAATTCTGGAAAGTGTTAATTTAAAATATAACATCAAAATATCTCAATGTTTCTTCCCACTAAAATTTTGATTCAAATGTATATTAACTTTATTTTGCAGGATATCCGAGTTATCAAGAAGCTTGGTGGTACAGTGGAAGATACAGAGTTGGTGGAAGGACTTGTGTTTACACAGAAGAGTGCAAATGTGAATGGCCCTAGAAGAGTTGAGAAAGCAAAGATTGGAGTAATCCAGTTCTGTATATCACCTCCAAAAACTGATGTAAGTAACATGACTTCATTTTTCAAAAGTTAAATCACAAAAGAAATGATATTTCTATTTAATTATTATTTGATTGGATAAAGAAATTGTAAATTGATAATTCCTTATATTGAAAAGTGGCACAAAATTGTTGAACTAAATCCATCTTATAAACAAACAATTTGGGAATTTCTTTTATGTGCAGAAATTTTCATCTACAGGCCCACCGCTGTGGTCTCGAGGTAGCGTGCTGCCTTGCCATGCAACGGGCTCGGGTTCGATCCCTGGTCGGGACAGTTTTTCAGGGTGAGGTTTTTATCGAGGTTTTTCCTCACCTGTAAGACAAATGTCAGGAAAACTTTAAGGCCCAAACGGTCCCCGAAATCATATGGCCATCGCAATCATCATCATTCATATTTATCTTAGATTAAGCTTAGGATTAGTGACTCTCCTGGCGCACCACTATCATCATCACCCGTCATATCATTGGGGCAACGTAACCCCGCCTTCCAGGCGCCCCAACCTCAGAAGTGGGTTACGCCATGCCAGGAGAGAACTCCAGGAATAACCTGGGGCATTTGCAAAAAAAAAAAATTCATCTACAGTTAATTTCAAATTTGGGAAGTGTAAATTTTGCTAAAATGTGATAATGCAGTAAATGCAGTAAAATTGATTATTGTGATAGTAACCAGCCAAATTTTTGTACCATATCTAATATTTGGTAAGGTTATTATATATATTTGTGGAGTCACTATTTATACCATATTAGAAAATTGTATATTTATTAAGTTATGTATATAGGAATTATTGTATATTTATTAGTTGTATATTTGTAATTATAAATCCATGGTATTACAGAGTCCCTTTTTATACCACATTGGAAAATTATGTGCAAATAATATAACTTTATGAACGCTGTGAGGTATATTAAATTTAAGGGAAAAAAAATATCACCTCGCCCCATACCTGTCTTCTATCTAGACCAGTTTCGAAATATAATTGCTTTCCATCTTCAGTATTTTCACCACTGTTGTTCTGTCATTCATCAATTCAACAATGGTGAAAATTATCACCTCGCCTCATACCTGTCTTCTTTCTAGACCGGTTTCAGAATCTAATTGGTTCCATCTTCAGTATTTTCACCACTGTTGTTCTGTCATTCATCAATTGTACAATGGTGAAAATTATCACCTCGCCTCATACCTGTCTTCTATTTAGACCGGTTTCAGAATCTAATTGGTTCCATCTTCAGTATTTTCACCACTGTTGTTCTGTCATTCATCAATTGTACAATGGTGAAAATTATCACCTCGCCTCATACCTGTCTTCTATCTAGACCGGTTTCAGAATCTAATTGGTTCCATCTTCAGTATTTTTACCACCATTGTTGTGTCGTTCATCAATTGAACAATGACCATGAAATATATTAAATTTGGGAATTTTTAACATTATGAGGTTCACTTCATAAGAAATAAATGAACCGTGATTCCTTCTTACCTCATACTTCCATGTTTTTTTAAACACAGCACTGCAGTATCAACGACCCATATTGTCACCATCATCAGCTGCATCGTGAAAACAGCTGATGATGGTGACAATAAGGGTAACTGATACTGCAGTGCTGTGTTTAAAAAACATAGAAGTATGAGGTAAGAAGGAATCACGATTCACTTAATTCTTATGACCATGAAAATGTTGAAGATGGAACTAATTAGGTTCTGAAACTGGTCTAGATAACTAAGGGCAACTGAAGTGGTTGCTATCACTAGCTAGCAAATGAGTCTCAGTGAGTCATATGCTTATTGTGTTGCATCCCTATATTTTAGTTTATTTTCTTAACTTGATTTCACTACTTCTCTTATCAAGTAGTTACTCATCCTCAGTAGGCTGAGTGGACTCCGTTCCAGACTGTACAAAAAAAAATTGATATAACATTGCATCTGAGCTTCATGAATGCCAAATGGAAACAATTGATAAAAGTTGAAAATTAATAATTTGAAATATTAATGGAGATGTATGTTTATTACAGATGGACCATAATGTAATAGTGTCAGATTATGCTGCTATGGACAGAGTACTTAAAGAAGAACGTGCTTACATCTTGAACATTGTGAAGCAGGTCAAGAAAGCAGGATGTAATGTGCTTCTTGTCCAAAAATCAATTCTCAGGTAAAAATTTATTCTTACCCATCCACTCTAAAGCAAATCAATGCCATTTACTTTTAATACAGTATTACCTTGCTTTTACGTTAGCAAATCAATGCTTTTTACATTTAATACAGTATTACCGTGCTTTTGCATTCCCGCATTTAACATTTTCCTGTCTTTATATATATTTTTTTCAGTTTTCCTATATTCACAATGTATTGAAATCCACAATTTTACATTTCTGAAATTTACATTTTTCCACTATTTATGTCACATGTCAATCTTCAATAAAAATTCAAAGTTGGAGATAATAATAAATGAGTTAAAAAATTCATGACTTACCTCATATTTGTAGTTTCTTGAAGACCCAGGGTTTCGACACTCTACGTGTCATTGTCAATTTTTTTTAACTTTGGACCTCTGTGGTCTCAAGGTAGCATACTGCCTTGTCACGCAGCAGGCCCAGGTTCGATCCTGGTTAGGACAAGTTTCCTGGGTGATGGTTTTTTTCGGGGTTTTTCCTCAACTGTAAGACTGTCAGGAAACTTTAAGGCCCAAACGGTCCCTGAATATCATCTGGGCATCATTATCATCATTAACATATTCATTAAGTTTAAGATTAAGGCCTCTCCTGGCGCATCATTACCATCATCACGTATCATATAACATTGGGGCAGCGTAACTCTGTCTTCCAGGTGCCCCAACCTCAGAAGTGGGTTACAATAACACCATGTCAGGAGAGATAACAAGAATGTTTAAATGACAATGTGGTAGCATTGCAAAAAAAAAAGATAAACTGGTGCAAACTACAGAACCAGAGGCAAGCGTGGTAATCTCCGATCCAACAGAATTGATTAAATGTCTATTTATATAATAAATTTGGGAACTTTTAACATTATGAGGTTTAATTCTAAGAATTAAATGAATCGTGATTTCTTCTTACCTCATACTTCTATGTTTTTTAAACATAGCACTGCAGTATCAGCGACCATTGTCACCACCTTCAACTGTTTTTTCTTTTGCCGGTAATTATCCAAACTGCCATCTGGTGTTCTATTGAAGGAATTCTTTTCTAAACTGCCATCTGGTGTTCTTTTGAATGAATCATTTTCTAAACTGCTATCTGTTGTATTTTTGAAGAACTTTGTAATCAAGCTCAATTCGTCTGGAATCTCGAAGTTCATGGTTCTAGTATGGTTTTTTTAATATATATTTTTTCCCAAACTGTTAAATCCAAAGGTTTGGATAGATGTTTCAAAACTTTTCAAATGTCTATACTTTCATTGATGGCTGTGTTTGTTTGCAGGGATGCTGTGAGTGACTTAGCCATTCACTTTTTGGATAAGATCAAAGTTATGGTTGTGAAAGATGTTGAGAGAGAAGATATAGAGTTTGTTACAAAGGTAAATATCTTCACATAATCTACATAAAACTTAGGAGTGATAAGATAAAATGATCCCACTACAGGCCTTAGGTGGCCCTTGGGGTAGGAGGAGTTTACAGTTCCCATCTTGTTAGACAATTTCAAGAGATATCAGCCCTGCATGATGCCCTCCTTTAATCCCAGAACATATAGAATGATTCAGAAATATGGCTATACGTTTGATAGATTTTGTAAGTAAAATATTATTATTAAAGGAAATATATCATTGGAAAGGGAATCCTTCAAATTACAACAATAGAACAAAACAAAACAAGTCACTGCTCACGTGCAGCTTGGCGGATTGATTTTTGTGGGCTAGCGTCGAATATCTCCACAATTCTTCGTTGTTTCTGCATCCGTGCTAATGCGAGGCCTGCCAGGAGGTTTGATTTTCTGCATGCTTCCTGTTTCCAGCAGTCGTTTTCTCCACATCCCCACAGTCGACGGCTGCAATGCTACGTTAAACTCACATCTTGCGGCCTCACAATCATTAACATACGTTATTGCCCATGCAGCAATTGTAATTTGCTGTTGCATATTCAACGCCATTTTGACTAATGACGTAAGTTCTAAACTGTTTTGTTTTATTTTATTGTTGTAATTTGAATAATTGCCTTTGCAATGGTAATTTCACATTTCCTGTAATGGTAATATTTTCATCACACAACGCAATCAAACATATAGCCATATTTATGATTCACCCCGTACATGTTGACTTGGGAGTTGGAGTTGTTATCTGATGGCTGGATGTTGATTTATATGCTAGATCTTGGGTTTCTTATTTCCTTGTGTCAAGTTGCCTGTATTGGAAGAGAAGATCCCTGGCCATTACTGAGTAGGTTTTACAGGTGGCACACCATAGCGTAGTGGTTAAGGCAGTGCACTACAAAGGTCGAGGGTTCGAGTCCTGGTAGGTTCAGGATTTTTAAACTGACCCAAACCTTCTGCTGGCACTGTAGTCCTGGGGTCGATTCAGCCTCTAATGGAAATGAGTACCGGACGCTTGTTCTGGGGGTAAAGGCGGCTGTCATGCAGGGCTGACAATGTTCCGATTGTCTAGAAAAAGTGGGAGCTTTAACATCCTACTACCCCAAGGGTCTCTTATGGCTGGTAGTGGGATCACTTTACCTTTTTTTTTTTTTTGTATGTGTTTGTTATCCCTTACTGTAGCAGACTGGTTTAAGGCAAGTTGCCTTGGCACATGACTACGACAATTTTGGCTCCCCATTAGGAAAGAAATTTTCGGCTCATGTTTCCATTAAGTGCAGTGTGAATTTTTTCTAAGTCCGAGGCAGACACCACGTGCATGCACCAACAGGGTTTTATTTTTTATTTCCCACTATTTACAACAAATTTTAAATTTTTTCTAACGATTATTTGAACATGTTTTTTATGATATTTAACTATATAACATGAAGATGTGGCAGCCATATTGATTTTTAAGAATATTCTATACAACAACAGTGCAGCCAACATAGGGTATGTAATATTTAATTTTAGGAAGTTATATTTTGAGGTTATTTTAATCTGGGAAAGCTGAAGATAAAACAGAGAATTGTTTTGAAACATGTCCAAGAACAAATCAACATTAATATTGAGGTAAGATGTCCAGACCAAAAATAATATAATAGGGTATGTACTTCAGAATTTGAGAACTTGCTATTTATTTTTGGGCATTGCATTCTTTCACAAGTTAGAGTGCTTAAATTGCGTTAGGTTAGCTTTTAGGTTGGTCTTTCACAGGTTATAGTACTTAAATTGCATTAGGTTATCTTTTCTTCTTCTTCTTCCTTCCAAGTATTAGGCCAAGGCCTGTTACGATCCTATAGAAAATTTTCCCTCCAGCGTTTGAAGGAAATTCTCTTATAAGATTTGAAAGCATAATAGTCCCTTCGATTGGTTGCTGGCCAAAGGAAGGCAAGACCAGTGATGGGGCTGCCATCTTATAGTCTCTGGTCAGGCTTTTCTAGAGAAGAAAAGAAAATAAAGGAAAGAAGAAATGGAAGAAAGGAAAGACTCCCTAGCCCTCGGATGCCCTAATAGCATCGCGTCGAAAAAACAAGAGTTAACCAAGAGAGGTTAGATAGTAAAGTTAAAAAAAAGTGCAAAACACAAGTAAGTGGAAGAAATGGTTTGCAGAAAAAAAAAGCTTGGGCACCTTTTGGTCGCCATCCACATATCCCCCTAGATGAGGAACCCCTGAGGGGGGTTGTTTCATTAAATAGCAATGTATAATGTTGACTGCATCGCGATATGCACCTCGCGATATTCCACAGAGTAAACCACTTTTTAGCGCATGTGCATGGTGTCTGCCTGGGACTTAGGAAAAATTTTCTCACTGCGCTTAATGGAAAGATTATCCAAATTTTCTCATAGAATTTTGGCCAGTATAGAATGGTGCCCATCCAACATTGTGAGGAATTTGGCTAGTTACAATAAGTAGCAACTCCACATTGAGAAAACCAGCTGTAATGACTGGGGAACTGACATGCTTGACCACATGTCATTCCTATACTGGCAAGATGATCTACCTTTGTGATTAACACATGTGGATGTAAAACCAGCGGTCAGCTGGTAGGCCAAGGGCCTTCTAGGTATATTGTTCCATGGAGAGTTTTATGTGTTTGTTGCTGTTACTTCTATTTTGTTGAGATTCAAACACTCATGTAACAGTGTACAGTCTGAACACAGCTGTTGCTGTTTTTCTTGGTAGATATTTTAGGATTCATCGGAGAACATTTTGTTTAAAAAACTCGCCTCATAGGATTCATGCTCCCATGATACCGTGGTTTCAAACACAGTCGTGTTCATCCTCAGCCATAACTCCAACTGCCATAAGTCGGAGTTATGATTGAGGATGAACACGACTGTGTTTAAAACCGCAGTATCATGGAAGCACGAATCCTGTGAGGTGAGTTGTTTAAACAAAATGTTCTACGATGAATTTTAATGATTATACCTCATAATGTTTACTTCCCAATATTAATTTAATATAGATATTTTAGGGTTTCTGTATAACGTTCAATGTTTCATATTTCTTATTTGAAGAGAAAAATTATACGTTCAGACCAGGACTTGAACCCAGGACCCTTGGTTTTCTAGTCCAAGTGCTCTACCATTTGAGCTACCTGAGCCCCCACATAATGCTTGAGTGTAGTTTGTTGCAATAATTCTGTATGGTGATTGAAGGATGTTTTTGTTGACAGACTTTGGGATGTCGACCTATTGCAAGCTTGGATCACTTTCTGCCAGAACATCTAGCCACTGCAGAGCTGGTAGAGGAAGTTCAGACTGGTAACAGCAAGTTTGTCAAAGTAAGCTTTTCACATTTATATAATTATTATAATAGCAAATAAGTTGGTACATGAGAATGAGCTTTTTTTTTTACAAAAAATACAGATTTCCAGTACATCCCATGACTACATGGCATTTATTTTGTATAGCAATTTTAGAATTGCAGCATAATCTAGAAAAAATATAGTAGTAGTAGTCTAATGCCCATTAGCTTGGATGTGTTCCATTTGCTTTCTTGCTCCCAATAGAGTCCTGCCAGAGTTCTTGTAGGTGACATCTTCAGAGCCTCACAGCTAGCAAGATGATCTTTGTTCATGGTAGTGTTATTGTCTTGGCACAGGATACAATTTGGAGAGTTGAAGATTTCAATTTTATGGAGGTGTGCTGCCAGGTAGTCATGGCCTGTTAACAGTCTGAATGTTGCTACTGCTTTGTGTCTTTGTTGTTCAGGTATTAAGTTTTTATTCTGCGAGATAGCTGCCCATGGTTTCTCATTACTTTGTTATTTGAAGTGCTCCATCAGTTCTTTCTGGAAGTTTCTTTTAATTATAATTTTTACAGAATGGTAGGGCAGGGATTGACTTATTTTCTGTAAAATTTTGGTGCCCTTTTTTGCTAAAAGATCCGCCATTTCATTTCCATGTACCCCGCAATGAGAGGGGATCCATTGGAGCTGGATAAATTAATTTTGTTTGGTCAATAATCTTATGATCTTTTTTTATTTCGAACCCTTTTCTTGAGATTGGAGAGTTATATGTTGTTATAGCTTGTATAGCTGATGTTGAATCACTTAGTACAACTGCTCTCTGAAATGTATTTATTCTGTAGAGGAGTTGTGTTAGTGCTAACTCTATTGCCTGAATTTCTCCATCGAAGTCTAGGAAAAAAAAAAGATTATTTATTCTCAAATTTAAAAGCTAACATAGAAACTGAAACAATATTTTTTTTTTCTAGAAAAAATATTGTTTAGTTTCTATGTTAGCTTTTAAATTTGAGAATAAATAATCATAGAACCTTCTTGAAACCTATTCATTGACTTCAATCAAAGAATGTATTGTAATTGTATCAAGAAATGCTGAAATCACATGGTACACTAGTTTATACAGATTGTTCTGAAAAAAAAAAATCCAGTAACTTATTTACAGGAGAAGTACTGTGCAACAAATAAATTTTAGTCATAAACTTAATATCATCAGAATTACAGTATGCCTATGTTCTCACCATTGTCTTTGATATGACCACTATTCATTGTACTCTATTTCTGACAGAATCATGCATTCTTTGGAGCACCTGGTTCTTGCCATATAAAAATAAGTTATCTGACTGATAGAGCAATACTGTAATATGAAGAATACTAAGTTAATTAAATTAATATTAAGAAGCTAAAGCTGTTACTGTGATTGAAATAAGTATATTAAAGTACACTACTAAATTATTGTAATCCTTGGAAGGATTTATGCTTGGGTGGGAGGGAAGCCTGGATTAGCTCAATGGTTAGAGCATCAGCACGGAAAGCTGAAGGTTCGGGGTTCGATTCCCCGGTTCAGGCATAAGTTTTTCTCTTTACCATTTGATTACAATAATTTAGTATACTAAGTTTATTTTTTATTATTTCACTCACCTCATACTTCATGCTATAGATGACATGAATTATGAAGAACAAACAATAATCAGAAAAAAAAAATGAAGTATGAGGTGAGTGAAATAATAAAAAATAAACAATATTAAAAAATATTTGAAGAGAAAAATTATACGCTCTGACCGGGACTTGAACCTGGGACCCTTGGTTTTCTAGTCCAAGTGCTCTACCATTTGAGCTACCTGAGCAAGTATCGATCTAAACGTAAATTTTTTCTCTATATACGTTGTAATTCCTGCCCACCAAATGCTTTGAAGCCTTTGCTTCTATCTTTGCAAATGGCGGCTCCTATATTAAGAAGACATATTTGGGAATTATACATTACATTATAAATGCCAGTACGGCTTTTTTTCGATGTTTTTATTATTAATTTCATACATCTCAATGATGGATAAATCATATTTGAAGAGAAAAATTATACGCTCAGACCGGTCCCGGGTTCAAGTCCCGGTCTGAGCGTATAATTTTTCTCTTCAAATATGATTTATCCATCATTGAGATGTATGAAATTAATAATAAAAACATTGAATATTAAAAAACCTCATAGTGTTATTTCCTATCTACATAACTTAATTCCGATTGAGGGTCTTTCCACTTTTCAGCGGTTGCCCTTTTACCAGCCGGCTGCTGGCCCTTCACATCCACATGTGTCAATCACAGAGGTAGATGATCAACAGCCAGTGTAGGGGTGACATGTGGTTAGCATGTCGAATCCCCCAGCCGTTATAGCTGGTTCCTCAACCTGGAGCCGCTACTTATTGTAGCTACCCAATTGCCTCATGATGCTGGGTGGGCACCGGTCCCATACTGGCCGAAATACCATGAGAAAATTTCTTCCCCCATGGAGACTCGAACCAGCGCAAGTCCCGTAGCTCTGCGCCAAGGCTTCCTACCTTAACCACTCGGCTACGGCGCGGGACCATAACTTAATACTAAGTTAATTATTCTTGTAATTATTAATGAGTTGGTTATTTTGACTCAGCTCATATTTCTTGATTTTTATGTAGACCTGGTTTCGTCACTCTTGCGCGACATTGTCTATGCATGAGTTGGAATGCATAGACAATGTTGTGCAAAAGCGACATAACCTGATCTGCATAAAAATCAAGAAATATGAGGTGAGTCAAAATAACCAACTCATTAAATTTTTTATAGGAATTAATCACTGTGAGGTTTAATTTATGTTAAAATCAAATGTTTCCTACCTCTCCTCATATAAATCTTCTAAGCAGATCGCGATTTCGAGACCATAACGGTCTCATCTTCAGTACAATCTTGGCGACTGATGTTATGTCGATTGGAAGAAACTCTTCTTCTTCCCTCTGTTGGTGGATCGATGAACCTCTGGATCAAGTCAGAATTTGCAGGAATTTCGAAGTTCATAAGTTTTCCTTTGTTTTTCTGAATGTGGATTTTTTCCCAAACCATGATTTCCCTTTTGTTTATCTATTTGTTTAATTAGACTTTCTTTTGATTCAATTAAATGTTTTTTGGACCGAAAACGTCAGCAATTGCGTAACTGGGAGAATGCTAACACAAGTAACTAATAATGATATCACTAATGGCATTAATTAATCAAAAGAAATAAAATATATATTTGGTTTTAGAGGATTTGCAGATAAGTGATTTGAGATTGGGAACCAGGGTATCAGACAAAAAGAAAACCTGAGTTATCTGTTACCCTCATAACTTGTTGTGTTCTGTTTGAACATGATATATTGAAACATGTTCAAATAGAACACAAGTTATGAGGTAAGATGAATTTGCATTCACTTTATTTATTAAAGAAATCCTCATAATGTTACTTCCTAATGTAATTTATTCATGATCATCACCATCAACAACAAGGATTAAGTCCAATGGCCTGTTCCGATCTCATTATAGGTCGAATTGGTCCTTCCATCTCTTCAATGGTCTTCCCAACATTCTTCTCCCTTTTGGTTTATAATTATACATACTTCTTGGTATGTGCTGTTCATTCATTCGTAATACATGCTGAAGATAAGCATTTTGATAATATTTTATTCTTTCACAGAGATTAAATATATTAAGTTCTGGTCTTATATCTTCGTTTTTCTTTTTATCGGTCCTTTGGTATCCTGCTATTTATTAATAGTGTAATTTTGCTTGCAGGTCACAGGTATCCAAAATTCAGGCGGCACTGTGACTGTGTTGGTTCGAGGCAGCAACAAGCTGGTCTTGGAGGAGGCTGACAGATCTCTTCATGATGCTTTGTGTGTAGTGCGATGTCTTGTCAAACAGAGGTATCTTAATATTACTTTTCAAGTGAAGTGAATGAATAATTTAGTATTTAAACTGCTGTATCTCTTATCATTGAAGGTGTAGCTTAGTATATCAATGGTAAAAAGAAAAATTTTTGCCTGAACCGGGAATCAAACCCCGAACCTTTAACTTTCCATGCTAATGCTCTATCCATTGAGCTAATTCAGGCTTCATTCCCATCCAAGCAGAAATCCCTCCTTTTACCTAGTGGACATAGCCTTAGCACAGAAAGCTAAAGGTTCGGGGTTTGATTCCCGATTCAGGCAAAATTTTTTCTCTTTATCATTATTTTGTTCTATTGATACCAAATTGCTTCATCTTTTGGCCTTTTCTCTTTTTGTTACTTCTGGAAAATTTCATTCAATATAAAACTAATATATTTGGTTTGTCACTAACTATGGTTCCTAGATTTTAAATATACCAAAAATGTAATACTTAAAGGAAGTTAAACTATGAGGTTTATTTTAAATAATAGGAGTTAAATTATTCATGATTCACCTCATATTTCCACACTATCTATTCTGCTTTTCTATTTCTCAGATAAAATTACAAATTGGAATTTTATTCAAAGTTAAAAATGGGAAACACATTATGAGGTTCTTAATTAATAAATCATACCAGAATCCATTTCATCATTAAATTAAATTAGTGAAATTGTGCGCAAAACACAACTGTTGTAACAAAATAAAAATATACAATCTAACTGGATACTATCAAAGATTCTAGATACAATATGAATTTAATGTGAAAGTGTAAGAATGGAAAATAAAATTAAAAAAGTTATTAGTCACATAACTTTTTTTTTTGGCTGTGATGTTTTCCTTATTTCGTACAACACATATGATTATTCATGATTGTAATATTTAAAACTGAGCCAATGTATTGTTTGTCCTCCAATTGTAATTAAAAATTTTATTTAATATTTGTAGGAAGTAACACATTGAAGTTTCTTTTAATTATTATAAGTTAGGTATTTTGACTGACCTCAAATTTTTTAAAATTTTCTTGCAGACTATAGTTTTGTCACATTTATGTGATATTGTTGATGCATCCTGTGTATTTGCAGTTGTCGATCCAATAGATTGATTTCTGCTCCCTCTGTTGGCTGACTGGTGAACTTCCAAATCAATTGTTTTCCTCCCCCCCCAAAATATTAATAAACAGGAAAAAACAAAAAGGAATTTGAATGCAAGATTGAAAGATCAGCTTAGAAATGTTAAAAAATGGGGAAATAGAAAAGTCTGCAATGACTGCACATGCATGGTCAGAAAAACACACAATTGAAACTAAGGCCAAATTACTGAAATAGTTAGATAAATTTAAGGAACTTGGAAGTTGGGAAAAAATTTATATCCACAAGAATAAGGAGAAAATTATGCATTTTGAAATTCCCAGAGAAAAGGGGGAAAAAAAAATTGATTAGGAATATTTAATTAATGTTGGGAAGTAAACATTATGAGGTATAATCATTAAAATTCATCGGAGAACATATTGTTTAAACAACTCACCTCATAGGATTCATGCTTCCATGATATCGCGATTTCAAACATAGTCATGTTCATCATCAGCCATTACTCCGACTGACGAAATTCTTCGGCCGTCAACTATTCGGACAAAAGAAAATTTCAGAAATATTAAAATTGTAAATTGAAAAATCTGCAATTGCTGCACATAGTTTATTAGAACATCATAAAATTGGAAGAGAAGCTAAACTTTTAAAACAAGGAGAGAAACCTTTGGAATTGACAGTTTGGGAAAAAATATACATTCAGAAAAACAAAAATAGATCAATGAATTTTGATATCCCTAACGAAATTACATTGATTTCGAAGTTCATAAATTCAACCATAGATGGCAGCACTGAAGATGGCGACAATAGAATAGTTGACGGCCAAAGAATTTCATCAGTCGGAGTAATGGCTGATGATGAACATGACTATGTTTGAAATCGCGATATCATGGAAGCATGAATCCTATGAGGTGAGTTGTTTAAACAATATGTTCTCCGATGAATTTTAATGATTAGGAAGTTCATCGGTCAGCTAACAGAGATCGACAACCACAAATACAATAGTTAAGATGCATCGACAATGTTGCATAAATGCAAGAAAATAAAATGAGGTGAGTCAAATACCAAACTCATAATTAATTAAAAATGTTTCAAACAGATTATTTCCATAATTCAGTGCTTTATCTAATTAGATAGGATTGTATAAATTAGTAATAACCAGAATTGAAGTAAGAGGAAATAATGTCTGCCATGCTGACTTAGATGATAGCAAGTCTGCCTCTTAACTTGTGATAACTGAAAGATAAATTAAATTTGAAGAGAAAAATTTTTCGCCTAGACCGGGACTCGAACCCGGGACCCTTGGCTTTCCGGGCCAAGTGCTCTACCAACTGAGCTACCGAGGCGAGTTACGATCTAGACGCAAATTTTTCTCTTATATACGTTGTAATTCCCTATCGCCAAATGCTTTTGAAACCATTGTTTCTATCTTTGCAAATGGCGGCTTCTTAGTTAAGAAGACATTTATTGGAAATTTAACATTACTTTAAAAGCCAGTAAGGCCTCTAATGATGTTTTTATTATTAATTTAACATTTCTCAATGAAAGATAAATTAAATTTGAAGAGAAAAATTTTCGCCTAGACCGGGACTCGAACCCGGGACCCTTGGCTTTCCGTCTAGATCGTAACTCGCCTCGGTAGCTCAGTTGGTAGAGCACTTGGCCCGGAAAGCCAAGGGTCCCGGGTTCGAGTCCCGGTCTAGGCGAAAATTTTTCTCTTCAAATTTAATTTATCTTTCATTGAGAAATGTTAAATTAATAATAAAAACATCATTGTGATAACTGGTTCGATATCTAGTAGGTCGGAAATTTAATATACAAATTGCCACTCCCTGGAATAGTAATGATAGTGTAACATTTCTAATCATTGAATGTTTGAATTAAATTATAAACCTATGGTAAAAGGGCATGTGGTACAGTTGATAGCAATTCATGAATGGGGATGTCAGGTCTGAAATGTCCTTTGTGCTTTTGACAGGTGTCTGTTACAGCACACGTGAGCTGAATAAACAGAAAAAAACTATTCATTTAATCAAAATTACAGTGGGAAGTAAGACTATGAGATATTTTCAATTTATAAATAAGTTGGAGAAAATGTTTTTATATCTTACGTCATAAAGTTCTGCATTTTCATTTTGGAAACTGATATCATGAAAACATGGAACTTTATGAGGTGCGACATAAAAACATTTTCTGCATTTAATTTATAAAAAGAAAAACTATTACAAATTTCTGACCTATGGTTATTTAATAAAGACTTTTTGTTCTCTTCTCTCATTCTATAAGTATTATTATTATTATTTAATTTTAGGAAGTTATATTTTGAGGTTATTTTAATTATATTATTTTTGGTCTGGACATCTTACCTCAATATTAATGTTGATTTGTTCTTGGACATGTTTCAAAACAATTCTGAATTGTTTTGAAACATGTCCAAGAACAAATCAACATTAATATTGAGGTAAGATGTCCAGACCAAAAATAATATAATTATTGTTATTTTTTTTTTTCCAATGGTATGACAGACTTACAAAGCCCTTAGCCTTTCAGTTGGCTTCTGGCCTCACATCCATGTTTTAATCACAGAGGTGGACAATCATTCAGTCAGTATAGGGGTGACATGTGGTCAGCATATGGTCCTCCACTCTTACAGCTGGTTTTCTCAGTCTGGAGTCCTATATATTCTAGCTGTCCAGATTTCTCATGATGCTGTATAAAATTTCATTAGAAAATTTCTTCTCCTATGGGAACTCGAACCAGCACAAGTTCTGTAGCTCTGCATTAAGGCATTATCCCTTAAACTGCTCAGCTACAGTGAGGAACATTGAATTTTGTTACACCTATAGTATTTTCTTTTTATTTTAGGGCATTGATTGCTGGAGGTGGTGCTCCAGAAACAGAACTGGCATTGAAACTAGCTCAGTATGCCCAGACAATTACTGGTGTTGATGCATATTGCTTCCGGTAAGTTAACTATACAATTCACTAAAACAATGATGACGGTACCTAAAGCATACCTTAACCTTATATACAGTTACCCCTCTTTTACACTTTTCAAGGGACCATGGGAAAAATGGTGTAAAATAGGGGAAAGTGTAAATTGAGGGAAATGAAGATGAGCTCAAAAAATGTTGACCCCCCCAATACTCTGCATCCATTTCAGAACATGAAAAAAACAGATGGTGATATCATACACTTTTCAAGGGACCAGAGGGAAAGTGGTATAAATTGGGGGAAAGTGTGAATTATGGGAAATGAGGAGCTAAAAAATATTGACCCTCATATTCAACAACCATTCTAGAACATGCAAAAAAGCACTGACTGGGCTAAATAATGTAGCCTAATTTTAAAATCATTAGGAAGTTACATTATGAGATTTAATTTAATTTTGAGTTTGTATTCTTTAACATTCTTACCTCATATGTTTATTCTGTTGGACGATCGTTTCAAAGCTATTGCTCCATCTTCAGCTTGTTCACAGAAAGAAGATGGAGCTAGCTTTGAAACAATCACCCAACAGAATAAACATATGAGGTAAGAATGTTAAAGAATACAAACTCAAAATTAATGTAACATAATGTGTCTTTTGAACTGCTGTAAACATAAAATTATTTTATTTCTTTTACTTTCACCATTTAAAAAAATAAATAACAAGGAGAGGTTCAGCAAGCAGCACTATGAATTTATTGAGAGATTAAAAAAAAATTGTTTTGCCATAGAAGTACACGGGTTGAATGTCAGAAATGTTTAAAAGTTCTGAGCCAACTTTGTTGGCTCGATGAACATGCTCTGCTCTATCGATTGTACAAAAACCAGCTCATTAAACTTGCTTGGCTCCTTATCGATTGTATAGGGGTGATATTTCGTGCCGATAGTCTAGAAAGGTGGGGGCCTTAATCTCCTACTACCTCAAGGGCCTCCTGATGCTTATAGTAGGATTGTTTTACTTTTACCAACACCTTCCTGGTCTTTTCTCTTTTGTTATAAATTTTCTACTCTCACCCAAGTTACATGGCCTATCCTCTAAATCTCTTAGTCTTAATCATCCTGACAATATCAGGACTACTAACTCACTGGAACTATTGAAGCTGGAAGTTCATTTATATATTTAATTTGGGAATTCTTAACATTATGAGGTTCAATTAATAATAATTAAATGAATTGTGATTTTTTCTTACCTCATACATCTATGTTTCTTTAAACACAGCACTGCAGTATCGTCATCGTCAGCTGTTTTCACGACTGTCAATTTTTTCTCCTTTTTGCCGGTAATTATCAGACTGCCATCTGGTGTTATTTTTGAATGAATCATTTCCTAAACTGCTATCTGTTGTATTTTTGAAGAACTTTGTAATCAAGCTTGGTTCTTCCGGAATCTCAAAGTTCATAGTTCTAGTATGGTTTTTTTGAATATATATTTTTTCCCAAACTGTTAAATCCAAAGGTTTTGATAGATGTTTTAAAAGTTTTGCTTCTTTTTCAATCCTATGATGCTCTAATAAACTATGTGCTGCTATAGCTGATTTTTCAATTTCTCCATTCTTCATGTTTCTGAAGTGCTCTTTTTTACGAGTTTCCAAGTTCCTTTTTGTTTTTCCTATATATATCTTGTTGCAATCCTTGCAATCAATTTGATAAATCCCAGATTTTTTGTCGTCTGGGGTATTACATTTATTACATTATAAATAAATGTAATACCCCAGACGACAAAAAAATCTGGGATTTATCAAATTGATTGCAAGGATTGCAACAAGATATATATAGGAAAAACAAAAAGGAACTTGGAAACTCGTAAAAAAGAGCACTTCAGAAACATGAAGAATGGAGAAATTGAAAAATCAGCTATAGCATCACATAGTTTATTAGAGCATCATAGGATTGAAAAAGAAGCAAAACTTTTAAAACATCTATCAAAACCTTTGGATTTAACAGTTTGGGAAAAAATATATATTCAAAAAAACCATACTAGAACTATGAACTTTGAGATTCCGGAAGAACCAAGCTTGATTACAAAGTTCTTCAAAAATACAACAGATAGCAGTTTAGGAAATGATTCATTCAAAATAACACCAGATGGAAGTTCATGGCCGTGCAGACATAACATCTCCATACATTCATATTGTGAGCCAATGTTTTCCAATCATTCTCTATATAATTTACATCTCCTCAGTTCATGGTTTATATTATTCTCTTACCTACCTACTGGGTGTTTTTCTACAAGTGTTTCCATGCCCCCTATTTCCTGCTTATTACAGTCTGCCATACTTAAGTATTCTTATTATGTCTGATGTCCCATAAACATGTAGCTCACTGTTATGTAGTTTCCTCCATTCACCTCTCTTTGGTTAAAATGTTTCTTAGGCATTTTATTCTCAAATAATCTTAATATTTTCTCCTCTCTTAAAGTAAGAGATTTTGTTTTTACATCCATATAGTATAGCTGGAAGTATAACAATATTTTTTTTTGAGAGAGAGGATGACAAAGAGTCCCTGTATTGCATAATATTATGTATTTTCAGCAGAGTTGAACTTATATTTAATTAATGCTATAGAGGATTATATCGAAACATGTTCAAACTGAACCAATGCTAATTTGAGGGAACAGAAACTTGATTAAAAGAATCTCAAAATGTTACACCCTAAAATAAACCATTATATTTAATTTCTTTCTGCACCTCATTTCTGTTTGTAATTTTTGTTCATGTATTTGATTTTGCCACTTATTAAAAAATTCCCTCATTAGTTGTTAGGTCTCCATATGTTTCTACATGTGACCATGTGTTTAGTTTAATACGAGGACAGTGATGATTTAAATTATGGGGTTCTGCACTCAAGCAAAATGACACTGGATCCATTAACACCCAGAGCATGAAAAGTGCAATAGAAAGATATTAGACACATCCATCCATCCAATGGTTGATTGGCTCAAATTCGAGCTTTGGCCTCCCTTAACTTCTGCCTCCAATCATTTCTATTTTGCGCAGCAAGCCTCCAGTTGCAACACTAAGTAGGTTTGCAGCATCTTCCTTAATACCATCCTCCCATTGTTTTTTCAGTCTTCCAACCTGTCTATTCCCCATAAAACTTGTTGTAAGTACCTTTTTTTGGTGCTCGGTCTGTTGAGAGCCTTTGTACAGTGCACAGACGAAGTGTATGAAAGCAGTAGGTATTTCATACTCAGCACATTATATCATGAAGGATTGTACTATAACTTACCTTAATTTAGACGCTGAGCGGGCGTGTTAGTTGCGAGCCTGACGGACACACTTCAAAATTGTAATCATCACCCTTACCTCACAGTGAACTACGAAACATTAAAATATAAAGTAACTGAACTGAATAAGAAGAGCAAATTTAATTACCGTAAAAGACAAAATATATAACATAAAATTGAATACACCTGAAATAATCTACAGATGTGGCATCATGGACTGTACCTAAATTATCAGGTAGTAAGCCATTGTATCGCTTGCAATTTCCCATGCTCCTCTTCGTCCCTTGCTTTCTTCTTCTCGTCTGTGAACTGTACATGGCCAGCCCATTCTAATTTCTTTAACTTACTAAATTATTGTAATCAAATGGTAAAGAGAAAAATTTATGCCTGAACCGGGAATCGAACCCCGAACCTTCAGCTTTCCGTGCTGATGCTCTAACCATTGAGCTAATCCAGGCTTCCTTCCCATCCAAGCATAAATCCTTCCTTTACCTTACTGTCTTGGATGGGAAGGAAGCCTGGATTAGCTCAATGGTTAGAGCATCAGCACGGAAAGCTGAAGGTTCGGGGTTCGATTCCCGGTTCAGGCATAAATTTTTCTCTTTACCATTTGATTACAATAATTTAGTAGTGTACTTTAATATACTTATTTCAATCATAGTAACAGCTTTAGCTTCTTAATATTAATTTAATTCTTTAACTTAATAAAATTGACAAGGTCAGGTTCATTGTATTTGTCATACAGTTATTTGTTATATCATATTCTCCACTGACCATTAATATTTATTGGTCCAAATATTTTCCTGAGTACTTTTTTTTCCAAAATTATTTAGGGATACCTCTGATCTTTTAATGAGGCTCCATGTCTCACTACCATAGGTCAAAACTGATTGTATTAAAACTTTATACAGCCTTATTTTAGTTGCTGAGTGTATGTTATTACTCTTCATTATTTTATGAAGTGAATAATAAGCCATTAGACACACACACATTAATTGATGAATGGGATGTGATCTAATATCTATGTTATGAACATTGTTTGCAGGGCATTTGCAAATGCTTTAGAGGTGATACCTTCAACATTAGCAGAAAATGCTGGTCTTAATCCAATAGCTACAGTTACAGAACTGCGTAATAGGCATGCTCATGGTGACATTACAGCTGGTATCAACGTCAGAAAGGTAAGTTTATAAATATAGTGTGTCTCTAAAGTTCACTATCCATTTCCATGAAAACACTTTTTTTTCTTTGCATATACTTCTAGCTTAGTGTGACATAGCATAGAAGAATGGGTTGCCATTGTTTGTGCATGGGTATACAGATTGTCATATGAAGACACCAGAGCTAAATTTACCCGTAAATTCCATAAACCAGCCCCAACAGTGGCACACATTATAGAGAATTTATACACTAGCCTTTAGTGGTAAAGCTTTGTATTTTCAATGTCTTTATTTGAATTAAAATTTTTCAATCCTGGTTAGAATAAAATTTAAGAAAGAAAAATTAATATGATGATCTTGATGAAGGTTTTCGGGCTGTAGGCCAAATACCTTCATCAAGATCATCATAGCAACTCCGGCCGTGAAAGTCTACGTGAATACAGAAAAATTAATGTTTGAACTGGGATTTGAACCCTAGACCCCTAGTTCTACGTACTACTGTGCTGTTCATTACACAATTCAAACGACTATACAAACATTAATATTTCTTTCAACTTATACAATTCTCGTTTGTCCGAATGATAATAGCTGTTGCTACCATCACGTCAACTGACGTCTTCTATTCAGAAATATTTTTATTTATTGAGAATTTATACACTACTTTTTAGTGGAAAAAGTTTTATGTATTCTTCATTATCATACTTTTGATTTTCTCATTTATAAATTATTTATAATTATTTATAAAAATTTCTGATTATAAGTCAAGATGGATACAACATGTTCATCGAATGGAAGATCACAGAATACCCAAACTAATGTTAAGATATCAACCTGCAGGAAGAAGAAGACCAGGACGTCCACTCAAAAGACTTCTGGATGGTGTTTCTCTTGAGGCCGAAACAGGTCAACAAATGGCCTAAATTCGTGAATGTACTATGATGATGATGATGATAAATTATTATACTTTCATCCCACAGTCCACCAATGTGGTTTCGAGGTAGCATGCTGCCTTGTCTTGCAGCGGGCCCGGGTTCGATCCCCGGTCGGGACAAGTTTTGTGGGTGAGGTTTTTCTCACCTGCAAGACAAATGTCAGGATACTTTAAGACCTAAATGGTCCCTGTACATCATCTGGCTATCATTATCATCAATATCATATTCACCTCATTAGATTAAGGCCTCTCCTGGTGCATCATTACCCATCGTCATCACCCATCATTGGGGCAGCGTAACCCGCCTTCCAGATGCCCCAACCTCAGAAGTGAGTTACAATATGCCAATGCCAGGAGAGAATACCAGAAATGTCGAAATGACAAACTGGTGGCATTGAAAAAAAAAATCATCCCACAGTTCTGAAAAAAAAAGTTCTAAAGCAGTGTGAAAGGAATGTAGTGTTCTTGTAATTGGCTGATTACAAACACCCACACCTTATTAACTGTCCAATTTTGCCAAGAAATTATGGTCTGTCCCTAAGATATGTTATAAATTGTTTCATGTAAGTTTGAACTTATGGGATGACCCGAGACTGTGGATCAGGTGTTGGGGGTGAGAGAGAATCCGATACACTTGTTACAACAATACTCTCCATTATATTATTTGGAGTCTGTTTATCTTTCCTCAATATTATATTCTAAAATCTTTCCTCAATATTATTTTCTAAAATAAAACATTAATTCTGTCCACGTTAACTAACTTACCTTAACTTTATTACACATATTTCAGTTTATGAATGAGTTGGAGAAAATGTTCTTAATATCTCACCTCATGAAGTAGCGTATTTTTATGATACTGGTTTTAAAAGTATAATTTTTCTTTGATCTTCAAACTCCAACTCTCCTGGCACTTCATCAGGGTAATGTAACTCTGCCTTCTAGGCGCCCCAACTTCAGAAGTGGATTACAATTAAGCCAATGCTAGGAGAGAACACCAGAAATGTCGAAATGACAACCTGGAGCATTGGAAAAAAATTTCCCTACATGCATGCCATTTGATTAATATATAGCAGTATAATTTATGAAATACAGTGCATTGTTTATATTGATCTGTAACTATTAATTATTTCCTCGTTATTTGTTGCAGGGAGCGATAACAAATATTCTAGAAGAGAATGTGGTTCAGCCCCTCTTGGTGTCGACCAGTGCTATCACCCTAGCTTCTGAAACTGTTCGCAGCATTCTCAAAATTGATGACATTGTAAGCAAGTCTAGATTTTTATTTGATCTTTTAGAGAATGATTACAATTGAATCAGCTTAATTTTGATGCTTCAAAACATTGGAAGTTAGTTTAGATTTTTTTCGACCAACCTCATGGGCTAGTAGTCAGCATTCCTGACTACTGTTCATGAGGTTGCGGGTTTGATTCCCGGTCAAACCATAGGAATTTTTCCTTAAAGGGAATCATTCCTGTGGTTGCCCATGGTCTGGAATTTAGGTTAAGAACGCTCCTGGCGCTTTATCACCCATCATATCATCGGGGTAATGTAACTCTGCCTTCTAGGTACCCCAACTTCATAAGTGAGTTACAATAAAGCCAATGCCAGGAGAGAACACCAGAAATGACGAATTGACAACCTGGGGCATCGGAAAAAAAAAAAAATTATTTTGTTCTCCTAGAGGATGGTAATGATAATTGCTGAATCTACTTAATTTTGATACCTCAAAGAGCAATAATGAAATTTTTAAGCGTTACTTTATTTTTTGTCTGTCTTGGCAATTTTGTGGCTACCATACTTGCCTCTGGACTGAGCATTTTTATAATGTAATACATAATGGAGGCAGAACATGGGTGACCGCTACGAGGTTTATATTGGATACTCGTATTCCCATCTTTGAAATGTTTTACCCATCTCCCAACACTGCTTGCACCCATGTAGGCATCTCCATATGTATGTTGAAGTCTGAGGTGACCTGATCGTTGCTCTTTAACTAGGAATTACATGACAGCTAATGACGTCACAACGTGACAACATGTGGTTTAAAGTCTGTAGATTACGATTCTGCAGTCATATTTGTTACATTGTTGGGATTTGAATTTTAACAATAGGTTGCTCAAAACTTTCAGTATGCCCCTCGTATGTAGATATTTGTGTCCAGGCAATCCAGGGTGGCATTATTAGCCGAAAGATCTTCGACAATTCAGTTTCTATATGAGAGGGAAAAAAATCTTAAAAATTCAATATTATTATTTTTACATTTTATTGCTCCTTCCAAAAAACTATATACCATTATTCTGAAGCCATATGTAAAACTGCAGTTAAACGTTTAATTTTGTGGATTATGTTTCTCTCTACATATTGTGGAACCTTGTTAACAAGAATACTTTTTAATCAATGATAAAGAGAAAAAATTTTTTCTTTACCATTAATTACAATAGTTTAGTTGTGTATATTAATTTAATAAATAATGCTATAGCTGTGTGGAGTCCCTTCATGTCTTCTTAATGTAGAAGCCATTCAATGTGTATTTGTGAATTCATTGCATTGAATGCGGGACCAAGAGAGTAAGGTAAAGGGAGGATTTATGCTTGGATGGGAATGTAGCCTGAATTAGTTCAGTGGTCAAAGCATCAGCACAGAAAGCTGAAGGTTCAGGGTTCGATTCCTGCTTCTCGCAAAAAAAATTTCTTGTTACCATTGATTAGTTTAGTTATGTACATTAATTTACTTATTTCAATCATAGTAGTAGCTTTAACTTCTTAATATTAATTTAATAATTCTTAAATTGGTTTAAAATTTATGCTAATGTGCGTCTACATTGCAGTTAGTTGTGTAAAGGATGACGGTGGCAGAATCATGAAATGCAACCCTGGCCAACCCGTTTCTTCATGTTAATAATAAATGAAGGGTACAGGGAGAAAATAAAAGGAACTTTTACTTGAAACCCACAAAACATAGTTTTAGTTATGCAACGTCCATACTTCCTTATCCGTATGCCAAACTTTGGAGATAAATAAATTCCATGATTGAACAGTATATTTTATTGTTTCACACTTTTATATGATAATGCTTTCCACTGAGAATCTAATGGCTCCACTTTGAAAAAAAGTAGTGATTTACCTGGTTAAAATTCATCGGAGAACATCTTGTTTAAACAACTCACACCATAGGATTCATGCTTCCATGACACCGTGGTTTCAAACACAGTCATGTTCATCCTCAGCCATAACTCCATAACTCAGTCGGAGTTATGGCTGAGGATGAACACGACTGTGTTTGAAACCACGGTATCATGGAATCCTATGGGGTGAATTGTTTAAACAAGATGTTCTCCAATGAATTTTAATGATTATACCTCATAATGTTTATTTCCCAACATTAATTTAATATTCAAATTCAATTAAAGAAAATTGTGATATTTCCTTTTTTCAGGTTAACACGATGCAGTGAACCTGCGGTAATATACAACATTATTTTGTTTACACAAGGTATGTTGCTACATAAAATGGATAATGGGATAATATTACTATTTTCCATCATAATTTTTGAGATTAGAAATAAAAAATAGTAGTCAACAGATCTTGCAGGATAATTTTTTTTCTTTTCTTTTCAGATTCCATGTTCTAATCTACAGATTAAAAAAAAAATTGTTTTGTTTAGCATTAACTGTGTTTGCTTTATGTACTTTTCCAACGAATAAATAAATTAATGATGTAACATAATACTTTGTTAATAAATGCATACATTTATGTTTTAGGAGCACCATATGCATCAGGCATTCTTTCAATTGTATACCTAAAAAAAAAAAATAAACATTACAATCAAACAGTTTATAAATGCAAATAAAATAGCATATCATAAAAGTCTTGATCTAAAAGCTGTCAGATGGCATTGTGAGCGATTGCTCTTGGCCTTAAGAGAATTGTATATGAGACACAAAAAAATTAATGTTTACATTGGGATGCCTGAATGGCTTAATGGTAGTGCACTAGCGATCTCAGGTTCAGATACCAGTTTGCACATTAATTTTTCTTTCCAAATAATAATTTCAATAACATACAATTAAATAATTTCTATGGTATAATTAGATTTCTCGGTATATTGTAGAAATGTTTTTTTGTGTGTAGGATTTGAAATGAAGTGCACTCAACCTTGCAACTGAATAGCTGTTTGATATGAAAAGTAGCAAAATCCGGTTGAGGACTGTTCCTCATTGATAATTAAGTGACATGTCTATGGTTACTTACACTTCTGGGTAACTAAATTCTTGGTGTTTAAGTAAATCTTTAGATATGGACTGTCCTTGAATAGAAGTAAACCCAAAATGCTCAGGTAGCGCAGGTCTAGAGAACCAAGGGTCCCGGGTTCAAGTCCCTGTCTGAGCGTATAATTTTTCTCTTCAAATATGATTTATCCATCATTGAGATGTATGAAATTAATAATAAAAATGTCGAAAAAAGCCATACTGGCATTTATAATGTAATGTATAATTCCCAAATATGTCTTCTTAATAAAGGAGCCACCATTTGCAAAGATAGAAGCATTTGGTGGGTGGGAATTACAACATATATAGAGAAAAATTTGCGATAGATCGGTACTTGCTCAGTTAGTAGAGAACCAAGGGTCCCGGTCTGAGCATATAATTTATCCATCATTGAGATGTATGAAATCAATAATAAAAACGTTGATAAAGAATATACCTGTCTATTTTAAGCATAGACAGAGTAATGAAAGCTTTCATGAAATCCTTTTACTTATTCCATTTATCTTTCCATAATAATTTCTACCCTGAATTTCTTCTGCAACCCTATATAGAGCATGTATGATACATGTTTTATATATTATTTTAGGATACAGAAGGTGCAGACTATACTAACTTGTTGGCACTATCAAACCTAGGCAGATTTAAGCTCTCCATAAATCCCTATCTTGTTTTAATGTCAGTGAAACCCATGCCCATGTTGTTTTGACAGATGTATTTTTACAATGACAATTTGTCATTCTGAAGGAAAATATATTCTGAAATTTCCCTTATGTAAAAAAAGATTCTGTATGTAATGTGAGGCATATGAGAAAAAAAAATGAAGTTCTGAAAGAAACCGAATACATATAAGGACCAGATTGGGATAGATGTTAAGACTAAGAAAGTTTTTGCAGAATTAAAGGAAGAAGCAGGAATAATAAATTAACCAACGACCTTAATACTTAATAGATATGCAAATTCTATATCCACTGAAACCTACAGAAAGTTACCCAAGATAAAAATCAACAGAATTTTTCATAGACTAAGAAAAAGATTTCTTCTGCTTAACCCAAGATATGTTCTTGAAAGTGCAAATCTGACAAGGATGGCAAACAATGGCTTTTGAAGTTCAACTGTGACAAAAAAAAAAAGTGATATTTGAACACACAATGTTTAAGCAGGTCCCATATTAGATAGAGACAGGACTGTAAAATCCAAATTAATGACCAAACTTTATACAATACAAGGAAATATTTGGGGACAATGGTTACTAATTATAATTTAATGGCAGGAAAATAACAAGACATGTACGGAGAGGACTTCGAAAGACTTCCAAGAAAATTTAGGACTATGCAAATTATGTCTAGACTATAATGAGGGTAGACTTACCTACGTCGTGAGATGTACATGATTGGTACACCTGGAATCTTGCGGATTCTTCGTTTCAAATCTCTGTCACATGTTGCCACAATGTAACATTTATGCTGCAACAGTAAAATTAGGTTTGTTAATTAACATGGTAGTTATATTTAAAAAGAAATTTTTTTGCCCAGACTGAGACTCGATCCCAGGACCTTTAGATTTCTGGCCAATGCTCTACCAACCGAGTGAGTTCCAAGCTAGATGCAAATTTTTCTCTTATATACGTCATAAGAGCATTGGACTGGAAAGCCAAAAGGTCCTGGGTTCGAGTCTCAGTCTGGGTGAAAATTTTTCTCTTCAAATATAATTTACACCTTCAGTGGGAAGTGTTAAATTAATAATAGAAAAAAACATTACATGATAGTGTTAGCTTTTTCTTTGTTTTTAATACAATATCACCCCTCTTTTACACTTTTGAAGGTACCAGAGGGAAAGTGCTGTAAATTGTGGGAAATGAGCTAGAAATTTTTTACTCCACACCCCTCATCCATTTCAGAACAAAAGAGAATGGGATAATATACAATATGTTGTTTCCAAATGCTGGGCCTAGGCAACGAAGCCATTAACATTCTTGCTCTCCAATATTTCTCTATGGTAGATCCAACAGGTAATACTTCACATATAGAGAGAAATTTGCTCAGATGGTAGAGCACTTGGACTAGAGAACCAAAGGTGTTCCGGGTTAACTCCCGGACTGAGCATATCATTTTTCTCTTCAAATATGATTTATCCATCATTGAGATGTATGAAATTAATAATAAAAATATTGAATACTTCACAGGTTTGTAGATATTATTCATTCATTTCATCATTTTTTTGCATAGAGGACAATTTGGATTCATGTAGATTCCCATTTTATAAATGTTTGGCCAAATTGTCATGTTCTGTAAGCAGTCTAAATTTTGCTACTATAGTTTTACGTGGAATTTCTGGAATAATATCTGGCTTCTTTACTAAAGTATTCCATTTTTTTTTCTTTGGCTTTATTACCTAGGTCTTGGTTTTGTTTGATTTTATATTTGTTTTTAATTATTCTTTTTATGGATGCGAAAGGTAATTACAAGGTTCAAAGTTAAAATTGGGAAACACATTATGAGGTAGTCATAATGGCGGTTGAAAATGAATGACAAGTACATTTGAAAACTATAGTTACCGTGTTTGATAAAACATGAAATATGAGGTAAGATGTTAAAATGACTCATTAATTTATTAATTACAATGTTGGCTAATTAATGTGTGTTTTGCACTGTGGTAAACATAAAATTACTTTCTTTTTTAACTTTCTCCATTTAAAAAGTAAATAGCAAGGAGCACTGTGAATCTTCATTGAGATTAAAAAAAAATGTTCTTTTGCCAAAGTAGTTCTCACGTTAAATTTCAGATAGTGTTGAAGTCAGCTATATGCCAGCTTCGTTAGCCCAACGAGCATGCTCTGGTCCTTATCGATTGTACAGAAGCCAGCTTTGTTGGCCTAATGAACTTACTCTGTTTATTGATTGTTCACAAGCGAGACAATTGATCAAATAAATGGAATATCTTTGATCGTGAATGAACGCTATGTAGCACAAAGAATATTAGCATCAATATGCATCACTTTGGTGAGAACCATTGTCTTGATCAGTGCTATTATCTCCGCGTCTCCATCTTTGATATTACACACTGATCAACATCTGCATAAATAGTGGGAAAACAAAAATTGCAGACCTATAAAATTGAGACCAGCCTCATGGGCTAGTAGTCAGCGTTCCTGACTACTGTTCATGAGGTCGCGGGTTCGATTCCCGGTCAAACCATAGGAATTTTTCCTTAAAGGGTATCATTCCTGTGGTTGCCCATGGTCTGGAATTTAGGTTAAGAACTCTCCAGGCGCTTCATTATCATTTATCATCCATCATATCATCGGGGGAACATAACTCTGCCTTCTAGGTGCCCCAACTATAGAAATGCCAGAAGAGAACACCAGAAATGTCAAAATGACAACCTGGAGCATTGAACATAAAAAAAAATGTAAAATTGAGGATTTTAGTACACTGTGAATATAGAAAAACTGAAGAGATCATTAAAGAATGTTGCAAAAGTCAGGTAATATTGTATCAATATATGTCTTTATTATTAATTTAACACTTCTCACTGAAGGATAAATTATATTTGAAGACAAAAATTTTCGCCAAGACCGAGACTCGAACCCGGGACCTTTGCCAAAGGTCCCGGGTTCGAGTCTTGGTCTGGGCAAAAAATGTTCTCTTCAAATATAATATTGTATCACTTTTTTCTTAGATACCAAGCAGTGAGTTCCTACATTAGAATAGTTCCAAAACTTTGCTTTGCACATTTCTGAGAAGAAAATTCAATGATCTTGAAACGAGAAATAATGAAACATAAGAGGGAAATGTTTATAAAATTCGAGATCCTGAAGGCAGGTGAAAGAAAGTAGTGTACTAATCCATAAAAAGGGGGAGGGGGAAGGAGCCCATAACATGCTACAAACAATTTAACAACACTACAACAGATAAATAAGAAATTCCGTAAAACAAATAAGTACATCAATAAAGGTGCCACATATACACATTTTACTATGAATGTCAATGTACAGGATTTAAACCAGGCTTTGAAGAAATTAAAGATGAACAACCGGGACCAATATAGCACACTGAAATCCTGCAAGAGCACTCGGGAAATAAAGCAAGATTATTCCTGGTGAAATTAAATGTTTCTTACCTCTCCTCATATAAAATTTCTAAGTAGATCGCGATTTCGAGACAACAATGGTCTCATCTTCAGCACTTTCTTTCTATAAAAGTTAAATTAAAGATTATTCCTACTGAAATTATATGGCAGGGACAAAAGAAACTCCCCAATCAATTCAGAGAAAAGCGGCGATAGTACAAGAAGTTATAGACCAGTATCAATCACATTGATGGCGCATGCTGAATTATCAAAATACCTGTCATCAGAAGACCAGTCAGGGTTGATCAAACTAACCACAAATAGTGAAACTAACAGAATTCATAAAATAAGCCTTCAATGAAAATCACAGCGTAAATGCCTTCATCGACTTCAAAAGTAAATTTGACACCATATATAGAGAGCGAGACTGCTACACAAAACAAAAATATTGGGCATCAGGAAATATTTATAACTGAATTAAAGATTTTACTGCCAAAGATAGATAACAACAAAGTGGAATAAAAACTATTTAAATTGAAACACGCTTAAGGGTTTCTTCAAGGCAGAATAAGTAGCCCAACATATTTCATGTGGTAAAGAAGTTGTCCTCCAATGGTTACCTTCCCACTGTGGATTGCCGGAAATGAAAACAGCCATCTCTTTGCCAAAAAAGGATCTCGCATTGAACAAATGCCTAGATCTAAACAAACACCTTACTTTAATAGTGAGTGGAGAACATATTTTTAATGTTTTGCAGTTGCAGTGTGTACGTGCTGCAAAACATGGCACTTTTTCGTGCAATTCACTGAAATTTTTCACACTTTGCAAAACAATGTATCTTGGAGTATTTCCGCACCAAATTCTTTCACGAAATTGGTCAGTTTGTCTTTCACTGTTTTATTGTTGTCCGTTCTTTAGGCAACGTGAAACAACTGTTTTAAAGGTTAAAAAAAAAGCCACATACATTTGTCGCACAACTTTGTCTGTGAACGAGGACTACAGACTGAATTCAGTGTTATCAACATAAAGAATAATAGATATGTGTCGTGAAGTTTGTCCATTTCAATTAACTTAATTGAAATACGAAGTTAATTTCAAGAAAAAATGGCAAATAGGCATTCTAGGCAAAATTAACTTCATGGAAAACAACTCTAGGGTCATCGGTATGAACTTATATGAAGTCACTTTTACAATATCTATAATAAATAACTGTAGGCATTTTCCCTAACATCCGGTCTCTATATATAACCTCTTGTGGCATGTTCATATATATACCTGAGTTACTCTCTGAACTAAACAGTCATCAGCGTAAGTTCCCTTGTGAAGGCAAGTTATTCTTTCAAATCTGATATCCTTGATGATCTTGAGTGCAACTCTGTATTTCTGCCCGAGTTTCTCCAGTTCTCCTACCACACAGTCAGTTATATATGGTATACCTGCAACACAATACTAGCTATTATTTCACAATATTTCTAAACCAGAAAATGTTCTGCACACGTCACCTATGTAATATTATCTGCCAAACTAATCCAAAAGTTGAAAGTAAATTAGATAACTGTTATATGGTAAAATCAAATGTTTTTTACTTCTCATACAAATCTTCTAAGTAGATCGCAATTTCAAGACCATAACAGTCTCATCTCCAGTACTATTTTGGCGACTGATGTCAATCCCTCTAGAGAAGAAGAAGAAGAGTTTCTTCCGATCGACATAACATCAGTTCATAAATTAATGAGTCACTTTTTAACATCTTACTTCATATTTTATGTTTCTTCAAACACGGGAACTAGTTTTCGAGAGCAGGATCTCTCTCATTTTCAACCGACATTATGACTACTGGATTTTCATTGGAATCTCCATCAATAACGTTGCCATCTGGTGTTGATTTGATGAAGATTCCAACGAAAATCCAGTAGTCATAATGTTGGTTGAAAATGAGAGAGATCCTGCTCTCGAAAACTAGTTCCTGTGTTTGAAGAAACATAAAATATGAGATAAGATGTTAAAAAATGAATAATTAATTTACGAATTAAGAACCTCATAATGTCATTTCCCATATTTATGCTTTCAAGTCTTATACGAGAATTTTCCGGAAGAAGCTGGAGGGAAAATTTTCTATAGGATCGTAACAGGCCTTGGCCTAATACTTGGAAGGAAGAAGAAGAAGAACTATGAATAACATCAGTTGCCAAAATAGTACTGAAGATGAGACCGTTATGGTCTCCAAATCGCGATCTAGTTAGAAGATTTGTATAAGGAGAGGTAAGAAACATTTGATTTTACCATAAATTAAGCCTCATAGTGATTAATTCCTGTAAAAGTTAAATAACTGTCATATATCTGCTGGGTTGGAATCTGAGGAACAAAATGTGTGATGGGTGGCACTGAATCATAGCAAAACAAAAACCACATTACAATGAACAATATGATCAACATTCTAACTCTTATTTGAAGAGAAAAATTATACGCTCAGACTGGGACTTGAACCCGGGACCCTTGGTTTTCTAGTCCAAGTGCTCTACCATTTGAGCTACCTGAGCAAGTACCGATCTAACCGCAAATTTTTCTCTATATACATTGTAATTCCCACCCACCAAATGCTTTGAAGCCTTTGCTTCTATCTTTGCAAATGGCGGCTCCTATATTAAGAAGACATATTTGGGAATTATACATTACATTATAAATGCCAGTACGGCTTTTTTCGATGTTCTTTTTATTAATTTCATACATCTCAATGATGGATAAATCATAATTGAAGAGAAAAATTATACGCTCAGACCGGGACCCTTGGTTTTCTAATCCATGTGCTCTACCATTTGAGCTACCTGAGCAAGTACCGATCTAACCGCAAATTTTTCTCTATATACATTGTAATTCCCGCCCACCAAATGCTTTGAAGCCTTTGCTTCTATCTTTGCAAGTTCTGGTCTGAGCGTATAATTTTTCTCTTCAAATATGATTTATCCACCATTGAGATGTATGAAATTAATAATAAGAACATCGAAAAAAGCCGTACTGGCATTTATAATGTAATGTATAATTCCCAAATATGTCTTCTTAATATAGGAGCCACCATATGCAAAGATAGAAGCAAAGGCTTCAAAGCATTTGGTGGGCGGGAATTACTACGTATATAGAGAAAAATTTGCGGTTAGATCGGTACTTGCTCAGGTAGCTCAAATGGTAGAGCACTTGGACTAGAAAACCAAGGGTCCCGGTCTGAGCGTATAATTTTTCTCTTCAAATATGATTTATCCATCATTGAGATGTATGAAATTAATAATAAGAACATTCTAACTCTATTAATTAGTATGATCAACATTTAAATTAATTCAAAGTTAAAATTGGGAAACACATTATGAGGTTCTTAATTATAAATTAATGAGTCATTTTAACATCTTACCTCATATTTCATGTTTTTCTAACTATAGTTTTCAAATGATCTTGTCATTCATTTTCAATAAACTTCCCAAAGACCTGAGTCGTCTTACTTATTCAAAGTTAAAATTGGGAAACACATTATGAGGTTCTTAATTATAAATTAATGAGTCATTTTAACATCTTACCTCATATTTCATGTTTCCCAATTTTAACTTTGAATAAGTAAGACGACTCAGGTCTTTGGGAAGTTTATTGAAAATGAATGACAAGATCATTTGAAAACTATAGTTAGAAAAACATGAAATATGAGGTAAGATGTTAAAATGACTCATTAATTTCAATTAATAATTAAATGGGACTATAAATTTGACTTTCTAAGGAATTCACTTACTGTATTTAGGTGTGTATAGGCAGCATCCAAGTTTTGCAATAATAAAATGGGGGAAAAAAAAAATTGTCTTATATTTCCGCTACAAAGCAGTGCAAAAGACAGATGTAGGTCTACACCATTTTTAAATCTGGCAATGTTGTAAATTCCAAAACTTATGTTGCCGGCTATATAATGGTACATTCATCATCATTCCTGTTTACTGTGTGTAAACATGGGTCGGTGCAGAGCAAGTTATACCTCCAAATTCAAGCTACAAGTGGTGCACTATGTCCAGAAATAGGACAGCAGGAAGAAAGTTTGATGTTGGATGAAAAAAATGTGCGACAGTGGATCCAACAATACAAGCACTTGAAAACTCATCACAACATCGACAATCTTTCCACGGAAAGAAAGCAAAATCTCCTCGATTACGTACAGAAAATGACAGATGGATTTTCTGTATCCGTCGAAATGACACAGTTCGAAGGCCTTAAGTTAGCTAGGAATATGGAAGTCTCGTGATATGAATTTAAGGCAAGTTACTACTGGGCAAGGAATTATTCTAAAATGAAGCACGTTTTCTAGTTATTTCATGTATAAGCTGCACCCTAATTTTGAAGCTTATATCTTTAATTAAACATAGGCTCAATTCTGGAAATGTGTGCTATTATGCATTACAGAGACTTTTGATGTCCCAACTCCTTTCAAAAAACATTAAACTGAAAATATATAAAACTATTATTCTACCAGTTATATTATATGGATGCGAAACATGGACTCTTACTTTAAGGGAGGAAAGGAGATTATGAGTATTTGAGAATAAAGTGCTTAGGAAAAATTTTTGGACCAAAGAGAGATAAACAGACAGGTGAATGGAGAAGACTACATAACAATGAACTACATTATGTTTTTATTATTGATTTAACATTTCTCACTGAAAGATAAATTATATTTGAAGAGAAAAATTTTCGCCTAGACCGAGACTCGAACCCGGGACCCTTGGCTTTTCGGGCCAAGTGCTCTACCAACTGAGCTACCGAGGCGAGTTACGATCTAGACGCAAATTTTTCTCTTATATACGTTGTAATTCCCTATCGCCAAATGCTTTTGAAACCATTGCTTCTATCTTTGCAAATGGCGGCTTCTTAGTTAAGAAGACATTTATTGGGAATTTAACATTACTTTATAAAGCTAGTAAGGCTTCTAATGATTGCCATTTGCAAAGATAGAAGCAATGGTTTCAAAAGCATTTGGCGATAGGGAATTACAACGTATATAAGAGAAAAATTTGCGTCTAGATCGTAACTTGCCTTGGTAGCTCAGTTGGTAGAGCACTTGGCCCGGAAAGCCAAGGGTCCCGGGTTCGAGTCTCGGTCTAGGCGAAAATTTTTCTCTTCAAATATAATGAACTACATGATCTTTATAGGAAGCCAGATATAATAAGAACAGTTAAGTCACGTAGACTGCGATGGGCAGAACATGTGGCACGTATGGGGAATGAAAGAGGTGCATGGAAGTTTCTTATAGAAAAACCTGAGGGGAAAACGCCCAGTTGGTATACCAAGAATGAGGTGGGAGAATCATTAACTATGATTTGAGGGAAGGGAATGATTGGAAAGCTAGCTCAGGATAGGGATGTACAGAGAGCTTATGGCTGTGTGGCCATGAACCTACGGGTTCGATAGTGCCAGTGAGTAAGTAAGTATATTTTAGGTAAAAAAGTGCGGCCTATACACTAGTAAATATGGTAGTTTATGCAGTAGCGTTGATGACTTTTTTATGAGGTGGGTATAAAAAATTTCTGATTCAATTATTTGATATATTACTTTAACCGTAGCAGATGTCTATTCAAATATAACTTAGAAGAGTCTAGACCACAATGTCTTTACATTCTATAAGCTGTTAATTTATTTCATGATACTTACACTTGGCATAAAGACAGTCCATCATGCTCTGTATGATATCCAACTTGTATTTTATGGAGAAGTTGATGAAGTTGGTATCCACGAGGACATGGTATGGAGGTCCCAGTTGGGTATTGTACTGGAAGAACAATGCTGAAGAAGTTTGTGGCCTGAAATATTAATTTAATATTATTACAGATATTAAGAATCAGTAAAACTAAATATATGGTCACACGTAGAAATTCAGTATATAATGGAAATGGACAGCTAATGACAAATGAGGGAAATTTTGAGGAAGTGCCTGAATTCAAATACCTAGGAACAATAATCACAAACAGGAATGAGATGCACAAAGAAATTAAACATAGGCTCAATTCTGGAAATGCATGCTATTATGCATTGCAGAGACTTTTGATGTCCCAACTCCTTTCAAAAAACGTTAAGCTGAAAATATATAAAACTATTATTCTACCAGTTATATTATATGGGTGCAAAACATGGACTCTTACTTTAAGGGAGGAAAGGAGATTACGAGTATTTGAGAATAAAGTTCTTAGGCAAATTTTTGGACCAAAGAGAGATGAACAGACAGGTGAATGGAGAAGACTACATAACAATGAACTACATGGTCTTTATAGGAAGCCAGATATAATAAGAACAGTTAAGTCTCGTAGACTGCGATGGGCAGGACATGTTGCACGTATGGGGAATGAAAGACGTGCATGGAAGCTTCTTGTAGGAAAGCCAGAGGAAAACGCCCAGTTGGTAGACCAAAAATGAGGTGGGAGAACAACATTAACTATGATTTGAGGGAAGTAGATTATACAGGGAATGATTGGAAAGCATTAGCTCAGGATAGGGATGTATGGAGAGGTTATGTCCGTGCAGCCATGAACCTACGGGTTCGATAGTGCCAGTGAGTAAGTAAGTAAGTTAAGATCAGACAAATGGACTGGCTGAGGCGTGTTAACAGAATGAATTGTTCAAGTTTACCTAGAATGATCTAGGTTTAGATAGAGACCTAGGTTAAAGTGCAGAAAAAATGGGAGAAAAAATATAGACCTCTGGTTCTATGTACCAGTATGCAGTTCTTTACACCACTCAAGACACTACAAATGTCAACTTTTTTTTTTCCCTCATATACAATTCTCTAATCTTCCGAAGGTAGATAGGCTCTTGTCATGAAAACCATGAATGTTGGGTTTTGTAAATATAATTAACTGAATGAAAAATCATTAAATTACTACTGATTTATCTCTGGTAAATGCGAGACATTTAAACGCTTAATAATATATATATATATATATATATATATATATATATATATATATATATATAAGTGTGTGTGTGTGTGAGTGTTTGGTCTGAAGAGAGAATGAGAAATGGTATAAAAATTAGAGTAAAAATAAAAATTTTATATTCATACACTAGTGTTACTTAAGTTAATTTTCTATTAGCAGATAAAAATGGGAAACACTGATAAATGATGGCTAGGAGTGAAATATGCCTTTTTAAAATTACAGTTTTGGAAAAAAATATGCTGTTCTATTTAAAAATCATAAATTAAGTCAGCAAAAACATTTTCCTGCAAAAAAAGCATTTATAAGCAGTAACAAACATAACTTTTTCCAATGTTTTTATTAAAAATTTGTCACTTACATTGAAAGACAAATATTTTAAGAGAAAAATTTACGTCTAAACTGGGATTTGAATCCAAGGTCTCTCTGGTTTTCTATACCAGCATTTTAAACCATTGACTATCTAGGCATCTAAATTTAGACAAATTTTCTTGAGATTGTATAATAGAGGGAAAAAAATATTTAAATGAAAACATGAAAAAAACATAAGCTGTACTAACTAAAACAGTAGTGTTAAAAGGAAAATGAATGTAAAAAATAGTTTAAAACTGCTTAACTAGATGTGTCTTATGTAGTAAACCCTTGGTGCTTACCTTTAAAGCTGAGGAAAAGAACGTGCACTTTGTTAGAACCCTAGCAATAGTTCCTGAACAATGAAATTTGTAATGGGAGCTTAGATGCGAGTCCTGTACTAACCAGATGTAGGTCTCAGCCAATAGGAAGTATGACCACACGTCATTGCTAACTCCCTCGCTAGCGAATATCAAATACAGTCACTGCTAAACATTTTTAAAATCTCACTACAAAGATTAATTAATATAGGTAATCTTTATCGTAGACTGCGATGAGCAGGACATGTGGCACGAATGGGAAATGAAAGACGTGCATGGAAGCTTTTTGTAGGAAAACCAGAGGGAAAACGCCTTGTTGGTAGACCAATAATGAGGTGGGAGAATAACATTAACTATGATTTGAGGGAAGTATATTATACAGGGGATGATTGGAAAACATTGGCTCAGGATAGTGATATATGGAGAGCTTATGTCCGCCCGACCACGAACCTACGGGTTCGATAGTGTCAGTGAGTTAGTTAGTTAGGAGGCATTGTGTAAATAAAAAAAATCACAACTGTTAAGTAATTAACTAAATACACATTCACATTGCATTATAATTTTAAGACTTCAGGCAGCAAGTGTACAAAATATTATAATTAAAGTCTACGGTTTTAAATCTAAAATCAACACATCTGTGTCTCACTTCTATGGACTGTACATAGGAACCGTTTTGTTTGTTCACGTGGCAGACAGGGAATTCACAGATCAGCAGTCTGGATAGGCTCTCCCATTGGATTTACGGTTAAGGACATTGTTCAAAATCCCTTGTGCGACTTATAGAAATCTGGGCTTTAGTAATTATATTAACACATAAAGTAATCACACTACATATTTTAGGAGGTCCTTAGGGTAGTATGAGGTTAAAGCTCCACTTTTCTAGACAATTGGCACTTAAATGCCAGCTGGATAAATAACTATGAATTATAGTTAGAGCAGAATGCTAACCTAAGGGAATATAAAGTCACCAGATATTGTAGCTTTACAATTAATATACCGTAATTTCAAAATTTGGCAATTTATTAAAATTGGATTCCACTCATAGCAATTAAACTTAAGAAAGGAACAAAAATAACTCATCCTAACCACCTAGTGCAAATTATTCCCAAATCAAAGCTATATAAAACTTATTAGACCAATATTGTCTTATGGTTGTAAGAGCTGGATTCTTAATACATTGCAAGATAATGCAATAAACATTTTTGTCATTTACATTGAAAGAAAAATTTTAAGGTGAGATTATGGACCAATTAAGGAATATGGCATTTGGAGAAGTGATGGCGACCACAAGGTGCCCAAGCTGAGCAAAACATTTCTTCCACTTACTTGTGTTTTGCACTCTTTTAACTTTACTATCTAACCTCTCTTCGTTAACTCTTGTTTTTTTTACCCCGACACTATTAGGGCATCCGAGGGCTCGGGAGTCGTTCCTTTCTTCCATTTCTTCTTTTCTTTATTTTCTTTTCTTCTCCAGAAAAGCCTGACCAGAGGCTATAAGATGGCAGCCCCATCACTGGTCTTGCCTTCCTTTGGCCAGCAACCAATCGAAGGGACTATTATTATGCTTTCAAGTCTTTTACGAGAATTTCCCGGAAGGATCAAACTATTTATGCTGGAGGGATAATTTTCTAAAGGATCGTAACAGGCCTTGGCCTAATACTTGGAAGGAAGAAGATATAATAGTGAGTTATATGAACTGCATAACAAACTGTGTATTTCCATGATGGTTAAACTCAAAAGATTTGAATGGGCAGGACGTGTTCCATCACATAAAGAATGGATGTATCCTAAAGAAAAGTCTTTATACAACTATAGGGGACAAGAGAAGAATGGGAAGGCCAAAGAACAGATGGATTGATACTGTGACCAAGGATGCAAAGAAGATTCTAGGAGTGAGGAAATGGAGAAGGAAGGCACTGGACAGGCAGATTTGGAGGTCAAGGCCCGACATCGGGCTGTAGCGCCATAGAAAAAGAAGCAGAATTATTCAACTCGCATTAGTGGGAGCAAGAGATGTAATAAAAGAAAATAAATAAAAAAAGAAACAATAATTTAAAACCTGGGGGCATATACATATAGAGTCAGTCCACTGCTGTGGTCTCAAGGTAGTATGCTGCCTTGTCACACAGTGAGCCAGGGTTCGATTCCAGGTCGGGACAAGCTTCCTGGGTGAAGTTTTTCTCGGAGTTTTTCCTCACCTGTAAGACAAATGCCAGGAACCTTTGAGGCCCAAAGGTCCCCGAACATCACCTGGCCATCATCATCCCATGGTGTGGAAAACAACGGGAAGCTACATACCTATAATTCCCTAGTAATGCTTAAAAAAAAAAAGAATAGCATGAAAATGCTATGATAGCAGTGAAGGACCTACCTAGGGCAGAACACTATAAAATAGAATACACATATAGACACCTGAATAACAGTAGCTAAACCATGCATAATAATAATAATAATAATAATAATAATAATAATGATGTAGCTTACAGTTCACGAATTTTAATTTGATGAGGATCCTCTTTTTTCTTTTTCTCAGGAGCAGCTCTGAGTTTTTCTTTTCTGTAAAAAAAAAAAAGTAGCATGTTAAACAAATTGTTTGATTAATATTTAATTTTAGGAAGTGATATTTTGAGGTTATTTTAATTATATTATTTTCAGTCTGATCATCTTACCTCAATATTAATGTTGATTTGTTCTTGGACATGTTTCAAAACAATTCTGTTTTATCGTCAGCTTGTCCACACTGGTTTGCATTATGTTGCACACCCTGGATGTCGATGTCAGCTCCATAAATCAAACCAGTCTGGACAAGCTGACGATAAAACAGTATTGTTTTGAAACATGGCCAAGAACAAATCAACATTAATATTGAGGTAAGATGATCAGACTAAAAATAATATAATTAATGTTAATATTATTAGTTTTTAAACATCTTAATGATGGACAAATTATATTTGAAAAGAAAAATATACGCGTAGACTGGTGTTTGAACCCAGGACCTTTGATTCTCTATGTCAATGCTCTTCCATCTGATCTACCTAGGCCTCCAATCTAAACGCGTATTTTTCTCTTAGACATAGTTAATTCCCTAACCCCAAATGCTACGATTTTTGCAAATGGTGGCTTCTGTATTAAGAAGACTTTTTATTGGGAATTTAAACATTACTTATAAAGCCAGTAGTGCTTCTTTCAATGTTAATATTATTCGTTTTTAAACATCTTAATGATGGACAAATTATATTTGAAAAGAAAAACATATGCCTAGACTGGGGTTTGAACCCAGGACCTTTGACTCTCTATGTCAATGGTCTTCCATCTGAGCTATTAACATTGAAAGAAGCACTACTGGCTTTATAAGTAATGTTTAAATTCCCAATAAAAAGTCTTCTTAATAAAGAAGCCGCCATTTGCAAAAATCGTAGCAATGGCTCGTAGCATTTGGGGTTAGGGAATTAACTATGTATAAGAGAAAAATACACATTTAGATTGGAGGCCTAGGTAACTCAGATGGAAGAGGTTAGCATGGAAGAGGTTGTATTGGTTAGCATGCCTAACTAGCCTTTCTAGTGTTCCAATTTTGATTTTTTGGCTATACTGACATTTTTCTTTATGTGTAGGGTCTGGAATGTGGTCTGTCGGTTCTGTGAGGACTAATTAGTGAGTACTTGACATGACAGGTAGTGAACTCTGGTTAAAAAATCTAATACTGAGGAATTGCATCAACCACGTAATCCATGTCCTGTCATCTGTTAGGCAATAACAACTTTAATCAAATTTGACTCTTTACAGCTGTCATAGCATTTAAAGACATCTTTGATTATTATCATCATCATCATCATCCATGCAAGTATTAGGCCGTGTGGCCAGTTATGGTCTCAAAGAGGAATTTTCCATCCAGCGCTTTTATGGACGTCCCAGCGATCTTCTGCCTTGGGGGCAGTAACGAAGCATGGCTTTTGGAATTCTATGAGATGGCATTCATTGAAGATGGGCTTTCCAGTTGTTCTGGTAGTTTTGTATATGATGAAGAATGGGTTCTACATCCAACTTCCATAGTTTCTTCATTTCTTTTATGGTCCCACTTTGTGTAGCCTGCTGTATGGCGCATAAATTGCATCTCATTTGCTGTTATTTGGCTTTCATCTCTTCTTCGTATTGTCCATGCTTCACTACCATACCTTAATACTGGTCTTGCGAGAACCTTATAAAGCCGTAATCTTGTGTTCTTCTGTACTAAAGATGGTTTCTTTGATTGTTATAACAATTGAAATTCCAACGTATTCTGCATTGCGCATGCATAAGAATAAAACAATGCTTATTTAATCTATTAGAGTTGTAATTATATATTTTTCTGCATAAATAAGCATGTGTGGTACAGAATCTAGATTGACAGTGCCGACATAACTTATGATGTGCTAGATAATACACATTATTATTATTATTTCCTTTATTTTGAGTGTTAGTTAGGGAACTACATTTTCTTACATGCTTAAAAATAAAATCATTATTTGACCAATGAAAATACAGTCATACATCTGGTTAGTTTACATTAAAATTTCAGAGTTAGTATAACAACTAGATTATAGATGTTATAACTAGAGACCGGGGTCGACTCAGCCTCTAACGGAAATGAGTACCAGACGCTTGTTCTGGGGGTAAAGGTGGCCGTCATGCAGGGCTGACAACCCGGCTGACATAAAGTGCCGATTGTCTAGAAAAAGTGGGAGCCTTAACCTCCTACTACCCCAAGGGCCTCCGGGCCTGTTGTGGGATTTAAAAAAAAAAAAAAAGAGACCGGATGTTAGGCAAAATGCCTACAGTTATTTATTATAGATATTGTAAAAGTGACTTAATATAAGTTCATACCGACAACCCTAGAGTTGTTTTCATGAAGTTAATTTTGCCTATAAATGCTTATTTCAGCTTATGCCTATAAATGCCTATTTTCCATTTATTCTCGAAATTAACTTAGTACTTCAATTAAATTAATTGAAATGGACAAATCTCATGACACATATCATTGCGTAGAAATCTTTAAGTGACTGGCAATATTATTTTTGATATTGGTAACACTGAATTCAGTCTGTAGTCCTCGTTCACAGACAGGTGCTTCAAAGACAAAATGCTGCGACAAGTGTATGTGGCTTTTTTAGAACAGTTGTTTTACGATGCCTAAAGAATGGACAACAGTAAACACTAGGACAAACTGACCAATTTCGTGAAAGAATTTGTACGGAAATATTCTCAAGTGACGGTTCAATACTGTTTTGCAAAGTGTGTAAAATTCAGCGAATTGTGCAAAGAAGTGCCATGTTTCGAAGCACATACACACTGCAAAACATAAATCTGATCTTTGTAAAAAGACAAAACAAGTTCCAAAATCATCTCTGATATCTTCATATGCTATTCACAGCATATGTTTATATTCTTTACATAAGGCTGTAAAAATTTATGTTGTAGTCAATTTTTGGTAAGAGCCTATTTTGAATTATTAGTGCCTATATTAATGATTTTTGGTGCCTTTTTGCCTGCCTAACATCCGGATTCTAGTTATAACAGTATACATTCTATACAGTGCACTTAAACCCTAGGCCCTAGATCATGAAAAATTTACAAATCCAAAAATTATTGTAAATGTATCAAATCAAATATATTGTACACTAGATTATCTTTCTCAGTGCAAATTTGTGCACTCGACTACTCCATGAAAGTATCATTGCAATCATTCATTGCTTCAGTAACCATAGAGAAAGTAAAATTATTGTAAATAGTAATAGTAGTATATTTAATTAATGTTGGGAAGTAAACATTATGAGGTATAATCATTAAAATTCATCGGAGAACATATTGTTTAAACAACTCACCTCATAGGATTCATGCTTCCATGATATCGCGATTTCAAACATAGTCATGTTTGATATCCCTAACGAAATTACATTGATTTTGAAGTTCATAAATTCAACCATAGATGGCAGCACTGAAGATGGCGACAATAGAATAGTTGACGGCCGAAGAATTTTGTCAGTCGGAGTTATGGCTGATGATGAACATGACTATGTTGGAAATCGCAATATCATGGAAGCATGAATCCTATGAGATGAGTTGTTTAAACAATATGTTCTCCGATGAATTTTAGTAATAGTAGTATTCAAATGTTCTGAAGCTCTTGATTTGTCATCATTCGCTTGCGGGCTTCCCAATAATATTAAGCAATTTGGAATGGCGTTCCAACTATTTTCTGAAGATCAGCGCAGAACATCAAGCGATCCTTGTTCATTATAGTATTTGTGTCCTTGCATACTATGCAGTGTGGAGAGTCTAGTATCTTAATTCTAAATAGATGTGCCGCTAAGCAATCATGACCAGTTTCAAGACGAAATGATGCAACTGCAATTGATCTGGGGCTGTTTGGTATTGTATCTGGTTCTAGTAATGTCTTCCATATCTTGGTTTCACATTGGATTTTGTTTTGTTCGGCTATATGGGAGTTTATTTTCATTTTGGTGTAGAGTTGCACTGATTTGTAAGATAGGTAATTGATCTTACTCTGTTGGATGAGTGTACCCTTTTTTGCAAGCATATCAGCCTTCTCATTACCTTCCACGCCACAATGTGCTGGAATCCATTGTAGAACAACATTTCTGTTTAGATTTTCCAACATCCTGATTGTAAATATAAAACTAAGAAAATACTCACATTCTAGAATCACTCGGGCTGATCATTTTTTTCATTTGTGCAAATCTCTGTTGCACTATCTTCCTTTGTTTCTTTGATTTACCCTGTAACAAAAAGCAGGTAAATACCGTAATTTCCCATATAATTTAAGAAACGTGTGAATGCCAAATAAAACAAATAATTCAATGAATGAATGAGTCACTTCTTATTTTACCTCACAGTTTATGTTTTTTTTTAAATACGGGAACTGCAGTTTTCAAGAGGACATCTCTCTCATTTTCAACCAATATTATGACTTATTTATTTTCCAGATTTAACTATGAAAAAAACAAATGATATTGGAATCTGGGAAAATGTAGAAACTATGGATAAGGTTTATAAACTGTCGCACATGAATTCTTCTAAGTTCTACAGAAATGCAGGGCGCATGTGCGAGTTGCTGTAATGGTTAATGTAGCTTCTAGTAGATGGCTCTGAAGTCGGCGTCACCAACTTTGGGAATAAATTCCCAAATGCTAAAAAATGGACGCAAACTAACTTCCCATTTCCCAACCTAACACAATTTACATGCATATTATTTATTTCCAAATGCAAAAAAAAAATGGACGTAAACTAACTTCCCATTTCCTAACCTAACAAAACAATTTACATGCATATTATTTAACAAACTATAAACTAATTTTACGTACACTAACACTAAATATGGTTTTGAATTATTTTCAAATGTTTGTAACTGCGATGTGAGAGTCACCTAGCGGATGTTACATAAATCATTTCTGCACCTGTAGAACTCGATGTACAAAATTTGCGTAATTTAGAAATATTTAAAAATCATAAGAAATGTTTATAAAATGGTTCCAATGTGTTTAAAATAGTACCAAACATTATTATAAATGGTTGAAAAGTGTTTAGTGCATCAGTGGCATAAGAATATTAGATGGAAAATTGTGTGCGATGGTTTATACACCTCAGCCGAAATTATAAACATTGTCCCATGCCTTGACCGATAGTTGAAGACATGATGCCTTGGTGCAGGAGTAAGGGATTTACACTGTTAAAATCCCCCTGGAGATAGAAATTTTCTCATTCAATTTTGGTCAGTATGGGATTGGTGCCCATCCAGATCGTGAAGGAATTTAGGTAGCTACAATATGCAGCAACACCAGACTCAGAAAAATAGCTATAATGAGTGTGGGACCCAACATCCTGACCACATGTCATTCCTATACTGGTTGTATGATCATCCAACTCTGTGATCTACATATGGAGGATGAGAAGCCAGCAGCTGACTAATAGGCCAAGAGTATTACAGTCTTGTTGTGCCAACCCTGGCATTGTTATTCAAATATTTTTCTGGATAATGTTTCCATTAAGCGCAGTGAGAAATTTTTTAAGTCCCAGGCGGACACCATGCGCATGCGCCAAAAAACATGAAGCAGTTAACTCTATGGAATATTGCGATGCAGCCAACATTATACATGCTATTTAACAAATCTAAAAGCTAAACCTAATGCAATTTAAGTACTCTAACCTGTGAAAAACCAATCTAAAAGCTAACCTAATGCAATTTAAACACTCTAACCTGTGAAAGAATGCAATGCCCAAAAATAAATAGTATGTTCTCAAATTCTGAAGTATATAACCTATGTTGGCTGCACTGTTGTTGTATAGAATATTCTTTAAAATCAATATGGCTACGACGTCTTCATGTTACGTATATAGTTAAATATCATAGAAAAATATGTTCAAATAATCGTTAGAAAAAATTTAAATTTATTGTAAATGGTGGCAAATAATCTGAAAATAAAACCCTGTTGATGCATGTGCGTGGTGTCTGCCTCGGACTTAGAAAAATTTCTCACTGCGCTTAATGGAAACATCAGCCTATTTTTTTTAACAATGCCACCAGGTTGTCTTTATGACATTTCTGATATTCTCTTTCCTGGCATTGATGGAATTGTACCCATTTCTTAAGTTGGTGTACCTGGAAGATGGAGTTACCTTATCGTAATGATATGATAGGCGATGAATGATAATGAAGCACCAGGAGAGCCCTTAAACCTAAACTTAACTTATTTGATGTTATTGTATCCATTTTTGGTTACTGAATGCCAGGAGTGTGTATCAATGAAAGTTGCAACAGAGAACAGATAACTTCTAGCATCATGTTATCCAAAATGATATACATGTTTCTGTTATCAGATTGCAATTTTTTGGTACATTTATTCACTCATTACTAAAAACTTTGTACCACATAATATTCTTACTCAGTTTATTTCATTAGGTGAGAAAATGGGCAATGTATTGTACACCAGATTTGTGTACTGGATAATCTGGTGTCCCATAACGATAAGTTGGCTATTCTGTTTTCCATTGTAAATATGGCAACTTTAGGTAATCTAGACCTATCATAAACTTCTCAATTTCAACACATTTTTCAAAATTGTAAGAAAAAACCAACATGGGTGTGTGTTTGTATATATCTATATATGCCTGGACGGGATTCGAACCCGGAACTAGGAATGTCTGTACCTCAGAATGGTATCCGTTACACCACCCCAGGCAAATCCAATTCAAACACTTATTTTTCTTGTATATATGTATACATCCATCAATAGTAATTATGCCCGAAGGCAAGCCCTTCACTGCAATCATAGAATTTTTCATGCTATGCTTGCAGCTTTACTAGGGAATTGTGTAGGTGTGGTAGCTTCCCGTTGCTTTCCAACACCGGTGAAGGATGATGATAATGATAATGATAAGGATGAGGGCCCAGATGATTTCGGGGAAAGGTTGGGCCTTAAAGTTTTCCTGACCATTGTCTTACAGCGCAGAGTGAAAAAAACCTGGATAAAAACCTCCCCCAGAAAAAAAACGCCAGACAGGGGATCGAACCCCAGGCCCACTGCGTGACAAGGCAGCACGATACCTCGAGACCACAGCGGTGGACATATGTATACATATATAAGAAAAAAAAACAGTGACAACCACCAGGCGAATCCAATTCAAAAAATTATTTTTATTATATCTGTACACATATATTATATATAACGGAGAACATGCTGAGGTACCAGACTCAGAGTTCCGGGTTCGACTCCAGTCCAGGCATTTATTTGTCTTATCATACCATATAAAGCTTACCACTTATTTTTCTTATATATGTATACATATATTATATATGTATATATATATATCTATATATATATATATAATATCTATAAGAAAAAAAAGTGTTTGAATTGGATTCGCCTGGTGGTATAACGGATAACACGCTGAGGTACAGACTCAGAGTTCTGGGTTTGAATCCCGTCCAGGCATTTATTTTTCTTATCATACCATATTAAGCTTGCATTGCTCAATGTCAAAACATTTAATTATAACATATATATATGTATATAAATAATTTTTAGGTAATTATTTACAAATTGCTACAATGATTTGAATTTATGTAGGCATTCTCCAGGCCATAATCTTTTTTAATTGGATAAAACAATTGGATGACATTTTTTATTTGTACCAAATATTGTCAATATCTCAGCAAAATTAGAAGCCCTAACAGACAGAAAACAACTGGCAGTCCTGATCCACAACATGTTAGAGAGCAATATAATACATATCTCTGACAATGTATCTATCTCCAAGGAAGTCAAGCAAACGAACGGGGTACTACAGGGAGACCCACTCAGCCCACTACTATTTAACGTGGCGACGCATGATTTAGCTGACAAAATAAAGGAAACAACAAGCAACATAAAATTATATATGTACGCGGACGATATGGCCATCGGATCACCAGACAAAAAGGACCCTCCAAAACGCGATTAACGCGCTAGAAACATGGGCCGACGAAATAAACTCCAGATCAATCCAAAGAAAAGAGTTCAAATGAACTTCAGGAAAGGTGGAAGAGAGAACCACAAGACAGAATAATATATAAGAATGAATCCCTCCAAACAGTTAACTTCTTCAAATACCTGGGCATGACCTCCAAACGACAATGAAATCTTTCAGGATTCACATCAAAGCAAGAGCAACAGCAGCCACAAAGGCAATCCTTGACATAAGGTCAATATCCAAATTATCCCTAAAAAAACGCCATGAATCTCTTCGACACCAAGATCATACCCATTTTAACATACGGTATAGAACAAATCTGGAAAAAAACTAGGAATAAAAGACCTATCAACACATAGAGGCCGTTAAAGCCCGATTCCTGAAGTCAGCACTGGGATTGTCCAAACACACCCGATCACGACTCGTATACGAACTTGCCAGAGAGACTTTCCTAATAGAAGATCTGAGGACCAAATTTAACTTACCATTTACGGAGAACTGGGGAAAGCTAATGGATATAAGAAGACGAAATCAGTAGAGATCTGGCCCGAATTTTATTCCACAGAAGCAATGGTAAATAGAACATGGATGGAAACCAATCAAGACCTACGCCACTTTGTAAATTCCCTGGCAACGCATGGATACCACCATAAAGTATGTAATCTGAAGACCTACCACGACCCTAACTCAACATGTGTATGTGAACTTTGTGAACTACCGTGTGACCGTTACCACATTACAGCATGTAAAAGACTACCTAAATCAATAATTGCGACCTGCACAGACTAACGACACTGTGAAAAGTAGTGTAGAAGGCATTAACATTAGTTAGATTCATGCACAACTTGTGCGCTTTTCGTTTATATATTTTATTATAAACCATCTTCAAGATTTGTCAGCAAAACATTTTTTTCCATATTCTAGCTTTTCAACCTAATGGCATTTGTAATAAAAATTCTTCTCTATATATGTCACTACATATTTTAAAACTATGATGGAGAGAACACATTTTTGTGACTCTTCGCACATTATGTTAAAGTTCCTCCTAATACTTAAAACAGATCCATTAAACATTTCAACCCTAAAGCAGTAATAATTTCATCCACTCACTATTTCATGTTTTGTGAAGAACATGAAGGAAAAACTTAAGTTTGATTTTCACCATAATTTTCTAAAGTCCTACAGAATAACAGTGCACATGCACAAATATTTATAAAGCTGATGCTAGGTGGGACCACATGCCTGTGAAGTCTTACAAAAAGTTTACAGTGTTGTTGCTAGATGGAACCACGTAGTTGCAAAATCGATACGACCAATCTTCATAATAAATTCCCAAACGTTTATTAGAAATTGTTGTACACTAAATTCCCTCTGACAAAATAAATTACATGCACATTATTTAGTAAACTAATCTTGCGTACACTAACTTGACGAGTAGGAACCTAACAAAATGAAGTTGATTTCTTGTAATATGGAGTGGAATTAATTGCGAATGTTGGAAACACCAATTTCACTGACATATTGTGGAAGTTACATTAAGCATTTGCATATCTCATGCAAATGCACTGTGGGTTCTGTAAAACTTTGAAGAAATCATTGTGTATGTTGATAAATATTAATAATCTAAAAAAATCTTTGGAAAAACTGCACTTAAACTAGCGTGAAATATTTTGGAAGTGCTATACAACAACAGTGCACATGCGCCAGAGTTTATAGAGCCAGCGATAACCCACAATTGAACCACATATTGATTATCATCCTCGATTACTATCCTTCGCTATGAAAATTAAATTAATATTAAAATTACCAAACGTTTATTAAAAATGTGTGTACACTTACTTATCACTCCCTAACGCTGATCCAACCAGCGATAACTCAAAAGAGCGATAGAAAAATCATAGACTAAGTAATATACTCTGTGGAGAAAATAGCAGTTAGCATCACAATATTGTCTAACAGTGTCATAATATTGTGATCTGCATATTTAAATAAATGCTTCAAAATTATCTAATAATGTTATAAAAATAGATTGAAAAAGTTTAAAATATTAAATAATGTTAGTAAATACATAAGAAGAGCTATAGTTTACAACAATGTAACTGAATCAAGCGCTAGTAGAAGTGCAGTTGAGCCAAAATCTTCTTCTTCCTTCCAAGTATTAGGACAAGGCCTGTTACGATTCGATAGAAAATTTTCCCTCCAGCGTTTCATAGGATGGCCCAGAGATCTTCGTCCTCTTGGTATATAATTATAAATAGCTTTGGGGATCCAATTTGAACTCATTCTTTCAAGATGGTGTTTCCAATATTTAGTTGGTACTGTTTAATATATTCCAAAATTGGCGTAGTCTTCAATTCTTTTAAGATATCGGTGTTCACAGCAGGGACTATTATTATGCTTTCAAGTCTTAGACGAGAATTTCCCGGAAGGATCAAACTTAATCGAAAAAATAAAATGTTATAAGTACCATTGTAAAACATTTAAAATAGTACGAAATGTTAGTAAAGACAAAATATGTACGTAGAGGAATAGAATTACAACAATATAGTATGGAAAATCAAGTGAAAATTAATCTAAAGTTGAGCGGAACATGAACTTAACCTCAAATATAAACCATTAAATGAATAATACAAAATGCTACATGCTATGTACAAACGCTTTTCGGGTTTCAATTTATTAATAAAAAAGTTTGTAATTTACCATTTATGTTTCAAAATTTTCTTTACACCACTTAATTAGATTTATTCTAACTCCACAACATACACCACCATATGTTTTTAATCCGCACTTTTATTTATAGATGGCGCACACTTTACTCTGATGATTCTCCATTCTCCATGCTGTGATCGTTTGTTCTCTGTGGTCAAGATCGTAGAGAATAGACAACCAGAATAGCCAATATAGATATACTAAAAAAACTATTTGAATATGTCCATTGGTACAACCAAAATTCATAAATGTGTTATATTGATATTGTCATACACAATGATGTAAAATATTCATTATCAATCATATCATTCATATTCCATCGATACTAGTAAAATTCATGGTGATTTTCCGTTGACGTATTAGTTCACAGTAATATTCATAAATGTTCATATTATAATAAAACGAAAAAGCGCACAAGTTGTGCATGAATCTAACTAAAGTTAATGTCTTCTACACTACTTTTCACAGTGTCGTTTGTCTGTGCAGGTCTCAATTATTGATTTGGGTAGTATTTTACATCATAGAGAATTTTACATGATGTAATGTGGTAACGGTCACACGGTAGTTCACAAAGTTCACATACACTTGTTGAGTTAGGGTCGTGTAGGTCTTCAAATTACATGCTTTGTGGTGGTATCCATGCGTGGGTCTTGGTTGGTTTCCATCCATGTTCTATTTACCATTGCTTCTGTGGAATAAAATTCGGGCCAGATCTCTACTGATTTCTGTCTTTTCCCCAGTTCTCCGTAAATGGTAAGTTAAATTTGGTCCTGAGATCTTCTATAATGTTCATGTTATGTATGATATATACCAATTATATATATTGTCTTTAAAATTTGTTTGGCACAGAATAACCAATGCGAAAAGTTTCTTGCTATTTTTTATCGCTTAATGTCATTTTTAGATCTTATGGACATGTAATTGTAAAATAAGTTTGCTAGCAATTATATAAACATGGAAAATTATTTGACAAAGTTAACATAAATTATATTGGAGTTTTATGATTTTTTAAATGTTATTTTCGTGTGTTGGCGATTTTGTCATATGGCCATTTACAGTGGTAGCCCTGACTTTTAATAAATGGCGAATTGTGTTTTTTGAATTCGTGTTTTGTATGTATTAGAAGTGAATTACGAAGAAATCATCGTTCGTTTTCATCTTTATAAGTAAGAATAAGTGAACTGTACAAGTGAAGTAATTCAAAATGGCAAATATAGACTCTGATGTGAAAGATAGTTCTAGCGATAAAGTTATTGATAATGCATGGGCAATGAAAATTCCAAAGTTTAGACCAGAGGATAATCCTCACAGATTGATGGAGGAAAGCTCATTTGCGACATTATTCCCAAAATACAGAGAACGTTATTTACGAGAGTGTTGGCCCCTTGTGCAAAAATCGCTTGACGAATATGGTATCAAGGCCGAATTGGATGTGGTTGAAGGCAGCATGACTGTTAGAACAACTCGTCTAACATGGGATCCTTACATTGTTATAAAAGCAAGAGATATGATTAAATTGCTCTCCAGAAGCGTTCCTTATGAACAGGCAGTACGGGTACTTGAAGATGCAGTAGGATCAGATATTATAAAGATTGGTTCCTTAGTTCGTAACAGGGAGAAGTTTGTAAAGCGAAGACAGAGGCTTATTGGGCCAAATGGTTGTACACTTAAATCTGTTGAACTGCTGACAGATTGTTATGTTCTGGTTCAAGGTCAGACTGTAGCAGCTGTAGGACCATATAAAGGTTTACAGCAAGTAAGAAAAATAGTTGAAGACACAATGCGAAACATTCATCCTATTTATAACATTAAGGCATTAATGATTAAACGGGAACTTGCTAAAGATCCAAAACTGAAAAATGAAAATTGGGAAAGATTCTTACCTAAGTTCAATAGTAAAAATCTAAGTAAACGAAAGCAACCGAAAAAGAAGTCGAAGAATGAATATACTCCATTCCCACCACCACAGGCAGAGAGTAAGATAGACAAGCAGTTAGCAAGCGGAGAATACTTCTTGAAAGAAGAACAGCAGCAAGCGAGAAAACGCAAGATAAGGGAGGAAAAACAAGCTGAAGCTACAAAGTTGCGAGAAGAGAAACGGAATCAGGCATATATACCACCTGAGGAACCGCAATTCAAGGGGAAGAAAATAACACACACTTCTGATGTTGATGTTGCTGCGCTAAAAAAGAAAGTCAAGAATGCTCAGAAAAAGAAAAACAAATCTGTACATTTATAAAACTTAATAAAAGTTTTGTATAATTGATTCTTGGTCAACTGTCTTAATTTCATTTGGTTTACAGTAATGGTATTTATGCACATTGTTGTCACCACTAGATGTTTTAATTTTTTTTCCTTTTATGGTTTCGGCTGTGGTATGTTTTTTGGCGGACACAATTCTACACTTACATCCTTATGCCACTGATGCACTAAACACTTGTAAACACGTTTTGTACTATTTTGAACATTTTGGAACCATTTTATAAACATTTCTTACAATTATTAAATATTTATAAATGACGCAAAATCTGTGCATCAGGTTCTAGAGATGCGGAAATGCTTCATGTAACATCCGCTAGGTGGCTCTCAAATCGAAGTTACCAACATTTGAAAATAATTTCAAACCATATTTAGTGTTTGTGTACGTAAAATAAGTATATAGTTTTTTAAATGATACACATGTAAATTGTTTTATTAGGTTAGGAAATGGGAAGTTGGTTTACATCCATTTTTTTAGCATTTGGGAATAAATAATATGCATGTAAATTATTTTCTTTGGTTAGGAAATGCCAAGTTAGTTTACTCCATTTTTTTAGCATTTGGGAATTTATTCCCAAAGTTGGTAATGCCGACTGCAGAGCCGTCTACCGGAGGCTACATTAACCATTACAGCAACTCGTGCATGCACACTGCGATTCTGTGTAACTTAGAAGAATTTGTGTCCGCCAAATAACCAACTTTTTCCATGGTTTCTGTATAGTGTAGAAAATGAATTAATTTATTTGTTCCAAAGGATTTGGAGAGTTATTTGGCTGAGGTTCACTGTTTGTCTCTCACAATTTTCCATACAACATCCTTATGCTACTGTTGCACTATATACTTTTAGACACGTTTCATACTATTTTAAACCATTTTATAAACATTTCTTATGATTTTTAATTATTGATAATATTTATATAATAGTCCACCGCTGTGGTCTCGAGGTAGCGTGCTGCCTTGTCACGCAGCAGGCCCGGGTTCGATCCCCGATCGGGGCAGTTTTTCTGGGTGAGGTTTTTACCGGGGTTTTTCCTCACCTGTAAGACAAATGTCAGGAAAACTTTAAGGCCCAAACGGACCCCGAAATCATATGGCCATCATCATCATCCTTCACCAGTGTGGAAAGCAATGGGAAGCTACCACACCTAAAATTCCCTAGTAATCCTGCAAGCATAGCATGAAAATGCTATGACTGCAGTGAAGGACCTGCCTTCGGGCAGAATTACTATGGATGGATTTATATAATTACGCGAATATTGTGAATCAAATTCTACAGATGCGCAAATGCTTAATGTAACATCCGCTAGAGGCTCTCAAATTGGTGTTGCCAACATTTGCAAATATTTCCAAACCATATTTCAAGAAATTAACTTCATTTTGTTAGATTCCGATGGGACAAGTTAGTGTACATAACATTAGTTTATAGTTTATTAGGATAATGGTCTCTTCTTTAGAATAATTTCCCCTTGATTTTTGAGTTTCTTGTTGTGAATTATAAATCTTATGTATTTACTGTCCCGCGCCGTAGCCAGCGGTTAAGGTAGGAAGCCTTGACACAGAGCTACGGGACTTGCACTGGTTCGAGTCTCCACGGGGGAAGAAATTTTCTCATGGTATTTCGGCCAGTATGGGACCGGTGCCCACCCAGCATCGTGAGTCAATTGGGTAGCTACAATAAGTAGCGGCTCCAGGTTGAGGAACCAGCTATAACGGCTGGGGGACTCGACATGCTAACCACATGTCACCCCTACACTGGCTGTTGATCATCTACCTCTGTGATTGACACATGTGGATGTGAAGGGCCAGCAGCCGGCTGGTAAAAGGGCAACCGCTAAAAAGTGGAAAGACCCTCAATCGGCAGTCGGAATGTATTTACTAACATTTAAAATATTTTGAATTTTTTCAAACAATTTTTATAACTTTATTTTAGAATTTTTAAGTATTTATTCAAATACACATATTGTGATGGTGACTTGCTATTTTCTCCAGAGTATATTATATTGTTGGAACCAGTGGGTTATCTATGGTTGCGATTATTAAAAAGTGAAAAAAAAGGGCATTTCATGGAATCCATCCTAGGTTAGAGTAATTGTATTAGGTTAAATGTGAGTTAGTTAGTTTTTAGGTTTGTTACATTTGAAATGTGTCTAAATACATAAAACAAAAAACGATAATAATCGAAACAATGATAATCGATATGTAGTTTGATGGAGGGTTATTGCTGGCTCTATAAACTCTGGCGCATGTGCACTGTTGTTCTATAGGTCTTTGAAAATATATCAGGTAAATTAAAGTGGAGAATCCCTGGATAATGTTTCCATTAAGCACAGTGAGAATTTTTTCAAAGCCCCAGGCAGACACCATGCAGTTTACGGAAAAACTGCACTTTAACTTACTCACTCACTCACTGGCACTATCGAACCCGAAGTTTCATGGCCGCGCGGACATAAGCTCTCCATACATCCCTATCCTGAGCTGATGCTTTCCAATCATTCCCTGTATAATCTACTTCCCTCAAATCATAGTTAATGTTATTCTCCCACCTCACTCTTGGCCTACCAACTGGGCGTTTTCCCTCTGGCTTTCCTACAAGAAGCTTCCATGCACGTCTTTCATTCCCCATACGTGCAACATGTCCTGCCCATCGCAGTCTACGAGACTTAACTGTTCTTATTATATCTGGCTTCCTATAAAGACCATGTACTTCATTGTTATGTAGTCTTCTCCATTCACCTGTCAGTTCATCTCTCTTTGGTCCAAAAATTTTCCTAAGAACTTTATTCTCGAATACTCGTAATCTCCCTTCCTCCCTTAAAGTAAGAGTCCATGCTTCGCACCCATATAATATAACTGGTAGAATAACAGTTTTATATATTTTCAGCTTAAAGTTTTTTTTTTTTTTTTTTGAAAGGAGTTGGGACATCAAAAGTCTCTGCAATGCATAATAGCTTGCAATTCCAGAATTGAGCCTATGTTTAATTTCTTTGTGCATCTCATTCCTATTTGTGATTATTGTTCCTAGGTATTGAATTCAGCCACTTCCTCAAAATTTCCCTCATTTGTCATTAGCTGTCCATTTCCATTATATACTGAATTTCTACGTGTGACCATATATTTAGTTTTATTGATATTTACTTCCAGTCCTAATTTCTTAGTATTACTCAATAGTGTGTGCGTGTTGTCCTTTAGTATCTCCTCGCTATCGGCCAGTAGTACTACATCATCAGCATAAACTAACAGCTTATTAATACCATTCAGTTCTAAGCCTTCCTCATTCTCTAAAGATTTAATGGCATGCTCTAGTACAAAATTAAATAGTAGAGGAGATAGTGCATCTCCTTGCTTCAACCCATTCTGGATTTCAAAAGTGTCTGAAAACTGTTTGCCTACACGCACCCTACTCTTTGAGCCATTTAGACACATTCGTATAAGTCTAACTAACTTTTTAGGAATTCCGAACTCCAGCAGGATACTATATAACTTCTCCCTCTTAATTGAATCATATGCTTTTTTGAAGTCTACATATAGTTGATGTACAGTACCATTATAATCCCATTTCTTTTCTAAAATCTGTCTTATACTAAAAATCTGATCTGTTGTAGACCTGTTTCTTCTAAATGCACATTGATGATCTCCTAGAATGTCATCAATATAGGGAGTAAGTCTGCTTACTAATATATTTGTTAGAATTTTGTACGAAGTTGAAAGTAATGAGATGCCCCTGTAGTTGTTGCAATCAGTTTTATCTCCTTTCTTATAAATTGGCAAGATAATTGATTCCTTCCATTCATCTGGAAGAGCTTCTTTTTCCCAAATCATACTAAGCAACCAGCGTATCTTGTCCATCAATTTTTCTCCCCCTGATTTTATCAGTTCTGAACTGCACTTTAACTAGCGTGAAATATTTTCAAAGTCCTATAGAACAACAGTGCGCATGTGCCAGAGTTTATAGAACCAGTGATAACCCACAAATGAACCACATCGATTATCATCCTCGATTACTATCTGTCGCTATGAACTTTAAATGACCAATATTTGCAATAAATCCCCAAATCTATGTTAAAAAATATACTAATATTAAAATTACCAAACGTTTATTAAAAATGGGTGTATGCTTACTTATGACTCTCTAATGCTGATCCAACCAGCGATAACCCAAAACAGCGATAGAAAAATCATAGACTAAGTAATATACTCTCTGGAGAAAATAGCAGTTAGCATCACAATATTGTCTAACAGTGGCATAATATAGTGATTTACATATTTAAATAAATACTTAAAAATTGTCTAATAATGTTATATAAATTGTTTAAAAAAGTTTAAAATATTAAATAATGTTAGTAAATACAGAAGAAGAGCTATAGTTTACAACATTTTAACTGAAAAATCAGGTGCTAGTATAAGTGCAGTTGAGCCGCAGTTTACTCTATGGAATATCGTGATGCAGCCAACACCATACATGCCATTTAAAAAAAGCTAACCTAACACAATTTAAGTATTCTAACCTGTGAAAGGCCAACCTAAAAGCTAACCTAACACAATTTAAGCATTCTAACCTGTGAAAGGCCAACCTAACACAATTTAAGCATTCTAACCTGTGAAAGAATACAATGCCCAAAACTAAATAGTAAGTTCTGAAATTCTAAAGTACATACTCTATGTTGGCTGCACTGTTGTTGTGTAGAATATTCTTTAAAATCAATACATCTTCATGTTACGTATATAGTTAAATATAAAAAAAAATATGTTGAAAGAATCATTAGGAAAAATGTAAAATTTATTGTAAATAGTGGGAAATAATTTTAAAATATAACCTTTTGGCGCATGCATATGGTGTCTACCTGGGACTTAGAAAAAATTCTCACTGCGCTTAATGGAAACATCAGCCGTTTATTAAATTATATGCATGTAATTTGTTTTTGGATTAATAAAACCATAAGAAATAAAATTCAACACTACACTTACTGGAATGAAAGAATATTAGAGCTTCGACTGAAAATTAATAGAGGTAATTTGACAGTTCTTGGTGTATATGCACCAGAGGAAGGCCGTGAAGAAGACAATGAAGAATTTTATAAAATATTACAAGAAATTTATAGCAAAATTAATAGAAATGATTACATTCTCATAATAGGAGATTTAAATGCCAGAGTGGGCAATGCTCAAGTCAACAATAATATTGGAACATTTGGCGAACCAACCAGCAATAGGAATGGGACAAGATTAACAGATTTTGCTATCTACAATGAACTGAAAATAACGAATACCCTTTTACAATCATAGAAACATACATAAGTATACCTGGCATCGTCAGGACTCAAAATCAATCATTGATTATTTCATTGCAAATAATAAGATTTTTAAATTGTTTCTCGATGTCAGAGCCTACAGAGGATATGATATTGGTTCAGATCACTACCTAGTAGAAGCAAGAATAAGATTTCCACCAAGATGGTTAAAAAAGAAGAAACAAACAACAGAGCATAGAACAAAAGTACAAGGTAAAATTATTTTATGATGACAGCATTAAATGGTTATATTCGAGAAGAATTCAGCAATATTTGGCTACAACTCCAGAAAGTAATGATGTCGAAGAAGAATGGAAAAACATTAAAATGATAATTCAAAATGCAGCTAATGAAACTTTAGGAAAAGTAAATATACAACAAACAAGAAATAGAACTCTAAAAATCTGGGATGATCAAATAAAACAATTGACTGAAGAAAAAAATGCAGCTTATAAAAAATTAATGAACACAAAGAAAGTAGAAAATGAAATGGAATTCAAACGCTGTAGAGCTATGTTAAGAGGGAAATAAGAAAGAGACATAGGAAAACATGGTTAAATTTTGTTACACATTTAGAATCAGATTTGCATAAGCTCCAACCTAATGCCTTCAAAATATTAAAACATTTGAATAAAGATATTAAAGAATCTACCAAAATTAATTGCGGAGTAACAAAAGAAGATTTTTTCAATTATTATAAAAGTCTTTGGACTGACAATAGCTATGAAGATACAATTTTCCGAAATAATAATGAGACAGATTCCATAATATCATTGGAAGAATTGAACAACAGTTTAAAGAAATTAAAAAATGGGAAGGCAACTGGCACAGATGGCTTGAATTCTGAATTGTACAAATATGCAGGCAAACGTTCCATGAAAGACTGTTGTCCTTCTTTAATAATGTATTCAAAAATGCAGATATACCACAAAATGGAAGACAAGCATTGTTATACCCCTGTTCAAGAAAGGAGACAAGAGAAAAATGGACACTATAGGGGAATCAGTTTGTTAAACACATGCTACAAAATTTATGCAGACATTTTAAATGGAAAATTGAAAAGTTTCAGTGAAAAATTCCTTATGGAATGTCAAAATGGATTTAGGAAAGGACGATCTTGTATTGATTCAGCATTTTCTGTTAAACTATTGCTTGAAAAAAGAAGAGAATTCAACTTAGAAACACATTTTGCTTTCATAGATTTTGAAAAAGCATTCGACACAGTCAAGAGATCAAAACTCTTAAAGATATTGGAAGACAGAAATATACCAAATTTACTTCGGCAGAACATACAAAATATTTACAAAGACAACACCATAAAGATTAAATTAAATAACAGATTTTCTGAAGAAGGAATTATAAATCGTGGTGTGAGACAAGTCTGCCCCCTATCCCCAACACTCTTTGCAATTTATATCAATGAAGTAATATGTTGCTGGAACAAAACATATAAATTTGGAATAAGAATATCAGAAAATAGAAAATTAAACACCCTATTGTTTGCAGATGACCAAATAATAATAGCAAATTCCGAAGATAATCTACAGAAAGGTCTGTATGAACTTAACAAAATTACAGAAGAATATGGATTAAAGATATCTACAGAAAAAACAAAAATTATGGCATTTCAAGGTGTAGATCCTGTCAGAAGTAAAATTGTACTGGACAATAAAATTTTGGAGCAGGTGAATAATTTTACATATCTAGGATGCAATATCTCATATGAAGAAGAAAAGGATGTAAATGCAAAAATATCTAAATTTTTAAGAATTTTAGGGTTAATAAATTCTATCTTCAAGCCACAGTTAGTCCAAAAGCATTCAAGACTGAAAGTGTATAAAACACTGGCTCTTCCAACTCTTTTGTATGGTAGCGAAGTATGGACGTTGAAATAGAAGGATATACTGAGACTTAGATCTGCTGAAATGAGATATCTTCGGAGGACTGCAGGATACACACTACTAGATCACAAAAAAAAATGAAGACATCTTAGAAGAATTACACATGGAATCTTTAGAAAACAAAATTTCTGATTATAAGTCAAGATGGATACAACACGTTCATCGAATGGAAGATCACAGAATGCCCAAACTAATGTTAAGATATCAACCTGCAGGAGGAAGAAGACCAGGACTTCCACTCAAAAGACTTCTGGATGGTGTTTCTCTTGAGGCCGAAACAGGTCAACAAATGGCCTAAATTCTTGAATGTACTATGATGATGATGTAATTTGTTTTCTTAGGTTAGGAAATGGGAAGTTAGTTTACATCCATTTTTTTTAGCATTTGGGAATTTATTCCGAAAGTTGGTAACATCAACTTCAGAGCCATCTACCAGAAGCTACATTAACCATTACAGCAACTCCTACAACTTGTGCATGTGCACTGTGATTCTGTAGAACTTAGAAGAATTCATGCGAGACAAAGATAACACTTTATCCGAGTTATTTAATAAAATATTTGAATATTGCATTGCATGTCTTAACCAGAAGCTACATTAACCATTACAGCAACTCCTACAACTTGTGCATGTGCACTGTGATTCTGTAGAACTTAGAAGAATTCATGCGAGACAAAGATAACACTTTATCCGAGTTATTTAATAAAATATTTGAATATTGCATTGCATGTGTTAACACATTCAGTACCGTAAACCAGTTAAGGCGTTTAAAGAGACTATCGTGTATGCGGCCGTCAGTCAGTTAACTCGTTTTAGAGCGGGCGCGTTTATATTCGGCGCCTAAATATTGTGTTGGCTTAGTATGTCTTGGAGATCATAGATGGCATGTAAATGTACATTTTCTATTCCCGTTTGACATGTTTAACCTTGGTGAATCCCCTTTTATTTTTAAAACAAACAACACATGGAATTCGTTCACCCAAACTTCCGTCCAGGCTCCAATGCAGTCGTATATGTTTCTCGTTATCGCGCTGTTGTTTGTGTGTGAGTGAAACCATGGCGAAAGGAAAATATCTCACTGAAGAAGAATTAGTGAATATTTTGTATAATGATGATTCAGGTGATGAACTGATTCCTGAATTAGAAGATTCACAAAGTAAAAGTGAAGATGGAACTTCCACTTCCTGAAATTGATATGCTGATACCATGTGACATCAATCACCCAAGTTGTTTCACCATCTAATACTACTAGGATATCTCCTTTAGGTATGTACAAAATTTGAATTTTCTATGACTAATTGTTTGTGAATAATGGTCGATTTTCTGAAGTGCCACGAAAAGGGTAGCTGGGATATTTAAATGGCTGGCCTGTGGGTTTAAATGCCCTGCTCAGTGCCTGGTACTGAATGTGACACATATATTACGATCGACCACAGGTTATAAACTATTTCCATTCTTATTGATTATCTCCTGTTATATCTTTGATTACATGTAATGCTGTCAGTATGTTTTTATGTGACATCTACTGAGGTGGTATGGTGCTACTACTTCCTATTTTTTTTCCTCCCTTGTATTGTGACATCTATTGAAGCAGTCATCTACTTTACAATCATCCTTTATCGAATCATGTGACTTCCTTTTAGATCTATTTGCATACTGACTGCTGAATTGTTAACAAAGCTGTGGGATCATTTAATACGAAGCAGTTCCATGGAATTGGGAAAAAGTTTAGTTTACCTTTCCCAACAAATTTTGTAAGTCCTGCAGAATAACAGTGCACATGTGCAAAAATTTATATAGTTGTTGCTAGATGGAATCACATATCTGTGAAGTGCTACCTAGAATAGCAGCGTGCATGTGATGAAACCAACATAGCTGTGAAATCTGTATGACCAACCTTCACAATAAATTCCCAGATGTTTAATAGAAATGGATGTACACCAACTTCCCACTTACTAACCTAACAAACTAAATACATGCATATTATTTAATGAACTGTACTCTAATCTGTTGTACACTAACTTTTCCATCGGAATCTAACAAAATAAAGTGAGTGAACGTCCATTTCTTAAAATGTATTTTCAAATATTGATCATTCCAATTTTACAATCTCCACCATCTAGCAAAGTTTCTTTTAGCATTCGTGCAGGATATTAAATTAATTTGAGAAGTAAACATTGTGAGGTATAATCATTTAAATTCATCAGAGAACCCTTTTTTTTGAAAACTCACCTCATAAATTTAGTGCTTTTCACAAAACTGCGGTTTCAATCATAATCATGCCCATCCTCGGTCACAACTCCGACTGATGAAATTTTTCGGCAGTCAACTCTTCTAATGTTACCATCTTCAGTGCTGCCATCTATGGTTGAATTTATAAACTTCGAAATTAAATTTTGTTCGTTAGGAATATCAAAATTCATTGATCAAAAATTTGATTTCAAAGTTTATAAATTCACCCATAGATGACAGAACTGGAGATGGTGACAATAGAAGAGTTGATGGCCAAAGAATTTCATCAGTAGGAGTTATGACTGAGGATGGGTATGATTACGCTTGAATCCACAGTTTCATGAAAAGCAAGAAATTTATGAGGTAAGTTTTCAGAAAATGCTCTCTGATGAATTTAAATTTGTGCAGAACTTTGAAGAAATCATTGCATACTTCGATAAGTATTTAATAATTGTAAGCAAATTGTTGCAAAATGTTTAAAATAGTACGAAATGTTAGTAAAGGCAGAAGAAATATGTTGAGCAACATTATTACAAGAATGTTTATGGAAAATCAAGGGGAAGGTAATCTAAACTTGAGCCGGAAATTTTAATAATGCTGAAGCAGCAGTGGAGTTATGTAAGGAATGTAGAATTCTATCCAGAATTAATGAAGTGCCCCCTTTCTATGAATGTTTTGCAATGTTGTGCAAGAATACAACAGTTCAGGATTTTCCAGTGCCAGAAGAAGAATGCTGGTTATTAAGGGTAAGGAACATTTAAATGATCTGGTATCAACAATGCCTTTTTTGCCTCCACAAAATGTGTATGCTTCTCACATACTCTTGTTCATTTATTGATTTGATAATGAATTATCATACACTTTGATGAAACGAGTGCAGCTATCCGGAAGAATAGGAACTGGCTAAGAGCACCATCAATGATTTGTTCATGTGACTGAATTCTGCCCTACTATTGGTCAAGGCTTAAATATTTAAATACATATATTTCAATTGGTCATTTCAAAGTCTTTAAGATTATTCTTTAACCAATCAGATTACAGATAACTAGTTCACTGGCACGATCGAACCCATAGGTTTATGGCCGCACAGATATAAGCTCTCCATAATCCCTGTCCAGAGCAAATGTTTTCCAATCATCCCCTGTATAATCTACTTTCCTCAAGTCATAGTTAATGTTATTCTCCCACCTCATTCTTGGTCTACCAACTGGACGTTTTCCCTCTGGTTTTCCTACAAGAAGCTTCCATGCATGTCTTTCATTCCCCATTTGTGCCACATGTCCTGCCCATCACAGTCTACGAGACTTAACTGTTCTCATTGTATCTGGCATCCTATAAAGACTATGTAATTCACTGTTATGCAGTCTTCTCCATTCACCTGTCTGTTCATCTTTCTTTGGTTCAAAAATTTTCCTAATACCTTTATTCTCAAATACTCGTAATCTCATATTTAAAGAGAAAAATTATACGCTCAGACCGGGACTTGAACCCGGGACCCTTGGTTTTCTAGTCCAAGTGCTCTACCATTTGAGCTACCTGAGCAAGTACCGATCTAAACGCAAATCTTTCTCTATATACGTTGTAATTCCCGATCTGAGCGTATAATTTTTCTCTTTAAATATAGGGAATTACAACGTATATAGAGAAAGATTTGCGTTTAGATCGGTACTTGCTCAGGTAGCTCAAATGGTAGAGCACTTGGACTAGAAAACCAAGGGTCCAAGTCCCGGTCTGAGCGTATAATTTTTCTCTTTAAATATGATTTATCCATCATTGAGATGTATGAAATTAATAATAAAAACATCGACTCGTAATCTCCTTTCCTCCCTTAAAGTAAGAGTCCATGTTAGTCATTTAAATATTCAGTCAAGAGTTTGAACAATTTACTAAAAATATATTACATTTCTAAGAATTTACTCAATAATATTGAAAAGCAAGTATCAATGCAAATTTTTTATTTATTATGACTATTTAACTCATGCCTCAATTGGTCATCAATGACCAATTACATTTCAATGGATTTTGTTTTACAACCAATGACAGTCGTGTTTCACCTCACTCTTTATCGATTTCTGCTTTTGTGATAAAGAAAGCTCCTCCTTTTTAATATCCTGAACAGCTCAGAACATTATTTTTCTCCAACAAATACATTGCATATAGCAAGTAATGAACAGATTCCTTGATTTTACTGAGTTGTTCACTAAAAAATAATAACTTCATTATAATATATAGTTTGACATGGTCTGATTATTTCTCCACTATTTCTTACAATATTGTGACCGTATTTGGCAATAAATAAAAATATTATGATCAAGTTGCAGTGAATTACATAACCTCACATTTCTGATTTGTTTTCAAACATTGCCGTTTACATTAAATATATAAATATTTTAAAATACCGGTAACTATATTCAAATAATTACTCTTGAGTAAACAGCATAATTTTATTCCTTATTCATTAAATAGTCCCAACAAATGCCACTCTTGATTTTCAAATCCTCAAAATTGAAAATTTCAAAATTGATTTTTCCAAGGCTATAGTCTTGGATTTTTTCCAAAAAATGTCAAAATTTTCAAAATTTCAAAAACTGCAAAAATAGTACTAGAGGGTATATCTGGGATTTATAATGCAAAAAATCCGGTCTCCGAAAATTTCAAAATTGATTTTTCCAAGGCTATAATCTTGGATTTTTTCCAACAAATGTCAAACATTTTTGAAATTTAAAAAACTGCAAAAATAGTATCTAGGGGGTGTATCTGCGAACTATAATGCAAAAAATCCGGTCTAAATCGAAAATTTCAAAATTTATTTTTCAGTCTTGGATTTTTTCTAAAAAATGTCAACATTTTTGAAATTTTAAAAACTGCAGAAATAGTATCTAGAGGGTGTATGACGGATTTATAATGCAAAAAATCCGGTCTAAATCGAAAATTTCAAAATTGATTTTTCAGTTCTGGGGTTTTTCCAAAAAAATGTCAGAATTCTCGAAATTTCAAAAACTGCAAAAATAGTATCTAGAGGATGAATCTGGGTCTTATAATGCAGAAAACCCGGTCTAAATCGAAAATTTCAAAATTGAATTTTCCAAGGCTAGTCTTGTTTCCAAAAAAGTCAAAATTCCCGAAATTTCAAAAACTGCAAAAATAGTATCTAGAAGGTGTATCCGGGATTTATAATGCAAAAAATCCGGTCTAAATCGAAAATTTCAAAATTGATTTTTCAGTTTTGGGGTTTTTCCAAAAAAAGTCAATATTCTCAAAATTCCAAAAAAATGCAAAAAATAGTATCTAGAGGGTTTATCGGGGATGTATAATCCTGCTAAGATGTGTGGAACACAAACTACGTGCCAGTATACCACAGAATCAATATGGCTTCGCCCCGGGTAGATCTACACTACATGCTGTCCAAGAACTCATACAAGAAGTAATAACGATCTTAGCACAACCTGCTATGATTGTATGTGACATACATACATTATTCCAAGACTTTCGACAGTATTGACAGGAAAATCCTCATCCAGAAGCTAGAGAACATACTAGGCAGCTCAAACAATGAATTAGGAACAATCAAATCAATCCTAACCACAAACTATGTGACAATCAGTGATGGTATATCGATGTCAAGAAGTGTTACTCAAACAAGGGGGGTCCTACAAGGAGACCCGATGAGTCCCGTACTCTTTAATGTAATGACGTCAGACATTGGGCAGACTATAGACACAAGAAATGTTAAGCTACTCATGTACGCAGACGATGATCATCCTCTCCAGGAATCGTGAAGAACATTAGGATATGGGCACTTGAAAACTCGATGGAAATAAACAGCGCCAAAACAAAGGCAATGAAATTCAGGAAAGGAGGAAGGCTGGTTAAGAAGGACCATCTTATATGCGGAGGAGAAACCCTAGAATTCGTATCAAGCTACAAATACTTGGAGGTCACCTTACAAACAACTGGAACCGCTTTCTCAGTCCATATACAGGATCGAACAACTACTGCAACGAAAGCTATGTACGATATCCCTAAACTCCAAAGACTATCCATCTCAACTGCAATGAAACTCTTCAATCTTAAAATAATGCCGGCCGCAACATACGGAATCCAGCTAATATGGAATCACTTGATGGTGAAAAACCTTAAGAAACTGGAGAATGTTAAATCAAGGTTTCTCAAAAGAGCACTGTCAATTTCAAAATATACAAGAAATAGTTATGCCTATACAATAGCCCAGGAATCCTTCTTCATCGAGGATATCAGACACTGCTTCAGACTACCGGAAACACAAGCATACAGAATCATCATCGAGGAGAGACAGAATAAAGCTGCCGAGATACCGACAGAAATTATGGAAACAGACGCAATGAAAACAGAAATCTGGAAGCAACCGAACTTCGACACCTGTACACACGTTTTGCACCCCATGGATTTCATGGGAATATATGCCTCAACAACATGTACCATGAACCCAAGGAGGACTGCGTCTGTAAATTATGCAACAATCCCTGTACCAAATATCATGTAGCGAAGTGTAAAAACAGGACTCTAGCACTAAACACTGTAACTAAAGACTGGTAAAAAGCAAAATTAAATTTAATGTACACATTGTGTAAAAGTGGGGCACGCCGTAGCGTAGTGGTTAAGGCACTGAGCTACAAGCCGGAGGGTTGAGGGTTGAAGTCCCGTTGGGGTCAGGATTTTTAAACTGACCCAAACTCTCTGGCGGCACTATGGCCCTGGGGTCGACTCAGCCTCTAACGGAAATGAGTACCAGAAGCTTGTTCTGGGGTAAAGGCGGCCGTCACGCAGGGTTGACAACCCGGCTGACAAAAAGTGCCGATTGTCTAGAAAAAGTGGGAGCCTTAACCTCCTACTACCCCAAGGGCCTCCGGGCCTGTTGTGGGATCACTTTACTTTACTTTTATTGTGTAAAAGTAAAAAAAAAAAAATGCAAAAAATCCGGTCTAAATCTAAAATTTCAAAATTGATTTTCAGTCTCGGATTTTTTTCCAAAAAATGTCAAAATTTTCAAAAAGTGCAAAAACAGTATCTAGAGGGTGTATCAGGGATTTATAATGCAAAATATTCGGCCTAAATCGAAAATTTCATAATTGATTTTTCCAAGGCTTGGATTTTTCCAAAAAATGTCAAAGTTTTCAAAAACTGCAAAAATAGTATCTAGAGGGTGTATCCGGGATTTATAATGCAAGAAATCATGTCTAAATTGAAAATTGACTTTGCCAAGTCTTAGATTTTTTCCAAAAAAATGTCAAAATTTTTGAAATTTCAAAAACTGCAAAAATAGTATCTAGAGGGTGTATCTTTACATCTTTTCACTATGTATATAGTAATTAATTATAGTTCCATAGCTCTGATCCTCTAAGACCATTCAGACAAGTGCAGGACTATGTCTTCATTAAATTATAAATATATATATATATATATATTTTGGGTTGTAATTCAATTTAATGTTTTATTCTTTTTAATAATCAATATTTATAATTATTTACTCTAATTTCACTTGTATTAAAACATTTTTTAAATTATTTTTTAACTTCCTAGTTTCTTTTTTATCAATATGTAACTACATATTCCTGATTGTACACCAAAAATATGTTTAAAAACCTTTTCATTACATTCATTTTTTTCTAATATTTACACGTATATATATTATTATTATCCATCTCTTGTGTCAAATTTATCTTCACATACTTCAGTTTATAAGGTTGTAAAATTATCAGTATCAATATCTCAGCTCTATCAAATATTAAACCAACTTTATCACAAATTATCTCATTTTATTTCTTTCACGTTCCCCATTATTGTAATTTGTTTCCAATATAAATCAAGGACTGTCAGTCAATAGTCTGTTAAGCAGCAAATTGACATTTCTAACAGCTTTACTCTAGTGTCACTATATATTTTATTAAATGTTTAGTGTTTGTTATTAACACACCTAAATAATTAAATTCTGATACTTGTTCTATAATTTTTTTCTCCACTTCTAATTTGCACCTTACTGGTTCTTTTGATATTGTTAAGATTTTGTCTTATTCGTATTAATTTCCATATTGTATTTTTGTCGGCGGGGCACGCCGTAGCGTAGTGGTTAAGGCAATGAGCTACAAGCCGGAGGGTCAGGATTTTTAAACTGACCCAAACCCTCTGACGGCACTATGGCCCTGGGGTCGACTCAGCCTCTAATGGAAATGAGTTCCAGACGCTTGTTCTGGGGTAAAGGCGGCCGTCATGCAGGGCTGACAACCCGGCTGACATAAAGTGCCGATTGTCTAGAAAAAATGGGAGCCTTAACCTCCTACTACCCCAAGGGCCTCCGGGCCTGTTGTGGGATCACTTTACTCTGGGGCACGCCATAGCGTAGTGGTTAAGGCACTGAGCTACAAGCCGGAGGGTCGAGGGTTCAAGTCCCATTGGGGTCAGGATTTTTAAACTGACCCAAGCCCTCTGGCGGCACTATGGCTCTGGGGTCGACTCAGCCTCTAACGGAAATGAGTACCAGACGCTTGTTCTGGGGGTAAAGGCGGCCGTCACGCAGGGCTGACAACCCGGCTGACATAAAGTGCCGATTGTCTAGAAAAAAGTGGGAGCCTTAACTTCCTACTACCCCAAGGGCCTCTGGGCCTGTTGTGGGATCACTTTACTTTTTATTTTCGTCGGCGTTCAAGCAGTAATCACTAAGTCCAAAATTGGCTGATTTGAGATATGTACACTACTATATTATGAAAATGATTCTTCACAGTCTGGCAAAAGCCACTAAGTGCTATCCTTGTATAGACGCTTAATATTTTCACCAAGTCCAGATCAGACATTATTTAGTCAGGCAAAAATCTCTAAACGGACTCGGTTAATTCTGCTTGTCATAAGTTTTTTCGTAAAGCTTATCAAGTAGATGTGAGGAGTGAATTTATCTAGAGAATTTGGAAATCAAGAGTGGCATTTGTTAGGACTATTTAACGAATAAAATTAAGCTGTTTATTCACAAATCATTATTTAAATATAGTTATTTTAAAATATTTATATATTTAATGTAAACGACGATGTTTGAAAACAAATGAGAAACGATTGGTACGCTTCATTTGCTTCTTTTGTTCATCACTCCAACCAGATCATATTTATTGCCAAAGGATCGCAAAGATGTAAGAATGCACCCTAGTGGAGAAATTTATAACCAACATTATAGGTATTAACAAGCGAATGATGACAAATCAAGAGCTTCAGAACATTTGAATACTACTACTACTACTTATACGTATTAATTAATTTCTGATGTCCTTCCTGGAAAATAATTCATTTAAGAAAGTGCAAACAGTGTTTTTTTTTTTGTAGTATAATAAATTGCTACAGATGTTTTTATATTATCTCCCGCATACTCTATCTGTCAATCAATAAATCAATCAAAAATGAATAAACCTGCATAGAATGTGGCTGTTGAGGCGGCTGCTATGCAGTTCTGTCGACACAGTAAATTTTGTCGACATGGTACAAAGGCCAATCAGTTGACATTCATGCATTACATATACAATCTGGTAGCCGTATTTCTCAGGGGTTCAATCACTGCAAAATAATGCTATGACCTATTCAGAATATTAAAAAGGAGGTACTTTCTTTATTATGATTATCATCATCACTCCAGGGATTAGGCAATTGCCCGTTCCGACTTCATAATGCATCAGCCCAACGTCTTCTAGGTCTTCCAACATCACATCTTCCTCTTGCTTGATAATTTCTTGCTAAATGGATATCTCTCCTTACTCATTCCATCCATATGATCAATCCATTTCTGTCTGTAATTCGTGACCTTATCCAATAAAGGCTGTACTTTCAATTCTGATTTCCATGAAGCTTCTCAGTAAGATGAATGTCTCCTGGAAGCGTTACGAGCGCTTCGCAGGACAAGGATGGTGGAAGGGCTGCTTCCTCTGAGCCTCCAAACATGCTCCTTTGGGTATCCACCCCCCAAGAGAGGGCTGCTTCTTCCGCTCTTCAAGCCCTACAAGTTTAGCTGTGCAATTCCTTGTCGCCCTGTTGACCGTTGAAGACTTGACGAAGATGTGGCTGCCCAATAGGGATACAGACGCCATTCCCTCATTGTGAGGTATACTTAGTTCCCCTCGCCTCGTACCCACCAGCAAGATTAACCTAAGTCAATCTTCCCCAGTAGGGTCATCGGGTACTTTAGTTGGTAAATTCTAGGCAAAACACGAATGTGATTGGTTGTAAATAAAAAATCATTGAAATGTGATTGGTCATTGACTCCCATTTGGGGCATGAGTTAAATAGTCACATTAATTAATTGTGATCCAAGCAGCCGAGATGAAATTTTTAAGAAGAGTAAAAGGCTGCACTAGAATGGACCAGATAAGAAACGAGGATATTCGTGAAGAACTGCAGATCTACTCCATAAAAGAAAAGATATTTAACAACAAGATACAGTGGAAAGAACATGTAGAAAGAATGGAAGAAAGAAGATTACCAAATAAAATCTTCCATTATTTTCCAAGAGGAAGAAGAGATGTCGGACGTCCTCGGAAGAGATGGCCTTAGATCTATTAGTGAAGACGGAACAGGCAACTCTTGCCTGAACCAGGAAGTGAAGAAGAAGAATCAATTGTGCTGTGTTCTATAAGGATTTCTTTCAGTCTACGCAGTATCAAGTGTTTAAAAGGAAGCAAATTTTGTGTGTCTTGTAAAATGTTGTGCAAGATATTGTCATCATTCTAGAAAATTTCACTAAGTCCAAAATTGTTGTTTTGAGATGCAGTGATTTTGAAATTTAATCAAACTTCAGAAGTCTGTTACGCCACAATGATAAACTTTAACTAAATAATTTCTTCTGATCACATTTCCTAGTTATATTTCTCGTCATAATTGTGAAGTATGGTTTGGACATACACTAAGAATGCCAAAGGGAAGATTGCCGAATGATATTTTGAATTGGAAGCCACAAGGAACAAGACCAAGGGGAAGACCCAAGGATCGATGGGAAGATGACGTAATTGAAGATTTGAGAGAGATGGGGATTTTTGATTTGAAATCCACTGCACAAGATAGGAAGAAGTGGCGTAAACTGGTTGAGAAGGCCAAGACATTCCACTGGAAGTCGTAGAACCTGACGAAGAAGAAGAATTGTGAAGTTCTTGCCATGTAGATTTGTATTATTTCTTAAAATAACCAAAATAATGGAGTTAGTGATTTCTGCCTGAAGAAGGAAGTCATTTTTGTGAGAAATATAAGGCACTGATTTTTAAAAAAATATTTTATTGTATTATTATAAACACAATTTGACAATTTGTTTAATATAATTGATTCAGTTTTCAGTAACTTTGAGAACTAGATAATAAATATGAATTTTATATGAAATGAGGAAATTGTGGAAGAGTTGGATGTAGAACCCATTCTTCACCATATACAAAACTACCAGATTTTGAAGAAGTAATTCTTTTCCCACGTTGTGGTGATGTTTTGATGTAGTAATTCTCTTCATTCCCGATGTTGTAACATTTTGAAGAATTGGTGTCCCAAAAAGAATTACTGGTTCAGGTTGGGTTTTATTTTTGGTAGAGCTGGATAGGAAAACACTTTAAAAATCACTAAAAAAATGTTTCTTGTAGAAATAATTTCACATTTATTCACTTTATAGATTCCCAGCAGATTAAGTTAATTTAAGTGGTATTATTCTTCACTATCAATTAAAATAAATTCTTTTCTTGTCTGAAATCAATTACTCTTGTATTAAATATTACATTTTATTATGAGAACTCATCTTGCTTCTGTGTTTGTTGAAAGTTGTATGCAGAATGACTAGTGTAATTCTTTTATAATTTTAAAGAACATTATTACATCACATGATGTTAATTTTAAATTATATTGGTTAATAGTCCATTAAATACCAGGTTTAAATCAAAAAGTTAATTGTTTTAACATCCAATCAGAATTTGGTATACTTTTATTTAAAAATACGAAGTAAAGCAGGTGTTCTTATTACAGTTATAACAGAAAGCTTTATAATTCTGACAACCATGACTTAAAACAATTTTTAAAAGCATTATTTAGAAAGACTGTTATGTAATGCAATTTCTTTAATTGTTACTGAGACATTTTTATTCAACAATGAATTATTTAGATGTTTTTCTTTATTTAAGTTATATTTAAATATTAAAAGAATTTTAAAATACAAAATTATTAACTTTAACTTTCATATTTATTATGATATTAAAATCCTGCTTTAGATTATTATATGAAATGAAATTATGGAAGAGTTGGATGTAGAACCAATTCTTCACCTGAACAACTGGAAAGCCCATCTTCAATGAATGCCATCTCATAGAATTCCAAAAGCGATACTTCGTTACTGCCCCCAAGGCAAAAGATCGCTGGGATGCCCAAAAAAGCGCTGGAAAATTCCTCTTTGAGACCGTAAGAGGCCACATGGCCTAATACTTGGATGGATGATGATGATGATTACAAGTATATATTTTATCCTATGAAAAATTATGAATGACAATAGATTTCAAAGAGTGGCCAGAAACAAAAAATTGGAATACCTTATGAAACATACTGATATACCGAACATACCAAGAAAAATAGAAGTAGCACATTTTAGGATGACAATGGGCCACGACTGCCTGGCAAAACACCTTCACAAAATCAATGTTCTGCCTTCACCAAAATGCATTTTATGCAACCACCCTGATGAAGAAATGGACGAAGGTCATCTGAACAACTGTATCGCTGTCAAACATGAAGAAAGATTATAAGAGCTCAAAGTATTGGAGAGCAAGACTGTGTTAGATGTAGCACATTAGACAACAACATATTTTTTCCTATGAGATCAAAAACATTTAAATTATACAGCAAATTATTTAATCAATTGAGTTAGTGTTTACTTGATGAAAATCCATATTTATTAATTAAATGAAAATAAAACATAGTTTTATTTGATTTTCATATTTAATAATAATAATAATAATAATAATAATAATAATAATAATACTTTATTTATTCTGGCAGAGTTAAGGCCATAAGGCCCTCTCTTCCACTCAACCAGCACAAATACGAATAAATATTCGACAAATATAGATATACACTGTACTAATTATAAACAGTTAAAGATACAATAAATGTAGCAATGTAAATGTCATGTACAAACAACATTTTATAGGGTAATAACAATAATGATACGATAATAATAATAATAATAGTAATAATAAATAATAATAATAATAATATAAATATGATACATTATACGGGAAACACCAATTAATATATATATCTTACAATGGATAATAATGAAGTCGAGTTTAGAGCAAATATAAATTTAGATTTCTTTTAAAAGATGCCAATGTCTGGCAGCCCCTTATTTCTTGTGGTAGGGAATTCCAGTTGCGAGAAGTGGAGATGGTATATGACATGGAGTGATGTGATGTCCTATGTTGCGGTGTATGTATTAAGTAAGAGACTTTGTTGTGATCTTGTGTTTAAGTTATGGTTTGAGGATAGATACTGGAAACGGGATGATAAATAATTGGGAATCGAGGTATGTAGGATCTTAAATAGGAGAATTAGACAGTGCGATTTTCTTCTCTCTTTTAGATGTAGCCATGACAATTCGTGGAATAATGGAGAAATGTGATCGTATTTTCGAACATTAAATATGAATCTGATACACATATTATGGACACGCTGCAGTTTGTCCGACCATCCGTCACTTATGTCAGTTAGTAGAATGTCACAGTAGTCAAAATGCGGCATCACTAAAGTTTGGATTAAAATTCTTTTAAGAGTTGTAGGAAGAAAATGTTTAAGTCGCTTTAGGGAATGCATTATGGAGAAGATCCTTTTAGATGTTTGTTTTACTTGCTCATGCCATTTTAAATTAGAATCTAAGTAAAATCCAAGTTTTTAACGACGTCGGTATAAGGAATTTGTTCATTATCTAATATGACATCCGGCATATTGCCATTGTTTATGAGGTGTAATAGCCTTGGATGTCGATAATTATTGCTTGCGTTTTGTTTACATTTAGTTTCAGCCCATATTGTCTGGACCATAAAGATATATGCCTGTGGTCAGTGTTTACTTTGTCAATATATTCATTAATTTCGTCAGGCCTAAAGTGTGTGTAAATCTGTAGGTCGTCGGCGTAAATATTTATTATATAATTCAGTGACAGCTTCAGACATGTTAACAGATTATGAATTGTGTTCCAACTGATCTAAGCAACAATACAACAATATTTATTTAAATTTTTAAATTTAACAAAGGGGATTCATTCAAATCAAGTTGAGAATTTAACAGCCTGTTACTACTCTTCAATTTATTTATCTCTACAGCCTCCAAAAGATCTAGCTTCTTACCCTTATCACAAACATGTAAAATTTCAAAATTTGGATCGAAACAATGATTAAATTGGAATAGGTGGTTAGCATATTTTGAATATTCTAAATTTCTGTTATATGCTCTCATGTGTTCCTTTATCCGAGAGATAAAAGGTCTATCAGTTTGTCCTATATAGACATTGTCACACATGCTACACTTCAATTTATATACACCTGATAATTTTTCTTTTTTTATTTTGGTTTTGTTGTTTTTTATTATATTTTGTAAAGTTTTATTAGTTTTAAATGCCACATTAACGTTCAACTTTTTAAAGTGTTTAGATATTTAATTGAAAGTGGGCCTAAGTAAGACATTATGACATATTTCTTTGTGTTTTCTTTGGGTAAAGGAAAAACTTCGTTAATTGCTTTTTTATAATGAACTTTCTTAATTAAATAATCTATAATTTTACGGTTGTAATTATTAATAGCTAATCGTTTAATAATATTCAATTCATTGAACACAATTCATAATCTGTTAACATGTCTGAAGAAAGGTACAGTGTACCGAAACAGCTGGCACTAAATTATATAATAAATATGAAAATCAAATAAAACTACATTTTATTTTTATTTAATTAGCAAATTATTTAGCTTTGCAATCTAATGAAGTGAAAAAAAAAAATTTTAGTCGCTTTGAAAACTGTGTAATAAGTTTGAAGGTTACAAAAAAAATTTGGATGAAACATATTAACCAAGTAGTTACACAATAAATAATCTGTTCAGAAGTCACTAACAGTATTATTTTGGTTATTTTAAGAAATAATACAGATCTACATGGCAAGAACTTCGTAACTGACGAGAAATATAACTAGGAAGCATGATCAGAAGAAATGATTTAGTTAAAGTTCATCATTGTGGTGTAACAGACTTCTGAAGTTTGATTAAATTTTAAAATTGCTGTATCTCAAAACAATATTTCTGGGCTTAATGAAATCTGCCAGAATGACGACGATATATACCTATAATTAGAGCTAGGAATTTTAGGTGCTGCACCTTAATTTTATTTTGTTACAAAAATGCTCAAATTAGCTTGTCTTGCAAAGAAAACATTAAATAAATACCCCTAAATGTGTTTTAGTTGCACCTTTTTGCACCTTTTTTCAATGCCAGCACCTTTTTATCAATGCAAACACATTTTGCACCTTTCTAAACCTTTTGTTGTCTCTTAACAGCATTGTATTCCCAAAATAATGTGCATTTTTTTTTTACATTTCTTCAAATACGTTTTCTAGGATTGGTAATGATGTGTGGTATCAGTCCACATCACATTACTTCCACTTTAGTGCAGTCCTGTTAGGCTATTCCTTTTAAATAAATTTGCCCTTCTTGCACCACAGTTATGCGAAAGCTATTGTTTAAGCAAGGGAGATTTTTGAGTGCATAAATAAATGTTTCAGTTCAAAATAATATTTGACTTGTGCGGTCTGCTATTTTCCCGGGTGACCAGTATACAGTATGCCAAAACCGAATGTGAACACCTACAAACTACGTGATTTTGTAAAACAGTTTAGTGCAGATGGAATTCAGAGTGACAGATCTGTTATGAGGTGCATTCTTTGTGATGTTTCAATAACAATATTGGTGAAAAACACCAACACAATTGTGTTACGCAGCATATAAGTAGTGCAAAAACACGAAAAATAAGGAACTACAAAGCAGTAAATGTGTATTGTGACAACAGTTTATTGGCGAGGCACTACCTTCTTCAAGTTTAATAAATGAACATTTTTTTATGATACAGCAAAGACATTTGTGGCAAGTGGTATTCCTCTTTTCAAACTTAACTCTATATTTGGAGAAATATACTGGGAAGTCTATCCCAGATGAAAACCATACCTTCAACCTCTGTGTGAAGAAAAATTAAAACAGATCAGTCAAGTAGAATATGAAAACCAGTATATTTTACATTAGATGAAACCACTGATAGACAGTTGATATATTGAACTTGTTTAGATATGTTCTAAACATTTGAGTTGTTGAATAATATCTGCTTTAACAGTTTTCTGGACTTGTGATTTCAATAACATAATGTTCTGGGACTTGTCTTACTCAGACTTTTTAATATATGACAACATGACTGAATTTTGTGTCATAAGTTACTTGATGTAATTGGTTTTGGTACTCTTTAATGATAATTTACATGGGAAATTTGCCCCTTCTATTTTAAACAATTGAACCTTTTTCTGCTAAATTAAAGCACTTTTTTTGCACCTTTTTCACCAAAATTTTGCACCTTAAATTCCTAGCTCTACCTATAATGGTGTAACAGCCCATTGTTGAGCCATAGTCTCTCCTTTGTTAGGAGTTACTAAATCAAGTTAATTTAGTTAGAATTGAATTTAATATTTATAGAAAAGACACATATACTGACAGCTACATAAAATCTTCAGGTTTTAATCATGTGTCACATAAACATGCAATTTTCAATAGTCTATTACACAGATTGATAAATATTCCACTTAATGTAGAAGATTTTTATAATGAATATAATCATGTACATGTTGCTAAAATGAATGGTTTTTGATGAAGACATAATAAAGAATAAATTAAAGAAATTTAAACAACAGAAAAGGTTACAGGAATACACCACCATACGACATGATTCCAAGAAAGATGTAAAATTCAAGAAATTTACTTACCATCCTGAAGTTCATAATAAGTTTCAAAAAATTTAATATAACATTGGCTCCAATTAAATTCAGCCTGGGTAATCTTCTGTTAACTAATAGTAAAGTTAACACCCCAGACAAAAAAATCTGGAATTTATCAAATTGATTGCAAAGATTGCAACAGGATATATATAGGAAAAACAAAAAGGAACTTGGAAACTCATAAAAAAGAACACTTCAGAAAAATAAAGGATGGAGAAATTGAAAAATCAGCTATAGCAGCACATAGTTTATTAGAGCATCATAGAATTGAAAAAGAAGCAAAACTTTTGAAACATCTATCCAAACCTTTGGGGAAAAGATATATATTCAAAAAAACCATTCTAGAACCATGAACTTTGAGATTCCAGATGAACCGAGCTTGATTACAAAGTTCTTCAAAAATACAACAGATGGCAGTTTAGAAAATGATGCCTTCAAAAGAACACCAGATGGCAGTTTGGATAATTACCAGCAAAAGAAAAAATTGACAGTTGTTAAAACAGCTGAGGATGGCGATGATGGTCACTGATACTGCAGTGCTGTGTTTAAAAAAACATAGAAGTATGAGGGGAAGAAGAATTTGCAATTAATTTAATTCTTATTAGTTACACCTGTTTGCCCATAGATGTCATGAACAGTATGCGGTTAACACACCGACCCAATGAGCCATCTAGCAGGCAACTGAGGTATTACTAGGACGTTGAGATCGGTAAATTTTGCTTAGAGACCATTTTTATTGAGGCTTAAGGATCTTTTACAAACCTGAAAATCTTACGGACTTGGGACCCTCGGCTTAAAGTCCCTCCCGGAGGACTTGCTCCTTGAATTTTTCCATCTTAAAAAAATTCAACGATCCCGGGCAGGTTTGAACTCACGAGGAATATAACTACTAATATATATATATTATTCAATGCCCCACATTGTCATTTCAACATTTGTGGTGTTCTCTCCTGGCATTGGCTTAATTGTAATCCACTTCTGAAGATGGGGCACCTAGAAGGCAGAGTTACGTTACCCTGATGATATGCAGCAGTGAGATCAAATTACTATTTCTTATGAACTTGTAAATAAATAAGCCTAAAAATTTTACACCATGCACACAACCAATTTGAGAATATTTTGGCTTTTAGTTTACATCTCTACCTTATATACTTGATTTTATAAAAAAAATTAAATCTGAAATATATATATTTTTTATATGCTATAAACATGAAGGACTTTGGGTACATTTTTCTCAGAAACTCCTCGTAGTATAGAGTCTAAAATCCATGATTTTTATTATAACTTTGTGAAAGTGACGACACATATTCATTAAATCATGGAATAGAAGTATGCAAAATTTCAGCTTTCTACCTCTAGTTTTTGAGAAAATGGTACCTAAATATCTAAAAATAATATTTTGAGAAAATTTTATTTTCCAAATGCAAATATTTTTTTCCCATTGAACCAATAAAGATAATCCAATTATTTTGACCATGCATATTGTTAATTATAATGATAATAAGCTCAGATAATTATGATTCTATACTAGGGGTTTCTGAGAAAAAAAATGTACCCAAAATCCTTCATGTTTTGATTTCACTGCTGCATAGCAACCATATGCTCAGACTACCCTGTCCCCTTAACCGAAACTTAACCTAAATTCCAGACCATGGGCAACCACAGGAATGATTCTCTTTAAGGAAAAATTCCTATGATTTGAACGGGAATCAAACCTGAGACCTCATGAACAGTAGTCAGAAATGCTGACCACTAGCCCATGAGGCTGACATATATATATATACATTATTTTTTTCAATTAAATTATGGGAAAGAAATATTGATTTTTTTGTTGAAATGAGATTTTGATATTGAGGCAGAATTCCCGAAATATTATCTACTTAAGTAACATTTTCTTTTTAGTCACTTGCATTATTAAAATTTTCATGACACACTGAAATATTAATACTTGTTGCACCTGTCATAACAATACATATCCTAGGTCGGGTGGTAGCATGCATGCTCCTGAGAGACAAGTCTGATTCATGGCTGGGTTGGAATTTTTAATTATAAAATTTTCAATCTTGGGGCTAGGATGGATGGTGTTTTACAATTTCTAATTGCTAGATTGTGCACCAGATCCCTGGATTAAATTACAAAACCCTCTGCAGTTGAGAAAGCATATGGATAGTGATTTGTCCATTAGATGGCATTGTTAAGCTTCCAGTCCCCTTGGTGCCCTACAACAGAAGTAGGGTAAGTGTCAGAACCAGGTTTTACCTTCTCTTCATCATATCCTCAGTCAACACAAACATCTAAACATACTAATAAATTACAATCGGAAGTAACATTGAGGTACTTCTTAATAATAAGGCTCATAAATTGTTGTCCTATTTGAACATGTTTCGATATGCTATGCATACCAACATCAGCTTTTCCAGACTGTTGAATTTTATGTTTCTACCATGTATGTCGACTCCCACTCCATCTTTCGTCTAACTGAAGAACTTACAAAATAGAGGAAAATTTTTATAACTGAGGGATAGTGAGGTTTTTAATTTCCGAGATTCTCTAAAACACTTCAGAAATGTGCATTATATATTATTTTTTGCACGTTGGTGTTTTCAGAATAATAAATAATAGCAAAATACAGTAATAACATCTTTGTTGGAAATATTTACGTTCATTATAAACAATTGACTAATGTTAACAGTGTGGGCAATGTTTATTATTTGAAACAACAGGAGACCGTGACACCAATTTAGTGATAACATGGCAGGAGGTATGTATTTATTGTTTTATAATGTTTCAAATAAAATTAAGTTCATTTGAAATGCAGTGATTTGTTTTGTAAAATGTATATTAACATTTTCTTTTAGATATTTTTGGTATATACATTGTATACAGTATTCATAGAGGGCAGTTGTTTTACTTTGCACATGCGTGTTTGTAATATGTAATATTACAGTATAGTTATTTAGGTTGGCAACCCTGAAATATAGGAAGTTGAACTTTCAGTCATGGTCACCATTGCTGTAAGTATGACAAAACGCACTATCACACAAAAATAAAGATTTCCTATCTAAGCTTTGGATAAGGACTCTCTTTTACTTAGTTTGCTGACAAAAGGGATTTGTTTCCTAAATCAAGAGTTGAGATAAATGCCTAGAAACTAACATTTGAACTAGAAATTCTACTTAAGTTTAGTTTAATGTAAACTGTTTTGTTTTTATTGAGACTAAGATTGTTAGTATTGCACTGATCTTGTATTTTTATGGAAACTGTTTCAAGAATGTAATTGTTCTCACAATGTTCATTTATGGTTATATCATATGCAAATAAATGTCTCGAGATATTAATCCTTTATGCTATCAGGTAGGTCATTAATATGTTATAAACAAAACCGGTCCTAACACAGAACCGTGCGACCACATAATTAATCTGCCTGAATTGCGATGTTCTACTATTCAATATATGTGACTCGGATCCATTTAAAAAGAGGAAGAAAGGCGTTCGCAGAAAAACGAAAATGTGATATTATTAAGGAAGCAAGAGTAAGAAATATGAAGTGCATAAACTGCAAGGGAAATGAAGTTTTGCCCAAACCTCATATAGAATGCAGGTGAGGAACCTTACAACCTATTTAATGCTCATTGAATTGTGTTTACTAGATTTTTATATTTTGTTTTTCCTTTAAGGACATATTCTATTACGTTTATTCTAACTATATTAGGGTTTTCTAAGTATATTGTTAGCTAGGTTACGAATCCAGCCTATACTGATATTTTTCTTTGTACTTTTATTTTACATATTAATTTCATTTTGTTTTAGATGCAGAATGATGTGCTATGAAAAAGTTCAGGGCGAAGTTCAACACGAAATGTATAATAAATTCACATCACTATCATCTAAAAATGAACAAGATGTCAATCTTCAAAATTTCATTGACCAGAACATAAGAACCATGTATAAAATTTAAGAAGCTCAAGGTAAATACATTGTATACAGCGGGTGCCGTGTGGGTAATGAACAAGCAGACTACTTAGCAAAGAAAGGCTCCAAAATCAGGCTGAGGACAACAAAACAGATAGCCGTACAAAGAAGACAACAGGAGCTGAAACAAAAAAATACATATCAAAAGAGGAGAACAGAATATAAAAGATCTTCAAAATAAGAAATATGAAGACATAGCGAAACATGCTGAAACAATAAAACACCTCCCTAGATGAACAAGCTGTAGCTCTCTTCAGATTGGAAACGGGCCATGTCTGTCTGGGGGTAGAATGGGGATTGTCCCTAGAACTATGGGATGCTCCTTGTGTGGAGAAAATGTTCTCCTAAGCAAGGAACACTTGCTTTACTGCAGGCGACTAGATCCAGAGAAAAAATGACAGGAAAGACATCGCAGGACTTTATTGGGAAGCAAGAGGACTAAGGGTCATATCTATGAATGCATTAGACCGTAAACGTCGTTCTCTGCTGAGAAAGTTGCATCCAAAGACTTTTTGCGTACTCAAAAGTCTGTTCATGCGATAATAATTGTCGAAATTCCTAAGCTACCTGGCGAGGTGACTTTTCAGAGAATGAATCGTGAGCAACCCGATGGGAACCGATGACTTTGAAACCTTGCTGCTTTATCCAAGATGTTGGACCTTGAAGACTTCGATCATGTTTTCGGTATATGCGGAGAAGAGGAATTTGATAGTCTACCAAAGAATTCAACTGGAAGAACAGGAATCGGCATAATATCGCGCGATACAGACATCGTCGTATACGGTTTTATTTGCGTGACACAAGCGTAAATGCATTCCTCTAGCAGACGAAAATAATGGAAGTGGTTTTATCGCTGAGAATTCTGGGCAATTTCTTGCCAATATTATGAAAAAAAACTACTTTCATGCATGACCAGTCAGCGACTCGCTAATTCGAACTTTGCACGTTCTCACGGAAAACTCAGCTCACCAGAGACTTATGTATTTGCATGTGGCCCTAATGGTGTAAACCAAGCTCCAGCCATTTGAAAGCAATAAATTTCATTGAAGAATCCTGGAGTAACAGAGAAGGATAAAGATCTAGGGAAAACAAACTGAAGGAACTAATGTATGTATATTGTCTTAACAGTTCAACTGGAAAAAAATGGGTATGTAAAAATGCATTCCTGTCTACTTATGCTGTGAGTGATGATGGAATCAAATGAATAAGAAAACATTTGACTCTTGGTGAATCACCTCAAGACAAAAGAGGTAAATCAGTTTCAGGAAATGCTAAACCTGCCAGACTTATGTTGCTGGTTAACGATCACATTAAGATGTACACTATGGCCGCAATGAATACAACTTTCTTAACCCTAGACTAAATGTCAAAATAATGTGGCAACAATTCCTGCTACATCATCCAGAGCTGAGGCCTCGGAAGAATGGATCATATGAATGTGTTACATGCTGGTTTTACGTGGTGTTCCATGAAAACTTATCTGAAATTTGGAAAACCCCAAATCTGCACCTGTTGTGTTTGTGAAGAGCTGAATGTGGAAATCAGAAGTCCTCATCTGAACAATTTTGCCAGAAGAGCTGCTATGGTGGCTACATACGCATAGAGCTAAGAAGTTATATTCCAAACTTGAAAAAGTTGAAAAAACTTGCTAAAGTCCATGACGATGTAGCTAGGTTTTATATTTAATTTCTTGCATAATGTTACGCTTCCTATGACCCCAGTACAAGAAACATTCTTCATATTTACTTATTTTAGGAATTCACACTATGAGGTATATTCATTTAGGTAACATTTTATCACTCACCTCATATTTTTATAATATGAGGTGAGTGATAAAATTTTACCTAAATTATTGTTCTTCATTTCATGGGCTTGGCAAATTGCCTGTTCCACCTCACAGTTGTTCTGTTCACCTTTTCACTGACCTTCCTAGATTCCTTGAACCTAGAAAAATAGATAAAATATTTAAAACAAAAAAGAAATGTTCTATCTCTGCCAGTTACCTGTAAAAAATTGAACAAATTTTAAATTCATTGACTAAAACAAACACTTCTAAATTATATCTTCACCATGTGAAGATACTGCAAAGAAAGGACCTTACAATCTTGTGCAGAATCTTGTGTTGCCACACTTTGATTATTGTGACATAATATATATAATGATCTAAACCATGACTTGTCGCAAAGATTGCAGCGTGTTCATAATGCTTGCGTTCGATTCATTTTCAATATCTGCCGTTATGACCATATTTCCAAACACTTTAACAACCTCTCTTGGCTCCGTCTTACTGACAGACATAAATTGCACTCTCTTTCACTACTTTTCAAGCTTCTGAATTCCTACATTCGTACTTACCTGGCGTCCAGATTTGAGAAGTTATCCTCTTACCACAACATTGACACTAGGTCACAAGATAACAGTCAGCTAACAATTCCTCTTCATAGACTTCCTCTTATTCTACTTCCTTCACAGTAGCCTCTGCCCGCTACTGGAATTTCCTTCCTCAAGATATCAGGGGTTGCCACACACTTGGCACCTTTAAGTCACGCTTATACAGTTACCTGTTGTCTAATAATTAAATTCCCTTTATTTATTTAAATTTATACTATGTCATTAATAATTTTTTCTCATTTTTTTATATCTTGTACATATTATATATTTAACTTGAGTAAATCAAAATATATTATAAATATTGATTGTATTGTATTGTTTTATAACATGTAATTGTTTATGGAGTTGTAAGACTATTTTTTTTTGTATTTTTTAAAAACCTGGTTGAGTGGCAGACAAGGCCTTAAGGCCTTAACTCTGCCAGGTAAAATAAAGCTATTATTATATTATTATTATTACAGAATTTGCTTATTTCTCCTTGATTATATTGAAGAGAAAAAAACTGTCTTTATGTGAAATGTTTCTACATCTTCTCAGATGCATCTGGTGGACAAAACAAGAACCATATGTCCTACTAATGTTGGTGGACATAGGGAGATTTGAGAGAATGACACAATGTTTTTCAGTCGAGGGTCACTCCTATCTATCCTGTTATAGGACTTCAGTATGTCGAAAAAAGATGAAGACTGACGGTGTTGTTATTCCAAAAGAATATATAGAACTTACATTACAGTCAAGTGCTCAAAATAAGTTTGAAGTTAAAATGGTTGAAACCTATAACATCAAGAATATTCATGACTGGTGGTCTCCATATTATAAAAATATAACTATCTCTAAGAGACTGGAGGAAAAAATGTCAAAAAATGGGCATACCCATCCAAAATACACATGTATATTCACTAAATTTTGCAGATGACCAGGTATTAATAGCACAAGACCACGATGACATAGAATATATGGCTAAAAAACTAAAAGAAGAATATGAAAAATGGGGACTTTATATAAACATTGAGAAAACCTGTGTGTAGGAGAAGAAATGGGAAATATAAATTTCAACAATGGAGGAGAACTAAAACCTAGTATTGAATGCACTTATTTAGGAACAAAATTAGACCATTCAGGCGATAACACAGTGCAAATTAAAAATATAATTGCACAAACAAAACAAGCAATAAATGCTTTAAACTCTGTTTGGTGGAGCAAAAATATTACAAAAAATAGAAAATTACAAATATATCAAACCATAATTCAGAGCATTTTAACATATGGTGCTGAAGTTTGGCAAATTCCTACTAGGGAAATGAAAAGAATTTTAAGTACAGAAATGGATGTTTTAAGATGATCAGCTGGAAAATCTAGAATGGATAGAATAAAATAAAGAAATAAGGGAAATTATGGGTGTACAAGAGGAGCCGAACATCATAGACATTATAGAAAAGAAAAGATTGCAGTGGTATGGTCATGTGAAAAGAATGCCAGAGCAAAGATTGCCAAAAATTGTTATGGAATGGATCCCAATGGAAAGGAGGAAGAGAGGGAGACCGAAGAAAACTTGGATAGAAGGGGTACAAGCAGCTATGAATATCAGAGGAATGGAGGAAGATCAATGGATGGACAGAGAGGAATGTTATTTGGTTTCTGGAAGACGGCGGCAGCTGCCATGATACTGGATGATAACTATTTCTGAGGAAACCAAAGGAGCGAATATACCATCAGACAAAAAGTCACATTCATGGTATCACAATACAACCAGTACTGTTCATGACAAACAAGAGACATATTGATGGTATCAACATTTTTAGAGGAATTAAACCCAATGGGTACAACTGGACCCAACACACACACACACACACCCAGTCCCAAGGTTGAGATTTTAAAATCATTTACCCCACCGGGATTCAAATCTGGGTCGCCGGAGTGGAAGGTAGGGACTCTACTGACTACGCCACAGCGACGGACTTGGTATCAGCTTTTAACTTGTCAAAAGGGATTGTTCCTTTATACCCAATGTTGAGAGTCTATAATGGGCTTTTCTCCATAAGTCAAGAGGAAATGGAAGACATCAAAAACTTTTGATTTTACCTGCGTGAAGAAGACATGAAAGAAATTTTTCGCTTTCCATTCATAGAGAAGCATATTCTTGATAGGATTGTGAAGTAGTACAATTGTAAAATAATAAATTGAAAAAACAAATTGTAATAAAATCATTTGATGTAAAAACTCATCTCCTCTATTTTAGGAAGAAACCCAACAATTAATCTATATATATGAAGGCCTTAGGACAATAACATAAGCCACATTTTGTTAGGAAATGCCATAAATTACAATGATAGCAAATAAATGTATTGAAATATTCATAAAATCATTTGTACGTAAATGCATCAGTGAGGAGTTAAAAGATATAGACACACCATGTATTAACAACAATACTGCACAATTAGTATTTATAATTTTTTGAAACATTAAAATCCTTATATCTCAGAAAGAACAATATGTGGATTATCATGTTATTGCCCTAAACCTTTCATAATAATTTTTTGGTTTCTGTAATATTTTCACACATTTTTGGTCTGGAATTACATAACCTATAGTACTATTTCTCTTACTTTTACACGCTTTATATTAGCTTGACCTGTATCTATCTTTCTATCTATCTATCTAACGGAATCTTTCAACACAATTTTCACCCACTTAAAATCATTGGATCGACTTGAAACTTTGTATACTTGTAAAAGACCCGTAACAATACAATAATTTCATATTTTGTTTCTAAAATCATGGCCAGAATCACCAGAAAATCAAAAAAATGAAAACTGGTATAATAGGTTGCAGACTTGTCGACTTTTTAGTCAATCGTTGTAAGAGCTCTGTTGGTAGAGTGGTGAACTCTAGTGGTATATATTTTCAGTAATCCATAGGTCACTGGTTCAAATCCGGCTGGGAGGTTTTTTTAGAAGAGTATTACTTTCAGCTCATACTACAATAGTATCGAATTTTAAAGATATTTACGTTTTTAATCTTATTCTGTAAAATATTAAAACTAAAAATTAAATAATACTTTTAAAAATTAAAACAACACACTTTATTAGAAAAAAAGTGAACTAAAAAAATGAAAAATAATTTTAATTTCCAACACGCTTGGGATAAAATATTTTACCATCAACAGCGTGGGGTGCTTTTTATGATTTTTACATTTTCTTCTTAGAGACTTTACATTTACCAATATCTGTTTATTGTCATATATATTAATTGATAAAGAGCACCCCATGCTTTTGATGGTAAAATTATTTATCCCAAGCGTGTTGGAAATAAAATTATTTTTAAATTTTTTAGTTCGGTTTTCTAATAAAGTGTGTTGTTTTAGTTTTTTAAACTGTTATTTATTTCTAACAACTTCTGGATATTTGTTTTATTCTCCTTCCTGAACAATTTATAATTTTGGACAAGAGGGGGTTTGTGATTTAGCAGATTGCTATAATGTATATTATTAAGAAAGTTTTAAACTCTGTAAGGGTAATACTATGATGTATTTATAATATAATATCAATAAAAAATCATCTCATATGTTGTCTTCTTTTTGGATTGATTTTGGAGTAATTAATTCTTCATTGTGAATATTTTGTGACCGGTCTGTCATGGCGATGCACTGTTTCTTCCTCTGTCTGTCGGTAGACCGATGAAATTCCAAATCATTCTCAAGAAATTAAAAAATTCATTAATGTCTCATTTTTTAAATGTAGATTTTTTCCCCAGCTGTGAGTTTCATTAGGATTTCTATTTATTTTATAAATTTAGCCTTCCTCTCAATTGATGTTGAAGTAATTTGCTGTCCCCCGTTGTGGTGACATCTTGAAGCAGTAATTCTCTTCATGCCCGATGTTGTAGTAACATTTTGAAGGATTGGTGTCCCAAAATGAATTACTGGTTCAGGTTGAGTTTGATTTTTGGTAGAGCCGGATTCTCTTTTTAGGGTCGGAAGTTGGTACACTGGATAGGAAAACACTTCACAATCATAAAAAAAGTTTCTTGTAGAAATAGTTTCAAATTTATTCACTTTGTAGATTCCCAGCAGATTAAGTTAATTTAAGTGGTATTATTCTTCACTATCAATTAAAATAAATTATTTTCTTTCCTGGAATCAATTACCACTCCTGGCGCGACAGGCCTACAAGGCCCTTAGCCTACCAGCTGACTGCTGGCCTCACATCCACATGTGTCAATCACAGAGGTAGATGATAATCAGCCAGTGTAGGGGTGACATGTGGTCAGCATGTCGAGTCCCCAGCCGTTATAGCTGGTTTTCTCAACCTGGAGCTGCTACTTATTGTAGCTACCCAAATGCATCACGATGCTGGGTGGGCACCGGTCCCATACTTGCCGAAATACCATGAGAAAATTTATTTCTTCCCCCATGGAGACTCGAACCAGCGCAAGTCCCGTAGCTCTGCGCCAAGGCTTCCAGCCTTAACCACTCGGCTACGGCACGGGACGGAATCAATTACTCTTGTATTAAATATTACATTTTATTTTGAGAACTCTTCTTGCTTCTATCTTCGTGGAAAGTTGTCTGCAGAATGACTAGTGTAATTCTTTTATAATTTTAAAAAACATTATTACATCACATGATAGTAATTTTAAATTGTATTGGTTAATAGCCCATTAAATACCAGGTTTAAATTTGATTTGTTAAATCAAAAAGTTAATTGTTTTAACATCCAATCAGAGTTTAGTTTACTTTCATTTAAAAATATGAAGTTAAGCAGGTGTTCTTATTACAGTTATAACAGCTTTATAATTCTGACAACAATGACTTAAAACAATTTTAAAAGCATTATTTAGAAAGACTGTTATGTAATACAATTTCTTTAATTGTTACTGAGAATTTTTATTCAACAATGAACAACAAATTATTTAGGTGTTTTTTCTTTATTTAAGTTATATTTAAATAGTAAAAGAATTTCAAAGTATAAAATTATTAACTTTAACTTCCATATTATTATGATATTAAAATCCTGCTTTAATGTGTGACCAAGTGTGAGTGCCTATTGCAAATTTTTCTACTTCCCTATTTTTAACATTCCTAAGATGTTCATGTGGTTCTTAAATTTGTCTTTGTTTTTTCCTATGTATTTTATTACAATTCCCACATTTTATCTGATATTTTTTTTTATTTATATACAGATTTTTAATGTTTGCACATATTTCTGTGCCTAAATTTATTTTTCTTTCCCACTCGTCTCTATCCATCCACTCAATGTCCTCTAGTCCTCTTGTTCTCATTCCAGGTCTTTTTTTGCATCCACGAGTTTTGGGGTCTTCTTTTCCTTCTTATTCTGGGTGGACATCATTCCAATGTTTTCCTAGGTAACCTTTCTTCTTGCATTCGTCGTACGTGCACATACCAATTTAATTGCCTATATCATAATACAATTTGATAAACATGTGATTTATTCTCTACTTCCATTTCCTTGTTTTTGTTAGATTTAATCATTTTATTGAGTAGAAAGTTGAGCTTTTTAAATAATTTTTTTTAAAGTTGTAATTCTTTATAGGATATGTAAATTAAATTTGAAGAGAAATATATATGTCTAAATCAGAATTTGAACCCAATATGTCTGTTCTGTACTCCAGAGTGCATATTTTCCTCTTCAAATTTAATTTGTCATTCGGTGAGAAGTGAAATTTATTACTATTTTTTTTGTTTAATGTTACCTCTGTAATTTGACATTTCAGGTATTCTCTCCTGGCATTGGCGAATTGTAACCCACTTGTGAGGTTGGGGCGCCTGGAAGGCGGAGTTATGCTGCCCCAGTCATATGATGGGTGATGACGATGCGCCAGGAGAGGCCTTAAAACTAAACTTAATCTAATTAGGTGAACGTGATACTGATGATAATGATGGCCAGATGGTGTTCGGGGACCGTTTGGGCCTTAAAGTATCCTGACATTTGTCTTACAGGTGAGGAAAAACCCCGAAAAAACCTTGTCCCGAGCGGGGATCGAACAAGGGCCCGATGCGTGACGAGACAGCACGCTACATCGAGACCACAGCGGAGGACATTTTTGAAAAATTGAATGATACGTAAATGTTTGAATTAATATATTTTTTAAGTGTACTTTCATTGAATAATTCTTGTGTTTTGATCTTTTTATTTTCCTGTGTATAATTTCTAATGACATAAAAATCCTAGTGAGGTTTTAGACATGTAAAAAATCTGTAGTCTGGAAGAAAACACCTTTGGCGAAATTTGTTGGCACTTTATTGCCCAGATTTGAATTATGGCTCTGGTTTAACCGAGCTCCTGCCCTAGATTCACATTTTTTTATTTTCCCATGAGCAATAATTAAAAATGAAGCAACACCTCACATCATATACTTCTTACTAGAAGGATTTCGGGACGTTATTAACTTGCATCCTGAGTACTTTTACGACCTCAAACTTCAATTAATTCGTTTTAGAAGCTAGCAGTTAATTTTCCCTATATGAACCCACCGAAACCTCAATTAACTCGCTTCAGTAGTTAGCGGTTCCTTCCCCCTATGTTACCCCCTGAAACCTCAAGTCGATTTAGAAACTCCAGAAACTACTATTAACTCGTTTTAGGAGCTGGAGGTTCATTTCCCGTAGTGAACCCCCTGAAACTATTAACTCGCTTTAGGAGCTGGAGGTTCATTTCCTGTAGTGAACCCCCTGAAACTACAATTAAGTCGCTGTAGGAGCTGGAGGTTCATTTCCCCTAGTGAACAACTACCATTAAGTCGCTTTAGGAGCTGGAAGTTTTATTTCCTCTAGTGAACCCCCTGAAACTACAATTAAGTCGCTGTAGGAGCTGGAGGTTCATTTCCTCTAGTGAACCCCCTGAAACTACAATTAACTCGCTTTAGGAGCTGGAGGTTCATTTCCCGTAGTGAACCCCCTGAAACTACTATTAACTCGCTTTAGGAGCTGGAGGTTCATTTCCTCTAGTGAACCCCCTGAAACTACAATTAAGTCGCTGTAGGAGCTGGAGGTTCATTTCCCCTAGTGAACCCCCTGAAACTACCACAATTTGACGCTTTAGGAGCTGGGAAGTTTTAATTTCCTCTAGTGAACCCCCAAAAACTACTATTAACTCGCTTTACGGCAAGCCTTCGAGGTTCATTACACACTACGTGAACCCTCTGAAACTACTATTAACTCGCTTTAGGTGCTTGAGTTTCATTTCCTCTAGTGAACCCCCAGAAAGTACTATTAACTCGCTTTAGGTGCTGGAGGTTCATTTCCTCTAGTGAACCCCCAGAAAGTACTATTAACTCGATTTAGGTGCTGGAGGTTCATTTCCACTAGTGAACCCTCTGAAACTACTATTAACTCGCTTTAGGAGCTGGAGGTTCATTTCCTCTAGTGAACCCCCTGAAACTACCATTAACTCGCTTTAGGATCTGGAGGTTCATTTCCTCTAGTGAACACCCTGAAAGTACTATTAACTCGCTTTAACCTGGAGGTACATTTCCTCTGGCGACCCCCTTGACACTACTAACTCGCTTTAGGAGCTGGAGATTCATTTCCTCTAGTGAACCCCCTGAAACTACAATTAACTCGCTTTAGGAGCTGAAGGTTCATTTCCTCTAGTGAACCCCCTGAAACTACTACTAACTCGCTTTAGGAGCTACAGGTTCATTTCCTCTAGTGAACCCCCTGATACTACAATTAACTCGCTTTAGGAGCTGGAGGTTCATTTCCTCTAGTGAACCCCCTGATACTACAATTAACTCGCTTTAGGAGCTGAAGGTTCATTTCCTCTAGTGAACCCCCTGAAACTACAATTAACTCGCTTTAGGAGCTGGAGGTTCATTTCCTCTAGTGAACCCCCTGAAACTACTATTAACTCGCTATAAGAGCTGGAGGTTCATTTACTCTAGAGAACCCCCTGAAACTTCAATTAAGTCGCTTTGGGAGCTGGAGGGTCATTTACTCTAGTGAACCCCCTGAAACTACTATTAACTCGCTTTAGGAGCTAGAGGTTCATTTCCTCTAGTGAACCCCCTGAAACTACTATTAACTCGCTTTAGGAGCTGGAGGTTCATTTCCTCTGGTGAACCCCCTGAAACTACAATTAACTCGCTTTAGGAGCTGGAGGTTCATTTCCTCTAGTGAACCCCCTGAAACTACAATTAACTCGCTTTAGGAGCTGGAGGTTCATTTCCTCTAGTGAACCCCCTGAAACTACTATTAACTCGCTTTAGGAGCTGAAGGTTCATTTCCTCTAGTGAACCCCCTGAAACTACAATTAACTCGCTTTAGGAGCTGGAGGTTCATTTCCTCTAGTGAACCCCCCTGTAACTACTATTAACTCGCTATAAGAGCTGGAGGTTCATTTCCTGTGGAGAACCCGCTGATACTTCAATTAAGTCGCTTTGGGAGCTGGTGGTTCATTTCCTCTAGTGAACCCCCTGAAACTACTATTAACTCGCTTTAGGAGCTGGAGGTTCATTTCCTCTAGTGAACCCCCTGAAACTACTATTATCTCGCTTTAGGAGCTGGAGGTTCATTTCCTCTAGTGAACACCCTGAAACTACATTTAACTCTATTTAGGAGCAGGAGATTCATTTCCTCAAGTGAACCCCCTGAAACTATTATCTCGCTTTAGGAGCTGGAGGTTCATTTCCTCTAGTGAACCCCCTGATACTACTATTAACTCGCTTCAGCAGCTGGAGGTTCATTTCCTCTAGTGAATCCCCCGAAACTACTATTAACTCGCTTTCAGAGCTGGAGGTTCATTTCCTCTAGTGAACCCCCTGAAACTTCAATTAAGTCGCCTTGGGAGCTGGAAGTTCATTTCCTCTAGTGAACCCCCTGAAACTACTATTTTTTACTCGCTTTATAACCTGGAGGTTTATTTTCTCTGGCGAACTCCCTGACACTACTAATTAACTCGCTTTAGGAGCTGGAGGTTCATTTCCTCTAGTGAACCCCCTGAAACTACTATTAACTCGCTTTAGGAGCTGGAGGTTCATTTCCTCTAGTGAACCCACCGAAACTACTATTAACTCGCTTTAGGAGCTGGTAGTTCATTTCCTCTAGTGAACCTTCTGAAACTAGTAATGTCTCGCTTTAGGTGCTGGAGGTTCATTTCCTCTAGTGAACCCCTGAAACTACTAATAACTCGCTTTAGGAGGTGGAGGTTCATTTCCCCTATTGAACCCCCTGAAACTACTATTAACTCGCTATAGGAGCTGGGGGTTCATTTCCTCTAGTAAACCCACTGAAACTACTATTTAACTCGCTATAGGAGCTGGGTATTCATTTTTTCAAGTGAACCCACTGAAACTACTATTAACTCGCTTTAGGAGCTGGAGGTTCATTTCCTCTAGTGAACCCCCTGAAACTACAATTAACTCTATAGAGGAGCTGGAGGTTCATTATCTCTAGTGAACCCCCGAACCTACTATATTAACTCTCTTTAGGTGCTGGAGGTACATTTCCCCTATTGAACCCCCTGAAACTACTAGTAACTCGCTATAGGAGCTGGGGGCTCTTTTCCTCTAGTGAGCCCCCTGAAACTACTATTAACTAGCTTTAGGTGCTGGAGGTTCATTTCCCATAGTGAACCCCCTGAAACTACTATTAACTCGCTTGAGGTGCTGGTGGTTCATTTCCTCTAGTGAACCCACCTGAACTACTATTAACTCGCTTTGGGTGCTGGAGGTTTATTTCCTCTAGTGAACCCCCTGAAACGACTATTAATTCACTTTAGGTGCTGGAGGTTCATTTCCTCTAGTGAACCCCTGAAACTACTATTAACTCGCTATAGGAGCTGGGGGTTTATTTTCTCTGGTGAACCCCCTGAAACTAGTATTAACTCACTTTAGGTGCTGGAGGTTCATTTCCTCTAGTGAACCACCTGAAACTACAATTAACTCTATTTAGGAGCTGGAGGTTCATTTCCGGTAGTGAACCCTTTAAAACAACTATTAACTCGCTTTAGGAGCGGGAGGTTCATTTCGTCTAGTGAACCCCCTGAAACTAGTAATATCTCGCTTTAGGTGCTGGAAGTTCATTTCCTCTAGTGAACCCCCTGAAACTACTAATAACTCGCTTTAGGAGGTGGAGGTTCATTTCCCCTATTGAACACCCTGAAACTACTATTAACTCGCTTTTGGAGCTGGAGGTTAATTTCCCTATTGAACCCCTGAAACTACTATTAACTCGCTATAGGAGCTGGAGGTTCATTTCCTCTAGTGAACCCCCTGAAACTACATTAACGCTATAGAGGAGCTGGAGGTTCATTTCCTCTAGTGAACCCCCGAAACTACTATTAACTCTCTTTAGGTGCTGGAGGTTCATTTCCCCTATTGAACCCCCTGAAAATACTAGTAAGTCGCTATAGGAGCTGGGGGTTCATTTCCTCTAGTGAACCCCCTGAAACTACTGTTAACTAGCTTAGGTGCTGGAGGTTCATTTCCCATAGTGAACCCCCTGAAACTACTATTAACTCGCTTTGGGAGCTGGAGGTACATTTCCTCTAGTGAACCCCCTGAAACTACTATTAATTCGCTTTAAGTGCTGGAGGTTCATTTCCTCTAGTGAACCCCTGAAACTACTATTAACTCGCTTTGGGAGCTGGAGGTTCATTTCCTCTAGTGAACCCCCTGAAACTACTATTAATTCACTTTAGGTGCTGGAGGTTCATTTCCTCTAGTGAACCCCTGAAACTACTATTAACTCGCTATAGGAGCTGGGGGTTTATTTTCTCTGGCGAACCCCCTGAAACTAGTATTAACTCACTTTAGGTGCTGGAGGTTCATTTCCTCTAGTGAACCCCAGAAACTACTATTAACTCGCTATAGGAGCTGGGGGTTTATTTTCTCTGGTGAACCCCCTGAAACTAGTATTAACTCACTTTAGGTGTGGAGGTTCATTACCTCTAGTGAACCCACTGAAACTACAATTAACTCGCTGTAGGAGCGTGAGGTTCATTTCCTCTAGTGAACCCCCTGAAACTACTATTGACTCGCTTTGGGAGCTGGAGGTTCATTTCCTCTAGTGAACCCACTGAAACTACTATTAACTCGCTTTAGGTGTGGAGGTTCATTTCCTCTAGTGAACCCACTGAAACTACAATTAACTCGCTTTAGGAGCGGGAGGTTCATTTCCTCTAGTGAACCCCCTGAAACTACTATTGACTCGCTTTGGGAGCTGGAGGTTCATTTGCTCTAGTGAACCCCCTGAAACTACTATTAACTCGCTTTAGGTGCTGGAGGTTCATTTCCTCTAGTGAACCCACTGAAACTACAATTAACTCGCTTTAGGAGCGGGAGGTTCATTTCCTCTAGTGAACCCCCTGAAACTACTATTGACTCGCTTTGGGAGCTGGAGGTTCATTTCCTCTAGTGAACCCCCTGAAACTACAATTAACTCGCTTCAGGAGCGGGAGGTTCATTTCCTCTAGTGAACCCCCTGAAACTACTATTGACTCGCTTTGGAGCTGGAGGTTCATTTCGTCTAGTGAACCCACTGAAACTACTATTAACTCGCTTTAGGAGCTGGAGGTTCATTTTTTCTAGTGAACCCCCTGAAACTACTATTGACTCGCTTTGGGAGCTGGAGGTTCATTTGCTCTAGTGAACCCTTTGAAACTACTATTAACTCGCTTTAGGTGCTGGAGGTTCATTTCCTCTAGTGAACCCCCTGAAACTACAATTAACTCGCTTTAGGAGCGAAAGGTTCATTTGCTCTAGTGAACCCCCGGAAACTACTATTAACTCGCTTTAGGTGGTGGAGGTTCATTTCCTCTAGTGAACCCACAGAAACTACAATTAACTCGCTTTAGGAGCGGGAGATTCATTTCCTCTAGTGAACCCCCGGAAACTACTATTGACTCGCTTTGGGAGCTGGAGGTTCATTACCTCTAGTGACCCCCTGAAACTACTATTAACTCCTTTAGGAGCTGGAGGTTCATTTCCTCTAGTGAACCCCCTGAAACTACAATTAACTCGTTTTAGGAGCTGGAGGTTCATTTCCTCTAGTGAACCCCCTGAAACTACAATTAACTCGCTTTAGGAGCTGGAGGTTCATTTCCTCTAGTGAACCCCCTGAAACTACTATTAACTCGCTTTAGGAGCTGAAGGTTCATTTCCTCTAGTGAACCCCCTGAAACTACAATTAACTCGTTTTAGGAGCTGGAGGTTCATTTCCTCTAGTGAACCCCCTGAAACTACAATTAACTCGCTTTAGGAGCTGAAGGTTCATTTCCTCTAGTGAACCCCCTGAAACTACTACTAACTCGCTTTAGGAGCTACAGGTTCATTTCCTCTAGTGAACCCCCTGATACTACAATTAACTCGCTTTAGGAGCTGGAGGTTCATTTCCTCTAGTGAACCCCTGATACTACAATTAACTCGCTTTAGGAGCTGAAGGTTCATTTCCTCTAGTGAACCCCCTGAAACTACAATTAACTCGCTTTAGGAGCTGGAGGTTCATTTCCTCTAGTGAACCCCCTGTAACTACTATTAACTCGCTATAAGAGCTGGAGGTTCATTTACTCTAGGGAACCCCCTGAAACTTCAATTAAGTCGCTTTGGGAGCTGGAGGGTCATTTATCTCTAGTGAACCCCTGAAACTACTATTAACTCGCTTTAGGAGCTAGAGGTTCATTTCCTCTAGTGAACCCCCTGAAACTACTATTAACTCGCTTTGGAGCTGGAGGTTCATTACCTCTAGTGAACCCACTGAAACTACTATTAACTTCGCTATAAGAGCTGGAGGTTCATTTACTCTAGAGAACCCCATGAAACTTCAATTAAGTCGCTTTGGGAGCTGGAGGGTCATTTCCTCTAGTGAACCCCCTGAAACTACTATTAACTCGCTTTAGGAGCTAGAGGTTCATTTCCTCTAGTGAACACCCTGAAACTACTATTAACTCGCTTTAGGAGCTGGAGGTTCATTTCCTCTAGTGAACCCCCTGAAACTACAATTAACTCGCTTTAGGAGCTGGAGGTTCATTTCCTCTAGTGAACCCCCTGAAATTACTATTAACTCGCTTTAGGAGCTGGAGGTTCATTTCCTCTAGTGAACCCCCTGAACTACATATTAACTCGCTTTAGGAGCTGAAGGTTCATTTCCTCTAGTGAACCCCCTGAAACTACAATTAACTCGCTTTAGGAGCTGGAGGTTCATTTCCTCTAGTGAACCCCCTGAAACTACTATTAACTCGCTATAAGAGCTGGAGGTTCATTTCCTCTAGTGAACCTTATGAAACTAGTAATGTCTCGCTTTAGGTGCTGGAGGTTCATTTCCTCTAGTGAACCCCCTGAAACTACTAATAACTCGCTTTAGGAGGTGGAGGTTCATTTCCCCTATTGAACCCCCTGAAACTACTATTAACTCGCTATAGGAGCTGGGGGTTCATTTCCTCTAGTAAACCCACTGAAACTACTATTAACTCGCTATAGGAGCTGGGTATTCATTTTTTCAAGTGAACCCACTGAAACTACTATTAACTCGCTTTAGGAGCTGGAGGTTCATTTCCTCTAGTGAACCCCCTGAAACTACAATTAACTCTATAGAGGAGCTGGAGGTTCATTATCTCTAGTGAACCCCCGAACCTACTATTAACTCTCTTTAGGTGCTGGAGGTACATTTCCCCTATTGAACCCCCTGAAACTACTAGTAACTCGCTATAGGAGCTGGGGGCTCTTTTCCTCTAGTGAGCCCCCTGAAACTACTATTAACTAGCTTTAGGTGCTGGAGGTTCATTTCCCATAGTGAACCCCCTGAAACTACTATTAACTCGCTTGAGGTGCTGGTGGTTCATTTCCTCTAGTGAACCCACCTGAAACTACTATTAACTCGCTTTGGGTGCTGGAGGTTCATTTCCTCTAGTGAACCCCCTGAAACGACTATTAATTCACTTTAGGTGCTGGAGGTTCATTTCCTCTAGTGAACCCCTGAAACTACTATAACTCGCTATAGGAGCTGGGGGTTTATTTTCTCTGGTGAACCCCCTGAAACTAGTATTAACTCACTTTAGGTGCTGGAGGTTCATTTCCTCTAGTGAACCACCTGAAACTACAATTAACTCTATTTAGGAGCTGGAGGTTCATTTCCGGTAGTGAACCCTTTAAAACGACTATTAACTCGCTTTAGGAGCGGGAGGTTCATTTCGTCTAGTGAACCCCCTGAAACTAGTAATATCTCGCTTTAGGTGCTGGAAGTTCATTTCCTCTAGTGAACCCCCTGAAACTACTAATAACTCGCTTTAGGAGGTGGAGGTTCATTTCCCCTATTGAACACCCTGAAACTACTATTAACTCGCTTTTGGAGCTGGAGGTTAATTTCCCCTATTGAACCCCCTGAAACTACTATTAACTCGCTATAGGAGCTGGAGGTTCATTTCCTCTAGTGAACCCCCTGAAACTACATTAACGCTATAGAGGAGCTGGAGGTTCATTTCCTCTAGTGAACCCCCGAAACTACTATTAACTCTCTTTAGGTGCTGGAGGTTCATTTCCCCTATTGAACCCCCTGAAACTACTAGTAAGTCGCTATAGGAACTGGGGGTTCATTTCCTCTAGTGAACCCCCTGAAACTACTATTAACTAGCTTAGGTGCTGGAGGTTCATTTCCCATAGTGAACCCCCTGAAACTACTATTAACTCGCTTTGGGAGCTGGAGGTACATTTCCTCTAGTGAACCCCCTGAAACTACTATTAATTCGCTTTAGGTGCTGGAGGTTCATTTCCTCTAGTGAACCCCTGAAACTACTATTAACTCGCTTTGGGAGCTGGAGGTTCATTTCCTCTAGTGAACCCCCTGAAACTACTATTAATTCACTTTAGGTGCTGGAGGTTCATTTCCTCTAGTGAACCCCTGAAACTACTATTAACTCGCTATAGGAGCTGGGGGTTTATTTTCTCTGGTGAACCCCCTGAAACTAGTATTAACTCACTTTAGGTGCTGGAGGTTCATTTCCTCTAGTGAACCCCCTGAAACTACTATTAATTCACTTTAGGTGCTGGAGGTTCATTTCCTCTAGTGAACCCCTGAAACTACTATTAACTCGCTATAGGAGCTGGGGGTTTATTTTCTCTGGTGAACCCCCTGAAACTAGTATTAACTCACTTTAGGTGTGGAGGTTCATTACCTCTAGTGAACCCACTGAAACTACAATTAACTCGCTTTAGGAGCGTGAGGTTCATTTCCTCTAGTGAACCCCCTGAAACTACTATTGACTCGCTTTGGGAGCTGGAGGTTCATTTCCTCTAGTGAACCCACTGAAACTACTATTAACTCGCTTTAGGTGTGGAGGTTCATTTCCTCTAGTGAACCCACTGAAACTACAATTAACTCGCTTTAGGAGCGGGAGGTTCGTTTCCTCTAGTGAACCCCCTGAAACTACTATTGACTCGCTTTGGGAGCTGGAGGTTCATTTGCTCTAGTGAACCCCCTGAAACTACTATTAACTCGCTTTAGGTGCTGGAGGTTCATTTCCTCTAGTGAACCCACTGAAACTACAATTAACTCGCTTTAGGAGCGGGAGGTTCATTTCCTCTAGTGAACCCCCTGAAACTACTATTGACTCGCTTTGGGAGCTGGAGGTTCATTTCCTCTAGTGAACCCCCTGAAACTACAATTAACTCGCTTTAGGAGCGGGAGGTTCATTTCCTCTAGTGAACCCCCTGAAACTACTATTGACTCGCTTTGGGAGCTGGAGGTTCATTTCGTCTAGTGAACCCACTGAAACTACTATTAACTCGCTTTAGGAGCTGGAGGTTCATTTTTTCTAGTGAACCCCCTGAAACTACTATTGACTCGCTTTGGGAGCTGGAGGTTCATTTGCTCTAGTGAACCCTTTGAAACTACTATTAACTCGCTTTAGGTGCTGGAGGTTCATTTCCTCTAGTGAACCCCCTGAAACTACAATTAACTCGCTTTAGGAGCGAAAGGTTCATTTGCTCTAGTGAACCCCCGGAAACTACTATTAACTCGCTTTAGGTGGTGGAGGTTCATTTCCTCTAGTGAACCCACAGAAACTACAATTAACTCGCTTTAGGAGCGGGAGGTTCATTTCCTCTAGTGAACCCCCGGAAACTACTATTGACTCGCTTTGGGAGCTGGAGGTTCATTACCTCTAGTGAACCCCCTGAAACTACTATTAACTCGCTTTAGGAGCTGGAGGTTCATTTCCTCTAGTGAACCCCCTGAAACTACAATTAACTCGCTTTAGGAGCTGGAGGTTCATTTCCTCCTTAGTGAACCCCCTGAAACTACAATTAACTCGCTTTAGGAGCTGGAGGTTCATTTCCTCTAGTGAACCCCCTGAAACTACTATTAACTCGCTTTAGGAGCTGAAGGTTCATTTCCTCTAGTGAACCCCCTGAAACTACAATTAACTCGTTTTAGGAGCTGGAGGTTCATTTCCTCTAGTGAACCCCCTGAAACTACAATTAACTCGCTTTAGGAGCTGAAGGTTCATTTCCTCTAGTGAACCCCCTGAAACTACTACTAACTCGCTTTAGGAGCTACAGGTTCATTTCCTCTAGTGAACCCCCTGATACTACAATTAACTCGCTTTAGGAGCTGGAGGTTCATTTCCTCTAGTGAACCCCCTGATACTACAATTAACTCGCTTTAGGAGCTGAAGGTTCATTTCCTCTAGTGAACCCCCTGAAACTACAATTAACTCGCTTTAGGAGCTGGAGGTTCATTTCCTCTAGTGAACCCCCTGTAACTACTATTAACTCGCTATAAGAGCTGGAGGTTCATTTACTCTAGGGAACCCCCTGAAGCTTCAATTAAGTCGCTTTGGGAGCTGGAGGGTCATTTACTCTAGTGAACCCCCTGAAACTACAATTAACTCGCTTAGGAGCGAAAGGTTCATTTGCTCTAGTGAACCCCCGGAAACTACTATTAACTCGCTTTAGGTGGTGGAGGTTCATTTCCTCTAGTGAACCCACAGAAACTACAATTAACTCGCTTTAGGAGCGGGAGGTTCATTTCCTCTAGTGAACCCCCGGAAACTACTATTGACTCGCTTTGGGAGCTGGAGGTTCATTACCTCTAGTGAACCCCCTGAAACTACTATTAGCTCGCTTTAGGAGCTGGAGGTTCATTTCTTCTAGTGAACCCCCTGAAACTACAATTAACTCGCTTTAGGAGCTGGAGGTTCATTTCCTCTAGTGAACCCCCTGAAACTACAATTAACTCGCTTTAGGAGCTGGAGGTTCATTTCCTCTAGTGAACCCCCTGAAACTACTATTAACTCGCTTTAGGAGCTGAAGGTTCATTTCCTCTAGTGAACCCCCTGAAACTACAATTAACTCGCTTTAGGATCTGAAGGGTTCATTTTCCCCCCTCTAGTGAACCCCCCTGAAACTACTAACTACTAACCACCTTCGGCTTGTAGGAGCTGAAGGTTCATTTCCTCTAGTGAACCCCCTGAAACTAACTACTAACCTCCTCTTTAGGAGCTACCGGTTCATTTCCTCTAGTGAACACCCTGATACTAACAATTAAACTCGCTTTAGGAGCTGGAGGTTCATTTTCCTCTAGTGAACCCCCTGATACGACAATTAACCTCGCTTTAAAGGAAGCTGAAGGTTTCATTTCCTCTAGTGAAACCCCCTGAAACTTTACTATTAATAAAGCGCTTTAGGAACTGGAGGTTCATTTCCTCTAGTGAACACCACCGAAAGTACTATTAACTCGCTTTAGGAGCTGGAGGTTCATTTTACTTACCTCTAAGAGAACCCCCTGAAACTTCAATAAGGTCCGCTTGGGAGCTGGAGGGTCATTTTTTACTCTCTAGTGAACCCCCCCTGGAAACTACTATAACTTACTCGGCTTTAAAAAAAGACTAGAGGGTTTCTTGTCCTCTTTAGTGAAAACCCCCTGAAACTACTATTAACCTCGCTTTGGGGAGCTGGAGGTTCATTACCTCTAGTGAACCCACTGAAACTACTATTAACTCGCTATAAGAGCTGGCTGTTTCATTTACTCTATGAGAACCCCATGAAACCTCAATTTAATCGCTTTTGGGAGCTGGAGGTCCATTTCCCTCTTAGTGAACCCCCCTTGAAAAGAAACTACTATTAACCTGTCGCTTTAAAAGGAGCTAGAGGTTCATTTCCTCTAGTGAACACCCTGAAACTACTATTAACTCGCTTTAGGAGCTGGAGGTTCATTTCCTCTAGTGAACCCCCTGAAACTACAATTAACTCGCTTTAGGAGCTGGAGGTTCATTTCCTCTAGTGAACCCCCTGAAATTACTATTAACTCGCTTTAGGAGCTGGAGGTTCATTTCCTCTAGTGAACCCCCTGAAACTACTATTAACTCGCTTTGGGAGCTGGAGGGTCATTTCCTCTAGTGAACCCCCTGAAACTACTATTAACTCGCTTTAGGAGCTAGAGGTTCATTTCCTCTAGTGAACCCCCTGAAACTACTATTAACTCGCTTTAGGAGCTGGAGGTTCATTTCCTCTAGTGAACCCCCTGAAACTACTATTAACATGCTATAGGAGCGGGGGGTTCATTTCCACTAGTGAACCCCCCTGAAACTACTATTAACTCGCTTTAGGAGCTGGAGGTTCATTTCTGGTAGCGAACCCTTTGAATCTACTATTAACTAGCTTTAGGAGCTGGTGGTTCATTTCCCCTATTGTACCCCCTGAAACTGCTATTAACTCGCTTTAGATGCTAGAGGTTAATTTTCCATAAATAAATCACCTTGAATAATTCTTTTCCCACGTTGTGGCGATGTTTTGAAGCAGCTCTCTTCATGCATGCCCGATGTTGTAGTAAGTTTTTTGAAGGATTGGTGTCCCAAAAAGAATTACTGGTTCAGGTTGGGTTTAATTTTCGGTAGAGCTGGATTCTCCTCTTAGGTTTGGAAGTTGTTACAGTGGAGAGGAAAACACTTCACAATCATAAAAAGTGTTTGTTGTAGAAATAATTTCACATTTATTCAACTTTGTAGGTTCCTAGCAAATTAAGTAAATTTAAGTGGTATTAATCTTCACTGTCAATTAAAATAAACTATTTTCTTGTTTGAAATCAATTACTCTTGTATTAAATATTACATTTTATCTTCTTGCTTCTGTTTGTTGAAAGTTGTATGCAGAATGACTAGTGTAATTCTTTTATAATTTTAAAGAACATTATTACATCACATGATGTTAGGTTTAAATTCTATTGGTTAATAATCTATTAAATACAAAGTTTTAATTTGATTTGTAAAATCAAAAAGTTAATTGTTTTAACATCGAATCGGAATTTGATATACTTTTATTTAAAAATATGAAATAAAGCAGGTGTTCTTATTACAGTTATAACAGAAAGCTTTATAATTTGGACAACAATGACTTAAAACAATTTTTAAAAGCATTATTTAGAAAGACTTATGTAATACAATTTCTATAATTGTTACTGAGACATTTTTATTCAACAATGAATTATTTTAGATTTTTTCTTTATTAAAGTTATATTTAAATATTAATACAATTTTGAAGTATGAAATTATTAACTTTAACTTCCATATTTATTAAGATATTAAAATCCTGCTTTAACCTGAGACGTCAATCAACTTGTGTAATGTGCTTTGTTGGTATAAAGATTATACAGGCAATGTGAAGTGTGTAGAAGTAAGATTTAAATTGAAATGACGAGGTATAATTTGTTCTATTTTCTTTGGATTTATGCGCTTTTAAAGGAAGCTGACAATATGAAGTAGTAGGATTGATATGTACTTATTTTTACACGCTTTATATTAGCTTGACCTGTATCTATCTATCTATCTATCTATCTATCTATCTATCTATCTATCTATCTATATATCTATCTATCTATCTATCTATCTATCTATCTATCTATCTATCTATCTATCTATCTATCTATCTATCTATCTATCTATCTATCTATCTATCTATCTATCTATCTATCTATCTATCTATCTATATCTATCTATCTATATCTATCTATCTATCTATCTATCTATCTATCTATCTATCTATCTATCTATCTATCTATCTATCTATCTATCTATCTATCTATCTATCTATATAACAGAATCTTTGAACGCAATTTTTACCCACTTAAAATCATTGGATCAACTTGAAACTTTGTATACTTGTAGAGAACCTGTGACAATACACCATATTTATTTTCTAAAATCCTGGCCATAATCATCAGAAAATCGAAAAAAAAGTGTTTTTGTATCAATGTAATGGAATCTTTCAACGCGATTTTCACACCCACTTAGAAACATTGGATCGACTTGAAACTTTGTATACTTGTAGAGGACCCGTGGCACTACAATAATTTCATATTTATTTTCCAAAATCCTGGCCATAATAATCAGAAAATAAAAAAAAAGTGTTTTTGTATCAATGTAACGGAATCTTTCAATGTGATTTTCACCCACTTAGAACATTGGATCGACTTGAAACCATGTATACGTGTAGAGGACCCGTGACAATACAATAATTTCATATTTTGTTTCTAAAATCCTGGCCAGAATCATCCGAAAATAAAAAAAATGGAAACTGGTATAATAGGTTGCGGACTTGTCGACTTTTTAGTCAATCATTGTATGAGCTGAGTTGGTAGAGCAGTGAACTCTTAGTGGTATATAATTTCAGTAATCCATTCGTTGCTGGTTCAAATCTGGCTGGGAGGGTTTTTTTATAGAAGAGTATTACTTTTAGCTCACACTACAATAGTATCAAATTTAAATATATTTACATTTTATCTTATTCTGTAAAATATTAAAACTAAAAAAATAAATAATAGTTTTAAAAAACTAAAAGAACACGCTTTATTAGAAAACTAAAAAATAATTTTAATTTCCAATACGCCTGGGATAAAATTAAAGTGGCCAACAAAAAAATCATCTCCAACACATATAGAATAAAACTAGAGTTATCAACAAAAAGAAAATAATTTTACCATCAAAAGCGTGGGGTGCTTTTTATGATTTTTACATTTTCTTCTTAGAGAGCTTACCTTTACCAATATCTGTTTATTATCAAATGTTTTAATTGATATGGAGCACCCTACGCTTTTGATGGTAAAATTATTTTCTTTTTGTTGATAACTCTAGTTTTATTCTATATGTGTTGGAGATGATTTTTTTGTTGACCACTTTAATTTTATGCCATACGTATTGGAAATTAAAATTATTTTTCATTTTTTAGTTTTGTAATAAAGTGTGTTCTTTTAGTTTTTTAAAACTATTATTTATTATAGATAATTTTGTCACACTTCCTAGCTTGTAGTAAAGCAGCCAACGATGGTAGAGTGAAATGTGCATTATCTGGATGTTCATCAGGTAGCAGCGTTCTCTGCTCATTAACATTTTGCCACATTATGATATTATTTATTGAAACATTCTATGAAAAAAGTGTGAATAATAAAAATATGGACAAGTAATTTTCAAACTTCCTCATTCGTATCAGCTGTGATCGGCTGATTATCAAAGATACCTTAAATATTGTTATATTTTTGTTTTATTTTATGTAAAAAGTTGTTCTTTATGTACAGCCTTTGAAAAAAAAAATGATGGCGCAGCTCTTGATGATGGGAAGTTTAGAGGTTTGAAGATATTCACACCAGTATGTTGTTACATGTTGTGACTCGTTTGAGTATAAAGTGGATGGGGTAAGTCTCTCTTCATGCAGCATTTGTATCGTTTGCTTCAGTGGAGCAGTCAGTAAGATGCTCTTTTTTCCGAAGGAGCAGGCCCACGTTTGGTTCTGATCAGGTATATATATATATATATATATATAATTATTATTATTTAATAACGTCGTTAATTTTCATAATGCCTACATGTTACCAGGCTTCATTATATAAATAATTTGTATATAAATGGAAATATTACCGGTCAGGACAGTTCCTGGGTGAGATTTTTTTTGGAGTTTTTCCTTACCTGTAAGATAAATGTCAGGAAGCTCAGGGCGTAATGGTCCCTGAAAATCATCCCGTCATCATCATCATCCTTATCATTATTTTCATGATTCTTCACCGGTGTGGAAAGAAACGGTAATCAACTTTTATAAGATTCAAGATGTGTTCCGTTGAGGTATTATTCAAAATTAATATAAAATTATGGAATATTCCATAATTTTATATTAATAAGAAATGGGAAGTTGCCACACCTACAGTTTCCTGGTAGAGCTGCAATGCATAGCATGAAAATGCTATGATTGCAGTTAAATACCTGCCCTCGGGTAGAATTACTGTTGAATGGAATATATGGAAAGAGATAAATTAAAGGAAACAGCTCATATATATATATGAATAACGATAGTAACGTCTCATTACTTTGTTTACAAAACACACACCCGTAATAAAATTATTTATTTTCATTACTAATACAAAATGCATCTGATTCATTTAAAGTAAGTTTAATATATATAATTATATCTAAATAATTCATTTAAATATATAATTTAATATATAATTAATTTACTCTCTCATTTAATATATAAATAATTTAATATATAATGTAATATATAATTAATTTAATATATAATTTAATATACAATTTAATTTAATATATATTTTAAAATACAATCATTTAACTATAATTTAATATATAATTTACAATATCTAATTTCATATATCTTACTTTTCTTCTCTCCTTTACTATCATGCCTTAATTCAATATATACTTTACCTATATCTCATTCATTTAATATATAGATTTGAATCTCTCCTTCTGTTCCTCTCTCCTTTCCTTCTCTCCTTTCCTTTCCCCTCTCTCCTTCCTTTCTCTCTCCCTTCCTCTCTCCTTTCCGCCCTCCTTTTCCCTTCTCTCTTTCACTCTCCTCCTTTCCTCCTCTCCTTTCTCTCCTCCTTTGCCTCTCTCACTTTTCCTCTCTCCTTTCCTCGCTCCTTCTCTCTCCTTTCCTCTCTCCTTTTCCTCTCTCTTTTCCTCTCCCTCCTTTTTCCCATCTCTCTTTTCCTCTCTCCTTTCCTCTCTCCTTTCCTCCTCTCCTTTCCTCTCTCCGTTTTCCTTCTCTCCTTTCCTCTCTCCTTTCCTCTCTCCTTTCCTCTCTCCTTTTCCTCTCCTCCTTTCCTCGCTCCTTTTCCTCTCTCCTTTCCTTCTCGCCGCCGTCCCTCCGTCTGCTCGCTTCCTCCGCCTTTTCTCGGTCCTCTCGTGTTTCTCGTGGCGGCGCTTACTTTCTACCTGTGTATGAGGTCGCTTGTTTTTGATCCTGCTGTCAGCTTTTTTTTTCTTCAAAGGTTCCCCTTTATTTTCAATTATACTTTTTGTTTTCTTTTCTTTTGCTTTGTTTTATTTTCAGTAGTATTTACGGACTACTTATTTAACACAAATGGTTGTCCATTGCACGATACATAACGTAAATAGAATGGATTGAGTTTCTCAAATAGTTGTATACTTGTGAACCAAATAGCTGATCTCTGATCATGCGCGGTGGCTTCGTTCTGAGAGTTGAAATTATCTGTGCACCATCATTATTTTCAAAGGCTGTACAATTAAACTTGTGATAAAATGAACACACACAGTGCTCCATATTTATAGGTTTTATTAGATATTTATACTAGTATTGTGATATATATATATATATAATTTGTAGTGAAAAGTTTATAGATTATTGTGGATAATAATGTTTTGTTAGTAGTTAATAACTTGAAGAAGGTAAAACATAAAACTTTGAAATTTGTTTACCTTATCAAGTACCGTATATCTTCTTCTTCTTCACTTCACAGGTTAGGCAAATTGCCTGTTGTGCCTCACAGTTGTTCTGTCCATCTTTTCACTGGCTTTCCTACATTCCTTGAACCTCTTGGCTTGTAGTTGAATGCTGCTCTTGGTAATCTTGTTACATTCATTCTTTCCATATGTGTAAACCATTTCTCTCTATATTCTCTGATTTTCTCATCCAATGGATATATATTTAACTGTTCTTATATCTTCATTCCTGATCCGATCCAATCTTGTGCAGCCTTTTGTTCTTCTAAGGAAGTTCATTTTGTGTGCTTTGTATTCCACTTTGCAATTTTTTTGGTCATTATCCAAGTTTTGCTCCCATAAAGTAATGCAGGAACTGCCAATGTTTTATAAAACTTCAATCTAGTATCTCTTCTTGTTTTATTCTTTAATGTGTTATGTATAGTTCTGCATATCATTTGAAATTTCGACAGTTTCATATGTATGTCTCTTTAAGTTTTTGTGTTTATAGTAAAATTACAACCCAAATAATTAAAATTTGTTACTTGTTCCCAGAGGTTTGTTTGTCTATTACGATTTTTGATCTTACATGATCGTTTTCCCCCAAAATGCCATTATTTTTGTTTTTTTTCTTTTGATATTTTGGAATTATATTTTTGGTATAACTAATTTAATTGATGTAAAGAGTTCTACTGCAAATTATTTTCATTTTCTTGAATAATAACCACATCGTCAGCATACATTAAAACATTTAATATTTTAATATGGTCCATTCTTATACCTATATTAACAATACTTTTCCAATTTTGGATGATGTCATTAATATATAGGTTAAAAAGGGTAGATGATAAACTACACCCTTGTCTTACACCTCTATTTATGAAAATAGCTTTGGTCTTTTATTATAATTTGAAACTTTGCATACAAACTTTTTATCACATAAATTAATTTTGCGGGGTAGCCATGTATTTCCATTATTTTCCATAACGTATCTCTATCAACACAATCAAATGCCTTCTCAAAATCAATAAAAGCAACATGCATCTGTAGGTTATGTTCTCTTCTTTTTTCAAATATTTGCTGTAATATGAATAAATTATCTGCTGTAGATTGCCCCGTTCTAAAGCCATTTGGTTCTTCTTCAAGTATTGCTTCTGCGATTATTTTAAGTCTTTTATTTATAACCCTTGCATAGATTTTATAAATTGAATTAAGTAGGCTATATTCCTCTATAGTTTCTTACATTCTCTTCTATCTCCTTTCTTAAATAACGATATTGACTTGAGCTATATTCCAAATATTCATTAAACAAATGCAATATTCTCCAATGTAGAAATGTTCCACCATATTTTAGAAGCTCTATATTTATCTGATCAGGACCAGCTGCTTTTCTGTTTTTGGTTTCTTTTAAGGATTCTTGAAGTTCATCAAATGTAATGATATCAGTTTGAATTTCTCCTGTTTCATTATCTGGATACGATTCTTGTTTTTCGTCTTCTTCTTCTTTACACCATACATATTTATAGTGTTCTATCCATCTTTCTTTATTAATAACATCTATCTCTGCAGTATCCTTTTCTGATTTATTTAAGAGTTTTATAACTTTGTATGCAAAATTTTGTGTGCCATGAATATCATTTTCTATTTCACTTATAAAATTATTCCAAGAATGTTACTGTATATGAAATATATAAAAATTTTATAGAATATTTTATAAATAAGATATAAATGTTATGTTGCCTATTTGTTGTTTAGTGAAGTATTGGTGAACATTTCGTCTTCACTAATAGATCTAAGACCATCTCTTCTGAGAACGTCTGACATCTCTTTTTCCTCTTGGAAAATAATGGAAGATTTTATTTGGTAATCTACTTTCTTCCATTCTTTCTACATGTTCTTTCCACTGTATCTTGTTGTTAAATATATTTTGTTTTATGGAGTAGATCTGCAGTACTTCACGGATGTCCTCGTTTCTTATCCGGTCCATTCTAGTGCAGCCTTTTACTCTTCTTAAAAATTTCATCTCGGCTGTTTTGATTTTACTTTCTTGTTTGGTAGTGGTAATCCAAGATTCACTCCCATACAAAAGGACAGGGACAGCCATTGTTTTTATAAAATTTTAATTTTGTTTGTTTATGGGCTTTATTATTCAATGTTCTATTTATTGTACCACAAATAGCTTGAAAGTGATGTGTTTTGTGTTCAATATATTTATCATACCCATAGGTGATGTCAGATCCTAAATATTTAAAGTGGGATACTTGTACAATAATTTAATCTCTAATTACTGTTTTTGCATGCAAGAGAATTTTTTTCACAAAATGCCATTACTTTTGTTTTACTTATTGAAATTTTAAAATTATAATCGCTACATATTGCATTTAGTTTGTAAGCGAGCCAATTGTAACAGAATCTTCATCATGGTGGTAGTAAGAGACTAAATCATCGGCGAAAATTAAGTTATTAATACTTGAGTTATTGTTCTATCTAAGGCCTTTGTCCATTATAATTTTCCATTGTTTCATAATGTTGATATATATATTAAAAGAGAGTGGGCGATAGACTACACCCTTGTCTAACTCCTTGATTTATTAAAATTTCTTCTGACTTTTTTTCCATCAGTTTTTATCACTACTTTAGTTTCTTCATATAAGCCTGGACTGATTTGGTGAATATTTGATAGATCAATTTTGAAGGAAGACAACATTTTGATTTTTATATTGTTAATATCACTGCCTTAGCAAATCTGAAGTCAGTGTGTTTTCAAGGAATGAAAATAATTACAATTTATCAGTTTTGTATTGATCAAAATTTGTTACACTAAGGGTGTGCAGTAATGCCACCTTCGCATGGTACATCGGGTTATGTAAAGAGAATTAGAATATAGCTTCCAAACTTGATGAAAATGAACAGAAGATTGTAAACTTTGAAATTATTTATTAAGAAGCTACAGAAAAAATGAAGCTACTGGGAACAGCAACAATCAAACTATTTATAGAGGAGTCAGTTAAATTATTTTGTTCATCTCATAAAGTTCCTTGTTTTTTACGATACTGGTTTGAAAGGTCTTTGCCTGTATTGTCAGTCAAAAACTTTGAGTACGTAGAAAGTTTGAGTATGTAGAAAGTTTGAGTATATAGACAGTTTAAGTCTGTAGAAAGTTTGGGTCTGTAGAAAGTTTGAGTGTGTAGAATCTTTTTGAGTCTGTAGAAAGTTATTGAGTTTGTAGAAAGTTTTTGAGTCTGTAGAAAAAGTTTTAGAGTCTGTAGAAAGTTTTTGAGTCTGTAGAAAGTTTTTGAGTGTGTAGAAAGTTTTTGAGTCTGTAGAAAGTTTTTGAGTCTGTAGAAAGTTTTTGAGTGTGTAGAAAGTTTTTGAGTCTGTAGAAAGTGTTTGAGTGTGTAGAAAGATGTTGAGTGTGTAGAAAGTTAGAGTCTGTAGAAACACTTTTAAATCTTGGATTTTTGACTGATGATGGAGGCAAAAGCCTTTGAAACCGGTATGATGAAAAGATGGAACTTTATGAGGTGAGATGAAAAAATGTGGCTTAAAAATAAATTGTATCTATGTTACTTCCCATAGTAATTTTGCTTGAATTAAACTCTTGTTTTATAATGAAATTCGCATATTTAAGTTGGAATCAAATTTCTACATGTACATGCACATGAAAATGTACTAATATGGACTAATTGTATCTACAGCATGTTACAGAAGAAGCAATATTATAGAATAGTCTTATACCTGCAATAGCTTCAAGTTGTGATATTTTCAATATGAAATAGATTGAATCTTTTAGGAGCTTCTTATGGATATTTACTCATTTCAAAACACGTGTTTCGTCTAAACAGCTTTGTGTTGATGAAATTATTAAAATAAATAAAGCAATGGATTGTAAAATAAAATTAATTACAATCTTAAATTGGCGATTATTTCAAAACGGTAGATGATAACGCAAAAGGGATTTCAGTTTAGAAATCAGGCCATAAAAAAAAACGTTAGAAGATCTAATTTTTGTCAGGTGCATATTTTAGTGTTGTCCAGTGTTATTGGGCGTCGTATAGCATTTAGCACATCCTACATTTTTATTGGGATGTTTTTTGTAATTGAATTAATTTTCTTCAATTGCCCTGTTGAACATGGACATCATAATTCTTCCTGTCCATTGCATTGCAGGTAAAGTAGTCTTCTCCCACTGTTTTCTGGATTGTAATTCAGGGTTTTTTGCTATCTTTTCTGTTCCATCTTCATTTTTACATAATCTTACCACAATGAGTGCCTAATTCCTATCCTCTCAGCACTTTTGAAAATAGTTTGAATTGATGCATTTGTCACATGTAATTTGGCGATCCTAAATGTTAATGGCGATGTTAAATTTCGCTGTCTCAATTACTCTTTTGTCTATCTGTGATAGTTGTCGACATCCAGATCCATAAGATATTGGTACAATCACAGCACTAAATATATAAGAAAAATGTATGTTTGTGTTGGAACACGTGAGTGACTCAGATGGTTAGAGCGCTAAGCGTTTGGAGTACAGAGACTCGGGTTCAATTCCCGAGTCAAGCATTCATTTTCTTTCATATCATATATATATATATATATATATATATATATATATATATATGATATGAAAGAAAAATGAATATATATATATATATATATATATATATATGATATGAAAAGAAAAAAGAATGCTTGAGTCGGGATTTGAACTCGAGTCTTATTTATAATATATATATATCTTTGCACTGTATTTAACCAAAAGATAAATAGCCCTGTTCCTTTATTGTATTTGATTGTGAATAAGCCAAAATGATTTTTTTAAAGAAATTGATTTGTATTTTAGTACAAAATAAAAAAAAAATGTTAAATCTAACTAGATGCTTCTACTGATAATGTACCGTGGCATGAAAAAGAGAAAATAAATTGTTAATTGAGTATATTTGTTAGAAAATAAATATACTTACGTTTGAAGAGAAGAAATGTACGCTCAGATCAGGCCTTGAATTCACGACCTTTAACTTTGTAGGCCAATGCTGTACTGCTGAGCTATCTGCGCAGTCAGTCCAATCTAAATGCACATATTTCCATTATACATTGTTAATTCCTGATTGCCGTAAGCTACGAGCCTTTGCTTTGTAATGCAAATGGCGGTTTTTATATATTTTTTAAGAGGACATTTATTGGGAGCGTAGACTTTTTCTCTTGAAATATAATTTGTCCTTCAATGAAAAGTATGAAATTAATAACAAACATTGATAAAATACCATAAAAATTAATATTAAGAACCTAAATGTATTAGTATGATTGAAATAAGTAAATTAATATATACTAGTGGTCGCCCAGCAGTCGAAAATCAACCACAATTCATTAAATTTTTAAGTTTGTCACAAATATGCATTTGGCCTATTATTATGTGTATGGGAATATACATGCTGTAACAGGACCTAACCAACAAAATGATAGGGATCATAGGCCGTGCAGAGAGGATGATTTTTTGTGAAGGAACATGTCGGTTATGAGTTATGCGCAGATGAAGGTGTTCACCCGTAAGGGTCGGAATTGAATAGAAACAATTTTACATGTATCGTTTTATTGAAAAATACATTTTTTTTTACAATAAGTATTGAGTCGACCCTGTGCCTCATTGCATGTTTGGTATCATCGCAGCAAAGATCGGCCAGCACGGCAGGATTCTTTTTGACGTCAAAACACTTCCTGTTTGAAGACGTATTGTAAAAAATATATATTTTTTTTTCAATGAAATGATACGTGTACAATTGTTTGTGTTTAATTCCGGCCCTTCCAGGTGAACACCTTCATCTGCGCATAACTCATAAACTATGTTTTTGCCACTGTATGTCCCTTCACAAAAAAATTGTGCTCTCTGCATGGACTATTATCCCTACCATTTTGTCGGTGAGATCCTTTTACACTCTGTATATATCCCTTCTTCTTTGTCTCTCACTCCAACCCGTCAATGTTCTATGTCGAGGCATAATGGAAGTAGGTGCGAATATGTAAATATAAAAGAAAGTAATGAATTCAATTTAAATAATAAAATATACTCATTTTTTAAACCACTAATAATAAATACGTGAGAGGAAGTCAATTCACATTGCTGCTGCACTATTTTGTTTTTGCAATAATGTACTTTCAGTATGAATGTAAAGAAATGAATGAATACAGAAATGAATGAGTAATACACATAAATTCCTTAGAGACAATTTATTGTTTTCGTTTAATTGATTTTATTTTAATTTATTTGTAACACACATGATACAGAAATTTTATTTTTCTGCACTCCTCTATATGAAATTTAATTTTGCTATATATTGAATAAGTAATTCTCTTCATGCCCGATGTTGTAGTAATATTTTGAAGAAGGATTTGTGTCCCAAAAAGAATTATCAGGTAGGGTTTAATTTTCGGTAGAGCCGGATTCTCTTTTGAGGGTCGGAAGTTGGTACACTGGATAGGAAAACACTTGAAAATTACTAAAAAATGTTTCTTGTAGAAATAATTGCAAATTTATTCACCTCTTAATTTCCCGGCAGATGAAATAAATGTAGGTGGTATTATTCTTCACCGTCAATTTTCTTAAATCAATTATTCTTCTTGTATTAAATATCACATTTTATCAGGAGAGCTCTATTGCTTCTATGTTTGTTGAAAGTTGTATGCATAATGACTAGTTTAATTCTTTAATAATTTTAAGACCATTATTACATCACCAAATAGTAATTTTAAATTCTATTGGTTAATAGTCCTTTAAATATAAGGTTTAAATTGATTTGATAATTAGAAAGTTAATTGTTTTAACATCCAACCAGAGTTTAGTTTACTTTCATTTAAGAATATGAAGTTATGCAGGTGTTCTTATTGCATTTATAATAGAAGGATTTATAATTTTGGCAACAATTACTTAAAACAATTTTTAAAAGCATTCTTTAAAAAGACCGTTATGTAGTACAATTTCTTTATTGTTACTGAGACATTTTTATACAACAATAACTAACAATTAATTATTTAGATGATTCTATTTATTTATATTATATTTAAATATTAAAAGAATTTTAAAATGCAAAATTATTGAATTTAACTTTCATATTTATTACGATATTAAAATCCTGCTATAATATCATGCTTGTCCGTGCGTGCAATGTGCTTAAAAACAGGTACAAATTTTTTTCTTCACGTATTAATATATAGATAACAAAACTATTGTAATGAATGGTAAAAATATTTCTCTTTACCATAGATTGTAATAGAATACCTTGCAGGAAGAAATCATGTTTAAATATTTTTCTTCTTGTTTGATGTATAAAGTATGAAATTGTTATTGTAAGATTGTTTGGAATTACATTAATTGTAAAATGAAAAGATAATGGTAAGAGAGTTTGGGAATTGCTGGGCTGTGCACATGAATTCTAGAAGAATATACATTGTTTTATGCATATATGCTGACTTAAGTAGAGTGCAGTTTTGATATTCTACTTCTTCCTATCTGTGGTAAAATGTAGATTACATTCATTCTAAAAACAAAGTTCAATTTAATTATCAAAACTAGAAAAAACATAAATGACTTCTGCTTGTAAATGTATCAGTTTTTAAAGTGCATAAATAACTAATTACAGGATATTTCCACAAATTATTTTTTATGTTTTTATTATGAATTTAACATTTCTCATTGAAGGGGAAATTATATTCGAAGAGAAAAATATATGCCAGGATCTTTAGCTTTTGTGGCAGAGGATTAGCACATAAAGGTCCTGGGTTCAAATCCTAGTTGTATCCACATATTTTTCTCTTCAGAAATAGAATTTTATTTTTTAAATTAAACTTAGTGATATTGAATTGATGAATGTTCAGGAGAAAGATTGTTTTGATTTTTTCGATGCTTTTATTGTAAATTTAACATTTCCCATTGAAGGGCAAATTATATTCGAAGAGTAAAATGTATGGTAAAATGAAATGTTTCCTTCATGTCCTCATACAAATCTTCAAAGTAGATCGCGATTTTGAGACCATAACAGTCTCGTCTACAGTATTATTTTGGCGACTGATATGTCGATCGGAAGAAACACTTCTCTTCTCTGAGCGATGGTGGAGCTATGAACGTGTGGATCAGGTCGGAAATTGTGGGAATTTCGAAGTTAATAAGTTTTCCTTTTTTTTTTTTTAATGTAAATTTTTTTCCCCCAAACCGTGAGTTTCTTTTGATCAGTAGCTGCTCATGCTTGGTCCGAAAAACATTTAGTTGAATCAAAGGCCAGTCTAATGAAACAAATTGACAAACAAAAGGAACTGACGGTGTGGGAAAAAAAATTACATTCAGAAAAAGAAAGGAAAATTCCCACAAATTCTGACTTGATCCAGAGGTCATGGTCCACCAACAGAGGGAAGAAGAAGAAGATTTTCTTCCGATTGACATAACATCAGTCGCCAAAGTAGTACTGAAGATGAGACCGTTATGGGCTCGAAATCGCGATCTACTTAGAAGATTTATATGAGGAGAATTAATAAAATAATAATGAATATTGTTATATATAATTATTATTATGGATATTATTTATTTTGTAAATACATACTTTTTGATTGGAAGTGAAATATACAAAATATATTAGATAAATGAAATATTATTCTTTAAGTAAGAAACATTTGATTTTACCATAAATTAAACCTCATAGTGATTAATTCCTGTAAAAGAAAAACATATGCCTAGACTGGGGTTTGAACCCATGATGTTTAGCTTTTGTGGCAGAGCATTAGCATATAAAGGTCCAAGGTTCAAATCCCAGTTGTAGGCACATATTTTTCTCTTCAAAATAAAATTATATTTTTTGAATTAAACTTAGTAATATTGAAGTGAAGGTATGTTCAGTTTTGAATTAGCTTCTACTTCTATTGTACACGTAACAAACATATTCAGTGTATTGTTAGAAAGAAAGTGTCAACTACATTCACACAATTTTTTTCCTCTAAAAATAAAGTAAAGTGATCCCACTACAGGCTTCAGGAAGCTCTTGCGGTAGTAAGAAGTTAAGGCTCCCACTTTTCTGGACAAACGACACTTGATGTCAGTAGGGTTGTCAGCCCTGCGTTACGGCCGCCTTTATCCCCAAAACAAGCGTCTGGTACTCATTTTCGTTAGAGGCTGAGTCGACTCCATTGCCATACTACCTCTAGAAGGTTTGGGGTCAGTTTAAAATCCTTACCCCACCGGGACTTGAACCCTTGATCTTCTGGCTTGTAACCTACTGCCTTAACCTTTGCGCTACGCCGTGACCTCTTTTTTCTTCTATAACTATAAAAAAAATCCGCAGCTGTTAATTGCAAAAGGAAGAATGTGAAACATGGTGATAGATTTATAAATGTTTCTGCAGATTTTTGTTTACTTTACAGCTGTGGGAACATTAAAGAAAATAATAAAGTGCAGTCATGGTTCAGACATAATTTCCTGAATCCACTGAGCTATGGTGTGCTGTGGTCAGATCAATTATCCCAGCTTGTATGGTGAAAATGTGTTATAGTTTATAAAACTTACCACGTTGTATTATAATATTTTTTTTATATCTGGTAAAAATAAGTTCGCCTACCTTTTGTAAATGGTTATTTTTCACTTTGAAAGGTCTGCACAAAAATGATGTAGTTCGTAAATTATACACTCACATTCATTTTTACTAAATTGACAAATCACATTTATCACTAACATTTTAAAACGTATTAATAACACATTTGAACGAACCCAGTGCCGATATTAAATTCAACTGTTGCTTTCCACAAATATATAAGTATATATATATATATACATGTTTGTAATAATTCAATTGCTATTTAGATATATAATATAAATAAAGCATGTTAAAGTAACATGTTGCTATTGCTGACAAAACGTACTGCATAATTTTATTTAATTATTTTTTTGTAAAAATATAACTAACATAAATTAAATATTATAAATTGAAAATTTTATTTGTAAAAATTCTATTATTGTGGAATTGACACTTTCCAAATGAGCAGTGCTGAGGTTGAATGCACGCCACTGTCACTGAGTATGTTTAAAGATGTGGTTGGTTGTATCAGTTTGGACGGGGGATACATGTATTTAAAAAGCAGAACGATGAGATTTCTGTGTTGATATGTTAATTTGATAATGTTACCTGTGAATCGCTGCTATTTTCTTACAATCTGTTAAAATAGCTTCATCTGTAAAGCAAAGTTTGGCGTAAGAAAGAAAGTGAACGTGTTTTCATCTTACCTCATAGACGAAAAGGTACTCAATGTATTTATTAAGTAGAATCTCATAATGTTACTTGCTATTGTAATTTTATAACATTTGGGTAGTTTTGAATGGATGAATTTTGAGGTAGGTAAGGTGTTTTCAGTTCCATGCGCTAATGCTGAAGAATGAAGTCAACAGTGAAATGGAAAAAGTCAATGGAAGCTGAAGAATTATTTTTTGTGATGTACGTCATTCCTAGCCTATCTTCCAGTTGCTTTGTCACAGATTTTAATAAAAAGGTTTCTGTTCCCCTTTTTTACATTCCTCATTTGTTCCACATGTCATGTGTATTGTCAATTTTGAAATATGTTGCATGTGATTCTTTCATGTATTATACATTTTTTCATGTTACCTTTAGATATAGTGTGTCATTTCCATTTATTTGTTTGTACTTGAAACATATTTAATATATTAATTTGGAGAGAAATTTTTTGCACAGACCGGGTCCCGAACCCGGGGCGTTTATTTTATCGTACCAATGCTCTACAAACTGAGGTACCGGGGCGATTTCCAATCTAGACGCAAATTTTTCTCTTGTATACGTTGTAATTCCCGCGCACGAAATGCTAGAAGCCTTGGGTTCTATAATTGCGAATGGTGGCTTCTTTGGTTACTTTGAAAAGCCAGTAGAACTTCTGTTGATGTTTTTATTATTAATTTAACACTTCTCATTGTAAGATAAACATCTTTCTCTTAATATAATTTCAATATATATTTTTTATTTAATATGTGTAGAAAATAACACTATGAGATTTATTTAAATTATATTTGAGTTGGTTATTTTGACTCGCCTGATATTGGTTGATTTTTATGCAGACCAGGTTTTGTCTCTCTTGCGCTGTATTGTCGATGCATTCCAACTGTCGTTTTTCAGTTATCAATCCTGTAAGTTAATTTTTGCTCCGTCTTCTCGCTGACCAATGAACTTCGAAATAAAATTATTTTTCTTTTTCTCGGGGAATTTCAAAATTCATGGTTTTCTTATTATTCTTGCAGATGTAAATTTTGCCCCAAATTGTGAGTTCCTTAGATTTTTCTAACTGTTTTAGTAATTTTCCCTTAGTTTCAATTCTTTGTTTTTCTGACACTGCATGTGCAGCTATTGTAGGTTTTTATATTTCTGCATTATTAACATTTCTAAAGTGTTCTTTCAATCTTGTACTAGTTCCTTTTTGTTTTCCTTGTGTATATTTTTTCACAATTTTTGCAATCAATTTGATAAATCCCTGATTTGATGCCGTCTTCAATCTTTTCAAATATGAGGCGAATTAAGAGTGTATATAAGAGAAAAAATTGCGGTTAGATTGTAGTTGCTCAGATAGCTCACTTGGTAGAGCATTCGCATAGTGCGTGAAAGGTCCTGGGTTCAAACTGCAGTCTGAGTGTATAATTTTTCTCTTCAAATATAATTAGTGTAGGGTTTGTAATGGGCGTGTGGTGTAGGAGTGGGTTTGAACATTGGAGGAGTTCCTGTGCTGGCAGAAGTTTTAAAAATGAAGCGAGTGTGTAAGTAATATGTGGGATAGACTTGGAGTTACTTTATTGTGTGGTGCATAGGTTAGTGGTCGAGTAGTGTATTGGAGAGGATAGGACTCCAGATGGAATCACAGTTTTGATATATTATTTATAGACTCAATAATTTTTAATTATAAGTTTTTATTATAAAAAATGTAAGTGGAGAATTTAGAGCTTTTTACACGATTTATATTAGCTTCTGACATTCTGGCCAGAATCATCAGATAATGAAACGTGTCTTTGTATCTATGTAACGGAATCTTTGAACACAATTTTCACCCACTTAGAAACATTGGATTGACTTGAAACGTTGTATACTTGTTAAGGACCCGTCACAATACAATTTCGTATTTATTTTCTAAAATTCTGACCAGAATTATGAGAAAATGAAACAAATGAAAACTGGTATAATAGGTTGTGGATTTGTCGCCTTTTTAGTCAATCGTTGTAAGAGGTCAGTTGGTAGAGCGGTGCACTGTGGTATATAATTTCAGTAATACATAGGTCGCTGGTTCAAATCCGGCTGGGAGAATTTTTTTTAGAAGAGCATTACTTTTAGCTCATACTACAATAGTATCGAATTTAGAGTTATTTACATTTTTATCTTATTCTGTAAAATATTAAAAATAAAAAATAGTTTTAAAAAACTGAAACAACACGCTTTATTGGAAAACCGAACTAAAACATAATTTTAATTTTCAACACGCTTGGGATAAAATTAAAGTGGTCAACAAAAAAAATGATCTCCAAAGATATAGAATAAAACTAGAGTTATCAACAAAAAGAAAATAATTTTAGCAACCAAAGCGTGGGGTGCTTTTTATGATTTTAACATTTTCTTTTTAGAGACTTTACTTTTACCAATATCTGTTTATCAAATATATTAATTGATATTGAGCACCCCACGCTTTTGATGGTAAAATTATTTTCCTTTTGTATACAACTGTAGTTTAATTGTAGATGTGTTGGAGATAATTTTTTTGTTGACCACTTTAATTTTATTCCAAGCGTGTTGGAAATTAAAATTATTTTTCATTGTTTAGTTTGGTTTTGTAATAAAGCGTGTTGTTTTATTTTTTAAACTATTATTTATTTTGGTATATACTCGTAGCTGTAGAGCATTAGAATGGAAAACCAGAGATTTCGGATTGAATTTAGGTCCGAGAAGAAGTTTTTATAATAAGTCGTATAATTTATTAGAAAGTTAGTATATAAGTTGATGATTTGGGGCCTGTCTACCATATGACCGGAATAGTTCAGTGGCAGTGTACTGGACTGGAAACCGAGGGGAGTTTTTATTAAATGTTGGTTCAGGTAAAATATCTTTTGTAATGAAAACTTCTAATTAAAAATATTAAGTTACAGTAAATTAATGTAAGTGAACTGTTTGGAGTTCTTCTAATATCTAGTGCTAATGGTTCAGCTGGTAGGTAAGTGGATAGGTAAGCGGATAGGTAAGCAAGAGGATCCTGGATGGAATGTTGAGTTCTGGCAAAGGTTTTTGTAATGAAAAATTAACTTAAAAGATACTAGATTTCAGTAAATTTATGAATGGACGAATCTCAGTTGATTTGCTCTAATAGCTGAGGTGAGTATTGGACGGGAGAGCAAGAGGACCTTGCATCGAATTTTGGGCGAGGCAGAAGTTTTTGTAATAAAGAAGTTAAAATATGTAAGTATGGGTATAAATAATGTAAGGGGGCGATTCGCAGTTAATATTGCATGTAGTGCTAGTGCTCCAGTCGTAGAGCACCGGACTGGAAAGGCGGAAGAGTTCTGATAGAATCCAGGTCTTTGTACAAGTTAAAAAAAAAAGAACAGATTTTGAAAGTATAGAAGTTTAGGTTTAGGTATAGGTAATATAAGGCGGGAATTCTGATTTATTCTGTCCATGTAGTCTTAATAGTTCAGTGGCAGAGCACAGGACTGGAAAGCCAGAGGTTAAATGTAAGTCCTGGTATAGATTTTTCTAAAAAAAAAAATATCTGTCTGTGTGTAAATGATATAAGAGGAAAAATGGAAGTTACTGCAGTATCTAGTAATAGCTTGGTGGTAGAGTACAGGACGGGAGAACAGAGACCGGATTGAATCCAGGTCCTGGCAAAAGTTTTTTTCTAATACGCAAAAAATTAAAGTCGGGTTATATGTAATATAAGATGAGTCGAAGTTTGTCTAGTCCTGATAGCTCGGTGGAAGAGTACAGAACTAAATAACAAGAGGACCTGGGATCGAATCCAGGTCCCGGCGAAAGTTTTTCTAATAGAATAACTTAATTAAAACATTCAAGTCAGCAGATAAGTAATATAAGAAGAAGGTTGGAAGTTCCTGTAGTATCTAGTCCTGATAGCTCGGTGGAAGAGTACAGGACTGGGGAACAAGAGGACCTCGGATCGAATCAAGGTCCCGGCAAAAGTTTTTCTAATAAGAAACTTGATTAAAAAAATTCAAGTCGGAAGAAAAGTAATAGAGGGAGATTTGAAGTTTATTTAGTGCGTAGTCCTGTTAACAGTGGTAGAGTGCAGGACTGGAGAACAAGAGGGGCTTGGATCGAATCCAGGTCCCGGTAAAAGTTTTTCTAATAAAAAGTTAATTAAAAATTCACAGGAGGAGATAAGTTGTGTAAGAGGAAGATTCGAAGTTATTGTGGTATCTAGTCCTGGTAGCTCTGTGGTGGAGTGCAGGATTGGAAAACAAGAGGACCTCGGATCGAATCCAGATAAAAGCTTTTTAATAAAAAAAACTTAAACAATTCAAGCCAGCGTATATGTAATATAAGAGGATGATTCGAAGTTATTTATGTATCTAGTCCTCATAGCTCAGTGGTAGAGCAAGAGGACCTCGGATCGAATCCAGGTCCCAGCAAAACTTTTTCTAATAAAAAAGTAATGAAACAATTGAAGTCAGTGTATGAGTAATATAATAGGAAGATTCGGAGGTACTGTAGTATCTAGTCCTCATAGCTCAGTGGTAGAGCAAGAGGACCTCGGATCGAATCCAGGTCCCTGCAAAAGTTTTTCTAATAAAAAAGTAATTAAAACATTGAAGTCAGTGTATAAGTAATATAAGAGGAAGATTCGGAGATACTCTAGTATCTAGTCCTCATAGCTCAGTGGGCAAGAGGACCTGGGATCGAATCCAGGTCCCTGCAAAAGTTTTTCTAATAAAAAAGTAATTAAAACATTGAAGTCAGTGTATAAGTAATATAAGAGGAAGATTCGGAGGTACTCTAGTATATAGTCCTCATAGCTTAGTGGTAGAGCAGAGGATTAGAGAGCAAGAGGACCTGGGATCGAATCCAGCTCCCGGCAAAAGTTTTTCCAATAAAAAAAGTAATTAAAAAATTGAAGTTGGTGTATATATAATACAAGTGGAAGATTTGGACGTACTCTAGTATCTAGTCCTCATAGCTCGGTGGTAGAGCAGGGGTCTATAGAGCAAGAGGACCTCGGATCGAATCCAGGTCCCGGCAAAAGTTTTTCCAATAAAAAGAAGTAATTAAAAAATTGAAGCTGGTGTATAAGTGGAAGATTCGGAGGTGCTCTAGTATCTAGTCCTCATAGCTCAGTGGTAGAGCAGAGGATTAGAGACCAAGAGGACCTCGGATCGAATCCAGGTCCGGGCAAAAGTTTTTCCATTAAAAAAAAAGTAATTAAAAAATTGAAGTCGATATATAAGTAATATAAGTGGAAGATTCGGAGGTGCTCTAGTATCTAGTCCTCATAGCTCAGTGGTAGAGCAGAGGATTAGAGACCAAGAGGACCTCGGATCGAATCCAGGTCCCTGCAAAAGTTTTTCTAATAAGAAAAACTTAATAAAAAATACAAGTCAGCATGTAAGTAGTATAAGAGGAACATTCGAACATATTATAGTATCAGTCCTAATAGCTCAGTGGTAGAGCGCAGGGCTGGTAATACAGAGGATCAAGGATCGAATCTGGCTATAAGAGAAAGGAAAAAAGAAAAAAAAAAGGAATTATAATAATAAAGTAATTTAAAATTATAGTTTATATAAGCAAACGTTATGGTGATCATATATTTATGTGTGTATGGCGTAGGTGTGAAAATGTACACATGTTTATTTGTAAAAGTATATGGGAATAGAATTAAGAAAGAATATACATGATATTATTATTAGTAGAATAGATGTATGCAGGTATTAAAATTAAGAAACAGTCTTGTGCAGAGATACACACACGAGAATGATATGTAAGTGAATATTGTAGCAAAAAAAAAAAAAAAAAGGAATACTGACACCTGGGAACTATGGAATATGACATATAGTTGGATAAAGATGATAAACAGTCTTGTGCAGAGATAACACCCATGAGGATGACATGTAGATGAACACGTAGAAAAAAAAATACTGATACCCTGGAACTATGGAATATGATATATAGTTGGATAAAGATGATAAACAGTCTTGTGCAGAGTTGAAACTTTGAAGTATGTATATATGATTAAAGATGATAAACAGCCTTGTGCAGAAATAGTACCTGTAAGCATACAGAGATGAAAATAAAGATAAAGTAATAGAAAAAGAACAACCTCCAAGTATACAATATAGTGAAAACTTTGTTAAAGTTAACAAACAGCCGTCTGCAGTTGTGCGCGCGAAAAAAAAGTGGGACTTAGTATATTGTTTTTCAGCTTCAAGGAAGCATGAAAAACAATATACTAAGTCCCAGAGCAGAATGCATGCCAAAAGCAGAAAAAAATCGGCCAGGGCTTCCGCGCCTCCGGAGAAATGCAAGCAGAAGGCAGAAATAGAGCAAATGCTGCAAAAGTACAAACAGAACAGCAAAAATTTTGCAAAGTTCCAAGGAACAGAGCATAATTTTGCGATTCTGTTTGCACTTTCACAACATTTGCTCTATTTCTGCCTTCTGCTTGCATTTCTCCGAAAGGCTTTGAAAGCCCTAACCGATTTTTTCCTGCTTTCGGCATGCATTCTGCTCTGGAACTTGTCTACAAGTCTATCTGTAATTTAGTTGCACTTAATCAACATGTGATATATTTGCATAGTTCCAACAAGTGAAATGAGCACAGAAATTGAAGCACACACATATTTACACATAATATGACAAGATAGAATTATGTACACATTATACACAGGCTTTTGTTTCCTCTTTGTATTCTTCAATTACCAATTTCTTTCATGTAGTACTTCTTTGTGTAGGTGTTTTTATACATTTCTATATGCATGTATTTATTTGTGTGTTTTGTAACCTGTCTATTTACAACATATCATTGTCTTTACAATCGTTCTGTATATTTGTGTGTGGTTTCATGTGATATATAAGAATCTACCTTTGCACGGTTTTATATTATCTGAAGTATTTCCCTACCAATTACAATAACTTCCAAATTATTCCAAAAATACCTTCTTACTCAAACTAATAACAGAGATTATTACAGATTCCTCTATCCTGACAATATTTCTGCTTTTATAAAATGGAAATAAATAAAACACGTAAATTACTTCATTAACTTCACAATATATTAATTCAAAACGCTCTAACCAAATTATCTTCTTGTAACCCCTTCTTTTCCTTAACAGAGATTTATGAGCTCTCCTCCTACAGGGAAGAATTTTGAACCCTACTAATTAAGTTACACTTGTTTTCGGATAAATGTAATTTCACTGGTCCGTGGTCACCGTTCCACTCATACCGACATCTAGCAAACCAATATACTACTAGAAAGGGAAAATCCGTTAAACTTTGATTAGAGGCATTTTTATTCACGCTTAAGGATCTTTTACGAGCCTGAAAAACTTAACGCTCGGGACCCACGGCTCAAACTCCCTCCCTCAGGACTTGCTCTTTACATTTTTCGATAGTAAAAAAATCCATCCACCCCGGCCGAGATTGAACTCGGGACCAGAGGCAAGCAGCATAACCACTAGCCCACCGCGGCAAGTTAAAATAAGTAGAATCACTTCAAACTAAAATTGGCGTCTTAAAATAACTTCAAAAGGGATTCACGTTACATTTAATATATCAAAAAGACTCAAAATTAATACAAAAATACTTCAGATATATAACCGTCTGTCACTGTTCGTAGAAAGTGAACTATTTGAACGTGTATGTGTATTGTATATCCATGTTAATTATCTGTGTATGTCCCTATCTGAACATATATTCATGTGTATTAAATAAGCCTGTGCACAACATGTAACATATTAAACAAATATCTTGTCACATTAGCATAACATGTGTGAAACAACAATTTCATACTCAAATACAAACTCCAGCATATATTGCAACTGATAACATCAACATAATTTATGTTAAAATCCCAACAACAAGTCATCACAATCAATACTTCTTACCAGTGTCACCCTCATTTTCTTATTCCTGTCCCTAACATCCCCTCTACAATCGCACTCCATCTTACAAACTAATATCACATTTCATTTACACTTCAAACAGTTCTTCAGGTTGTGCTGTAGGTGGCACCCTTCTCATCCACGATTACACAATGCCTGTTATCATAAACACAATAGCAAATGTGTAATCAAAGAAAAAAACAGGTGCCTTCCCCCATCTTCAGAGCGTTGATTGTACATCTTCTCATTCACATAATTAATCTCAGCACAAATAATTACATTAACTCGAAAGTATATATATATATATCCCATCCATCCATAGTAATTCTGCCCAAAGGCAGCCCCTTCACTGCAATCATAGCATTTTCACGCTATGCTTGCAAATTTACTAGGGGATTGTAGGTGTAATAGCTTCCCGTTCCTTTCCACACCAGTGAAGGATGACGATAACGGTAATGATGGTCATATGATTTCGGGAACCATTTCGGCCTTAAACTTTTCCTGACATTTGTCTTCCAGGTGAGCAAAAACCTCACCCAGAAAAACTGTCCCGACTGGGAATCGAACCCGGGCCCGCTGCCAGACGAGACAGCACGCTACCTCGACACCACAGCCGTGGAATATATATATATATATATATATATATATATACATACATCCAAATCAACATATTCATTGTATTCAATATTTACATGGTAGCATCTCTCAAATGTTTATTCTCAACTTCAAACTTCAATTACTATAATTTCTTTATATCTAACTTCATTTCAAACTTGGAATATCAATCAATCAATCACTCACTCACTCACTAAAACTATTTCCAATCAAATAAAATAACAAAACTTAAAACTACATAAGCAGTTTGCCAAGTTTAGAATAACCACATCTCTTACAAAATAAGTAAAAAATAAACAAAAGAGTAAAAATTAAAATAGTTCAATAAATACAAAAAAAATATATTATAAATAAATGTATATAAAATTGTAATATATAAAACAAATACAAGAAAATATTAAAATTTATATAAACATTATTTAAATAAAAAAAATTGATCTATTTCATCTAAATTCTATTTAATACTAAACTTGCAAATTTCTCGCCATATTACTGTTATCACTTCAATTAGACCTACATCATAATCACTAAACTTGGCAAAACTTATTTTTAACCCTAAAAATTATTTTAATTTGACCTTGAAAATTATATTCTCCATTTCACAATACATACAAATAACCTATATCCGTACCAATTTTAGAATTTAACTTCCATAATTTCAAAACTGATCAAGACCCTACTAATAATAATAATTCAAAACATATCAACTTTTACTTATAATTTTCAAGCTCTTCACTAATTTATAGAAAATACAGTATTCCATTACTAGAATGCCAATGTCATTTCCTAACCAAACTATCATCTTGCCTCACATCTATGTATCACCAAGATGATAAAAAATCCCCAACACACATACAGAACTTAATACAACAAAAAAAATTACAAAAAAAAAAGCAAAATAAACAAATTTTGAGCTAAAGAATAACACTCTAAAGCAACACTTTTTATGAATTTATAAAACTTTTAAATCTTATTAAAAATATTATCATTACCAAATTTATTATCATCATCATCTTTGACATCAGACTTCTTAAATAAATATACATAGAAATTAAAAATTTCAAAAATACGAATTAATACTTCATCTAGTGAAATTAATAACTTACATTGGCATTCTTTACAACATTATCATTACTATTAACTTATATTAATTTAAAGAATAATTGTTGGTTCCAAAAATTTCATTTTTTAAATTATTCAATGCAATACATCAATCGTCTTATATATTTTCTTCAAATTATTTCTATTTCATTTTCTAACTTACATTCTACACTTCGTGGATGCATATCTAATGTAATTTATTCATCTATTTCTCACTATTCTTCCTCCAAATAACTCTACAACATTGTATAAATTCCTTACTCTATATTCAAAAAAAAACTAAGAATTGTGGAACCAACAACAATAAAGCAGAGATATTAAATCATCCAAGTGTCATAACATATTCTTCTATTTAACAGTTTTACTACAGTTATCACTATAGCAACTATTTTTAAACCAATACAAAACGTTGATTCATCTTTTATCTAACGACGCTCTTTAACAGTTATTGTCATTTGCGTCCTCATTCAAATCTAGGCTTCAAAGGCTGACAAATTCCGCACTAGCCTCTCTTTTACAACCATATGTATTACATAGTACAAAGGATAGCAAAAATTCTCGTTAATTCACGCCTGCCATTTCTTAGAATATATTCTTATAACAGGAGATTATAACTCCTATCTTTCTAGACAATCGGCATGATATATCAGCCAGATTATCCACCCTGTGTCACGGCCGCATTTACCCCCAGAACAAATATCTGGTACTAACTCGAGTTATAGAGTCAGTCAAACCCAGGGCCAAGCTGCCGCAACATTTCACATTAATAAAACCTAACGTACATTTTCCACATCTCACATGTACATGCGTCAACCGCAATAACTTATATAGTCTTTTAATTCATTTTATGACACATAGATTATTAACATCTCTTTCATTTATCTTAAATTACTACCTAAATATCACTTCCACACCCCCTCCCTCCCTCCCCCCCCCCTCAGTTATCAGTTAGACACATTATGCTGGAGTTTGTCACTTGTTCAAACTTGCAAATATACCACATGTTGTTAAGTGCAACTAAATTACAGATAGACTCCTGACGGGCAACAGGTAGCAGGAAACACAGCAAGTACCAGTTCACCAACACATCAACTTTAAGATAGAGCTCAGTTGATCACAAGCAGCGCTGCTTTAGGCACTGAACCACAGGCACAATTTACTTTTAGACACAGCCATCTAACACCCACCATCTCCTCCCTTCACATTTTAATACATCTTATCACCCAATGTTTATATTAAACTTTCGAATAAACTCTTTCCTTACGTTACAAATTTCTTCTACATTACAAAATTCTATAAACGCTAATCACCTACTAGCAACAAAAGCATTTTTCCTAACTTTCAAATCACGATACAGTATACGTTTCTCGCATAGTCAATAAACTAACGAAATCCTATTCCTCTATAGATATAAATGTATCACGCAAAAGGTCTAACATACCCTTATTAATCCTACACTATTCAAAATCTATCCACCTCAATACTCTTTAATAAAATTAAACGATTATAGTACTCATTCCTTTCAAATACTTTCATATACCGCAAGTTTATAGAATGTATTTAATTTCTCACCCCATCCTCTCTAAAAAATTATGAAACCGCTAACTTATTCAATACCGCTACCAAACACAGACCATAATGCCCGCACGGACATAACTTCTCCATATATCCCTATCCCAAGCTAACATATCTAAATCCTTCACTTCACGTACCTAAAATCGTTGTACATATAATTCTCCCATCTTATTCGTGATCCAACTACCAGGCGGTTTCCCTACAACAGATCAACATGCCCCTCTTACATTCCCCCATTTGTACCACATGTCCTATTCATCGCAATTTTCCAGACTTAACTGTACAAATTACAATTAATTTTCGATAAATATCACGTAACTCACTGTTACCTTTATTATTCGCCTATCATCAAATCTAAACTTCATTCCGATGCGACAATTTTCTCCATTTTTTCAAACTCTATATTAATCTTCATTACTACAATTTATTATGAAAACTCCCATCTTCTCTCTATTCTCTTCTATTGTAAAAAAAATCAACTTCTCTCACTACTCTTCAAGACGCCTACTACATTGTTGTTTTTATCCCAAGTTATTCTAAACCATGTCCAGAAAGTTTTTGTTTTGAAGCTCCTATCAATTTAAAAACAACCTCATCCAACTATTCTCTCGATTAAACTAACTTCAAACCGCCTAGCTCTATCCAATCAATCCCTTACTTCCTAAATATCCTATTAAAACTTCTCAACTACATGGCTGTGTCCAATACATACTTCAATTTTAAACTTTTTCTTTTCAAGTGGTGAGATGTCATTTCGATAATTACTAAACCACGACACCTCAACACTTGCACATCCAGTGCCCACAGCATAACACACTTGTAAACAACTGAGCAGTATCTGTAAAAAAATACAAGTTGATGCAGTAAACGGCACTTTAACAATAACAAAGTTTCAGTTAAGGATTAAAAGGTAAAACATTCAAACAAAACAGGTTCAGCATTCTGCAAATCTACACTACATTCACAAGTTCACTTCAATTCCGTTTACCTCAATACAACGCTCACACATTTCATTTCAAATACGATAATAATAAATAATTCATCTAACTTACTGCCCTCAACAATTATTTCAACAAATCATAGCACAAATTGTAATAACCACGAAAAGGGCTTTATGCCTCTCTTGACAAATCGTCTGTCTGTTCAGTCTCCAAATCCTGATTCTTAATTTTCCCCTCGTTCAGAATTACCCTCACATATAATTACATTCACCTGTAGTTTCATATTGTTCTATACCACGATTCTTAGCCAAATTTTCGAATTCCTTACATTTGAACACGGTGTATCTTTACAATATTGCCATCGCTGCCATTACACGATCAATTTCAATTTTAACAAACCATATTTACAAAATTTCTACTTTATACTATGTATACTTCAATTAGCCCTACAATTTGAATTTTTTTAAATCTATTTACAAAATGTATTTAATCAATTCCAAAAATTAATTGTCTCTATCACTTTGCGCTTGAGGCAATCCTCTAATGAGGACAGTTGTATCAAATAAAAAATTGTGTATAACTCCTCAAAAATTGCCAACCTCCCTGCAGTTTTTACGTATTTTAAACGTATTAAAAACAAAATTGTATCCTCTCTATATTATACAATCTTTCTACCCTTTTCCTTCTCTATTGTCAAGTATACTTTGTCACTTTCGGAGGACCCTATTTCCCCAAGTTTGTTAAATAAAAAGTACGTTACAAACTTCACCTATATTACAAACTTTTATTTTATAAAATTATAAAAGAAACGAAAATAATTAAAATATAAACTACGCGTCCAAAACTCTATTTTACAAAACTATAAAACAAACGAAAATAATTAACAAGTTTGCATCCGATGGATTCAAGCCCGTGCTATCTAAAAATAACTCCATCATCTTAAAAACATCTTTCATTTTCAAGGAATCATATAGATATTTCTAACCTAACACTAACAAATTTATTCTTGTCCAATCTGTTTAACTTATTCACACCCCAATTACTTATTTACTCACTGGCGCTAGCCAACCCATAGGTTCATGGCCGCGCGAACATAAGCTCCCCACACATCCCTATCCTCACCTAATCCTTTCCAACCATTCCCTGTATAATCTACTTCCCTCAAATCATAGTTCATGTTATTCTCCCACTTCATTCTTGGTCTACCAACTAAGCTTTCCTACAATAAGCTTCCATGCAAATCTTCCATTCCCCATACGTGCAACATGTCCTGCCCATCGCAGTCTACGACACTTAACTATCCTTATTATACCTGGCTTCCTATAAAGACCATGCAGTCCATTGTTATCAAGTCTTCTCCATTCACCTGTCTGTTCATCTCTCTTTGGTCCAAAAATTTTCCTGAGTACTTTATTCTCAAATACTTGTAATCTCCTTTCCTCCCTTAAAGTAAGAGTCCATGTTTCGCACCCATATAATATATCTGCTAGAATAATAGTTTTAATATTTTCAGTTTAACTTTTTTGAAGCAAGTTGAGACATCAAGAGTCTCTGCAATGCATAATACCACGCATTTCCAGAATTGAGCCTATGTTTAATTTCCTTGTGCATCCCATTCCTATTTCTCATTATTGTTCCTATGTATTTGAATTCAGCCACCTCCTCAAAGTTTCCCTCATTTGTCATTACTTGTCCATTTCCATTATATAATGTATCTCTATATTTCTTTACTACTTTCTTCTCAAATAATCGTAATCCTTCCTCCTAACAAACTACGAAAACATTTTTTTGTACAACACTTTTTCATTCAATAACCTCACAAAATGAAGGCAATTTGAGAATCGCTTAAGTTGACCGATCAGTGAAACTATTTCAAAATTCTAAAAATAATAATATTGCCTACATTGGTAATGAAACTAACCATATTTAACTTTTATCCCAAAAAAGAAAACACGATTAACTGCAAAATCTTTTACAAAACATACATCAATATCATAAAACATAATTACCTCCTCCCTCCTTTAAACAAAATATTATCTCATTCACTAATAACCTACGCAGCCGATATACCCTAATATGCATCCTCTAAAAAAAAAAGGACTTCCCAAAATTTAAAGAAGGTTTTTTTTTTAAATTTTCTTACAAAATTTTTTAACAAAATCTTATAAAGTATTCCTTTCACTTACATATCTGACAGAAGTGAACTTGTCTTTCACTACAACACATACAACTAGCTAATAAAATGAAAAATGTTCACCACACAGGAAGCACCAAACTCAAACATATATTCTACGTAACTTAAGCTACAACAGGGTCTCTACAACACACACGCACACACACAATGCCCATAAAACCATCAACATTTAAACCATATTTGTTTTCTGCTACTCTTCACATTTTCATCTATTCTTCCCTTCCTACTCACTCATTCAATTGTTTTAACTTCTATTAACTCGCTCATTTCACGTGAAACTATTAACACTTGGTTTTTGCACTCTACGCCACTTACTGCACCGATTCAAGTCATCATGACTTAATGCAAAGCCGCGAAAATATTTCCTAATGAAATTTCAGTCAGTATGGAACAGATCCCTTCCCATAATTGTGAGGAATTTGGGTAGATACAATAAATAACGATTATACTCTCAAAAAAGTAGATGTAACAGCTCAGGAACCCCTCATGCTGACCACATGTCTCTAAACTGGCTTCATGAACGTCCATCTATCTGATTAAGACATGTCGATGGAGGACACGGGTCAGCTAGTACGCCCTACGCCTCCATCCCATCCACTTTATTTTCGATTACGTCACTTACTTCATTCATCCATTTTCCAATGACGGCTCCTGTCTAAACTAACACACGTTCCACAACATTATCCTCAAAATTATTTTCATACAGTGAACTAAAAAATACCACTGCTATAACAACTTATTTATTTAGCCATTACAACAGTGATTATACAGGATTTTCAAATTGTATCGTTACCTTCTACCATAATTCTTTTTTTATTTATATATTTTACAGTATATCTTCCCTCTCTAATATTTTCAAAGCCAACAAAATCTGAGGGGGCGGAGGTTCATACAAAAACAGTACACCTCTTCATTTCTAAACTTTTTCTGGGCGGGAAATATATATTTCTGATTAAAAATATCTGCGATTTAATTAAATTCATATTCAACCCCACTATCTCATTGCAACTACTGTCACTATTTTTAATTAATTTAATTTTTTTACCGGGTCCACCACTCTGGTCTCGGGATAACGTCCTGCCTTCTCACGCAGCAGGCCCGGGCTCGATCCCCGGTCGGGACAGTTTTCCTGCATGACGTTTTTATCGGGGTTTTTCCTCAACTGTAAGACAAATGTCAGAAAAACTTTAACGCCCAAATAGTCCCCGAAATCATATGGACATCGCAATCATCATCATTCATATCCATCTTAGGTTAAACTTAGGATTAGGGACTCTCCTGGCACACCGCTATCATCATCACCCACCATATAATCGGGGCAACGTAACTCCGCCTTCCAGGCGCCCCAACCTCAAAAGTGGGTTACAAGTACGTCATGCCAGGAGAGAAACCAGGAATGTCGAGAGACAACCTGGGGCATTTCAAGAAAAAAATTCTACCGGTTTCAGTTAACCATTAACATACAGCCCCTAGCATTATCTGACTATCTGCTTGTCTACTCGACTTTCTTACTATTTAACCAACCTCCTAACTCACTTTTTAAACACTTCTTCACATCGCTCTACAACCTTTCACTCTATACCGGCAGGCTCCTACCCAAGTCACTGATCAAATCGAGCTACCGTTAAAGTACAGTCAATTAATAATGAAATTAATCCTACACATAAAATAAAAAAAATTGATGTAACTTAAAAAAACGCTAAAATTGCAGTCATATTAGCAATGACAACTTTAACTCGCTAGCCTAACCATCTATACTCTATTTCACTTAAAAGCCTCTCCGATATCTCGCCAATTCAGTTACTGACCCTTTGTCTAACCGACTACCATACTAATTCACCCAATCAATCTATACTTGGTGGAAGTAACACAAGTGCCCACATTTTAAGTATGCATTCCTTGTGAGTAAAATAATAAAAATATCTTATACATTCTCGACCGCAAATGCACACTTTAATTCAAAAACAAAATGTACAGAAATTTATTGGTGCACTACATTTTAACAATACCTAGTTTCGGTCCAACAGTTTAACACAGTACATAGGAGATGTGAAATGGAATAAAATCTTTTATTTACTGTTTTTTGATCACACTATTTTATCACAATTTTCATACAATTAAAGAAAATTAACTAAATCTATATTTTTATTTCTATTATGCAATACAAATTAGCAACATTGCAGGGGCGTGTTATATACTTCACTGACAAATACTAAATAAAATTTATTTCACGTTTTCTACGTGCTGTGTTAAACTGAGAATAACACTCAACATCATTATAAAATAATACACCAATAAATTTTGGTACGAAAATATCTTATGAGAAAACTGTACATTTGTGCATCAAAATGTATAAGCCATTTTGATTATATTTACCACAAAGAGCTCAGACTAAAAATTCGACACTTATTTATCCCTTTCTGAATTACGATCCAATTAATCACTTAAGACAACAACTCTTAAGTTGTTCAAATTTGCAACGTAACTAGACAAGCAACAAGACAATCTCACACATGGACAAGCACAAACAATATTACTAAAATCAAATAAACACGGTTAACATACTAAACTAACAGTATTTACCTACTGCCCACGGATACCACTTTTACGACAAAACATTCCTCCACATTCACACCAGAACCAGAAAAGTTACATTTTTCTGCATTAACAAAATTAAACAATTCTCTGCCCACAAATTACCGTTCATTTGCGTTTCATACATCGTTGTCTTCTATAAACGCTATCTTTACTTTTTTATTTTTGACAACAATTTCGTAAACAAATTTGTATTTATATCCCCCATCCCGACAAAATTTATTTACCTATTTATTCTGACCGAGCGGGCAGACTGTCCTGTACACCCTGATCTCAAATATCTATTGCGCTATCCCAGTATATTGTGTACGGATGGGAACGAAGTTTACTCTACGGTCTTTTTGCGAGTTTTAGGTCGCCTTCCGAGTCCGATACAAGTAATTCTTTTCTCATTACCCATACCGCCATTTTTTGGATTGGGCCTGTGGCAGCAAGGAGACACTATAACCCCCACCTTTGTTCCTCCTGTCTTTTTTTATTGCACAGGCCCGGAATCCTGAGCCAACATTCTTGCACCCCACTAGATCCCCACAATCACATATTTTCATCACCTGTGGCTGCCAATCTAACTATTTTTCCTAAAATGTATGAAGTGAATGATCTTATGAAATGTATTAATTAATGAAAAATTAAATGATGGGAGGGAAGGTATCTCGGCATAATCCTAACGTTTCTTATCCACTTATTGCATTAAATTCTTTCTATACCCATTTATGATCATAATATAATAAAATATTGTTGGCTCGTCTATACTTTCAGATGTCTTACTCCCTTCCTTCATCTTACTTTCATTTATTTCAAATTTTAATATGTTTACATTTAATTATAAAGTAAAAAAATATATAATTTTACGGAAATTCGTAAATGCAACTTTTCCTTAAAACATACATTAATATTATATACATACATACATACATACATACATACAAACACACTACCACCACCAACAGAAACAACACTTATCTATATACGGTACTTTCCAAACATATTAATTATGTGAAAAGAGAATTCAAACAACCAAACACAGCTGTTTACGTTTAATTAAATTATACCATAAACTCTCCAAACATTCCAATCTTCATCTAAACTCGCCTGATAATCGTTTCATTACTCGCATCGTTCATTTTTTACGGTCGCGAATATTTCCATATTAATTTGTTATGTCGCCTATTACATTTTATTTTGATAGACACGTATTGGACAACGAAGCCTTTGGGAAGTCACCGAACTTATCACATTTTGTGATTCGTTTTCCCACTGTCAAACGAAGATGATCACACATAACCTGGATATTATTATTACATCTATTGTTTCTGACTGTACAGGTTTATAAATCATCTATCTATCTATCTATCTATCTATCTATCTATCTATCTATCTACTTATCTATCTATCTTGAACAGTGGTCTCGAGGTAGCGTGTTGCCTTGTCACGCAGCGGGCCCGGGTTCGATCCCCGATCGGGGCAGTTTTTTCTGGGTCAGGTGTTTATCGGGGTTTTTCCTCACCTGTAAGACAAGTGTCAGGAAAACTTTAAGGCCCAAACGGTCCCCGAAATCATATGGCCATAATCTTCATCATCATCCTTATCATTATCATCATCAGCATCATCATCCTTCACCGGTGTGGAAAGCAACGGGAAGCTACCACACCTACACAATTCCCTAGTAAAGCTGCAAGCATAGCATGAAAATGCTATGATTGCAGTGAAGGACCTGCCTTCGGGCACAATTACTATGGATGGATGGATATGAATAACGACCTGATGAATAGATTACTTTTTTTCATCACAACATACCTGAAATTAAAGTTAAAATTTGAATACAAATAACCTAAACAAATACTATATTATTACGCATTTTCTTCTTTATTTATGTTTTTATTAACATATAAGATCGTTTAGCGTCAATTCATTTATTCGTTTTAATGATACTATCTTTGATAAATATAATGCAATGGATCCTGGTAATAAAATTACAACACGGAATATCTCTACACGATTGAGGCAAACCACGAAAATTCCAGTCAGGTTGCTGAGCAGGTACCTACTGATTAACAATACGTAACACTGGAAATGACAATTAATTATGGGCACAATAAAGTTGCCAAATTACGAAAATACGCTAGAAAATAAAACAATAACCCTAATTAGTCTCATAGTTAAAAACCTAAGAAAACACACTGATATATATTTCTTATTTTAAGTGTCACCATGGACGAGAATAAAATCACGTAAAGTAAGCCTATATGGGGAAAACGTGAGTAAACATGTCGACAGGCAGATCGGTAGCACGATTTGTGACAGACGAGAATCGACATATTAGTCATTCAAAATATCTCTGCACGCGGAAAAATTACGAAGCTCTGTTTGTTGCTACACGTGACGTCATAAGGCAGTGTATACTGTCAGCGTCCCACGTCACATTCCGCTCTGCACTTATAGTTATCAGTGTCACGTGTTCTATTCCTACATAAACACGACTGCAGTGCCCTCCGTCAACAACTGCGCTTACTCCTTAAACGGTAATAGTAACAGGACAGTCACTTATTTCCGTTCCGTGGCTTATAAGCTGTTATTTGCACTAGAAAAGCTGAAGAGAGTATCAATATTTTACGAGATAAAAGTCAGATGGTAAAGTTTATTATTTTTTTTCAATGCCACCTGTTTGTCATTCGACATTTCAGATATTCTCTCCTGGCATTGGCGTATTGTAACCCACTTCTGAGGTTGAAGCGCCTCGAAGGCGGGGTTACGCTACCCCAATGATATGATGGCTGATGACGATGAGTAATGATGCGCCAGGAGAGGACTTCAACCTAATCTAATGAGGTGAATATGATATTGATGATAACGATGGCCAGATGATGTTCGGGGACCGTTTGGGCCTTAAAGTATCCTGACATTTGTCTTACAGGTGAGGAAAAAACCCGATAAAAACCTCAGCCAGGAAACTTGTCCCGAGCGGGGATCGAACCGGACCCGCTCCGCGACAAGGCAGCACGCTATCTCGAGACCACAGCGGTGGACTTTTTTTTTTTTTAATCTCGCGCAATCCGCGGAAGAAGATCGCTCTGAGAAGGCCAAAAAAGCAGCCAACAAAATCCGGGCGATTACAAGTGTCTTCAAACCGCAAGCTAATTACTGAAAACTTTTGAAAGATAACTGTTGAATTTAAATTAGCAATCTGTTTCTACTGGTAGGATACTCCATTTGTTTTCAAATTGTTCTACAAGTTTCCATACTACTTTCTTACAGACCTTTTACTTAGTGACAAATTTTGGTTCATCCATTGTAAATACATGGTCATTACTTACTTACTCACTCACTGGCACTATCGAACCCGTAGGTTCATGGCCGCGCGGACATAAGCTCTCCATACATCCCTATCCTGAGATAATGCTTTCCAATCATTCCCTGTATAATCTACTTCCCTTAAATCATAGTTCATGTTATTCTCCCTCATTCTTGGTCTACCAACTGGCCATTTTCCCTCTGGCTTTCCTACAATAAGCTTCCATTGAAGTCTTTCATTCCTCATACGTGCAATATGTCCTGCCCATCGCAGTCTACGAGACTTAACTGTTCTTATTATATCTGGCTTCCTATAAAGACCATGTAGTTCATTGTTATGTAGTCTTCTCCATTCACCTGTCTGTTCATTTCTCTTTTGTCCAAAAAATTCCCTAACTACTTTATTCTCAAATCCTCCTAATCTCATTTCCTCCCTTTAAGTAAGAGTCCACGTTCGCACCCATATAGTATAACTGGTAGAATAATGTTTTATATATTTTCAGTTTAACGTTTTTTTTTAAAGGAGTTGGAACATCAACAGTCTCTGCAATGCATAATAGCACGCATTTCCAGAATTATGTTTAATTTCTTTGAAAACATGGTCATTACTTCAGGGATTATACGTTCTGGATTAATATTTTCAATCAAATGAAAGTGAAAACAAGTCTCCATCAAACTCATATCCAATATTTATTATATGTGAATTAACAGCTGTGAAACAATTATTTATGAGACGGGTGGACGCGTTCATTTACACGAGTGAATGACATATTATTTCCTCTCAACATCATTGCTGAATAATTCATAAGTAAATGTCTGCACATTCAAACATAATTCTAATTTAATTCTCTTTTCACATAAATAACATACAAGCATTCACACACGCACATTGAGAGATCATGAGATACTCAGGGAATCTGAACATTTATACGTAATCACAACTTCTGTTCCCGAAATTAATTTTCATTTGCTTTTCATCCTAAATTATATTTTATTCCAAATTTATTCTTATATGAATATAATAATAATGATAATAATAATGATAATAATAATAATAATGATAATATTATTATTAATGATATTATTAATAATATCGACGTAGCTACACAAATGCCTCACGATGCTGGGTGGACACCGGTCCCATACTGGCTGAAATACCTTCAGAAAATGTCTTCCCCCATGGAGACTCGAACCAGCGCAAGTCTCGTAGCTCTGCGCCAAGGCTTCCTACCTTAACCACTCGGCTACGGCGCCTACGTGTTGTACATTAATTTCAAACTATTTTAATTCGCATTTACGAATATCAGACCTGTTCTGGGGGTAAAGTCGACCGTCATAATGATTATCTGCAAATATTAGAGTGTTAACCACCTATTAACCTGATGGGTGACTGCGATCACATGCAGTGGCGGCTCATGAGTTATGAACTGAGTTGGGCCACATTAAAAGTAAAGTTATATCTTATACAACATACAACTTGTGCACGCCGTAGCGTAGTTGTTTGAGCCTGAAGATCCGGGGTTCGAGCCCCGGCGATTCACAATTTTAAACTCTCCCAAACCTTCTGGCGGCACTATCACCCTGGGATCGACTCAGCCTCTAACGGAAATGAGTACCAGATATTTGTTCTGGAGGTAAATGTGGCAGTTACGCAGAGTTAACAACCCAGCTGACCGATTGTATAAAAAGTATGAGACTTAACCTCCTACTACCCCAACAGTTTTCGCTGTCGTTCGTTTCCGAATACGTACACCCATCCAAGGTTTAGTTCTTATGTAGTTAAATACTCTATGTATTTTATTATATACGACCTAAACCTGTAACATGTGGCATGTGGGATCATGCCGAAACGTCGCAATCAGTGGCCAGAGGCCGAACTTGAATCCAAGACGCGGAAACTTTCATATGTATATATATATATATATATATATATATATATATATATATATATATGCCTGCTCTTACAATTTTCCAAAAAAAAATTCTAATTTTCGAAAATTCAAAAACTCCAAAAATAATATCTAGGGACTGTGACCGGAATTTATAATGCAAAAAATCCGGTCTAAATCCAAAATCTCAAAATTGAGTTTTCCAAACATATATATATATATATTATATATATATATAAGTCTTACTGTTTTTCCAAAAAAATGTCAAAAATTTCCAAAATTCAAAAACTGCAAAAATATTATCTACGGAATTTATAATGCAAAAATCCGGTCAGAGTCGAAAATTTCTAAATTGGGTTTTTCAAGTTTATAGTCTGTTTTTCCAAAATAATGTCAAAATTTTCGAAAATTCAAAAGCCTCAAAAATACTATCTAGGGACTGTTTCCGGGATTTATAATGCAAAAAATCCGGTCAAAATCCAACATTTCAAAATTGAGTTTTCGAAGTTTATAGTCTTACTGTTTTTCCAAAAAATGTTAATATTTTCCAATATTCAAAAACTTCTAAAATACTATGTACGAACAGTGTCCGTGATATATAACGCAAAAAAATCTGGTCTAAATCCAAAATTTCAAAATTGATTTTTCCAAGTTTATAGTCTTCCTGTTTTTCCAAAAAATTCCTAAATTTTCGAAAAATAAAAAACTGCAAAATTACTTTCCAGGGACTGTGTCCCACATATATAATGCAAAAAATCCACTCTAAATCCAAAATGTCTAAATCCAGTTTTACAAGATTATGGTCGTACTGTTTTCCCAAAAAATGTCAAAATTCTCGAAAATTCAAAAATTGCAAAAATACTAACTAGGGACTGTGTCCGGGATTTATAATGCAAAAATTCCGATCTTAATCCAAAATTTTAAAATTGGGTTTTCTTACTTCTTTCTCAAAAAACGTCAACATTCTCGAAAATTCAAACACTGCAAAAATGCTATCCATGGACTGTGTCAGAGATTTATAATACAAAAAATCCAGTCTAAATCCAAAATTTCAAAATTAAGTTTTCCGAAGTTGTAGTCTTACTGTTTTTCCAAGAAATGTCAAAATATTCAAAAACTGCAAAAACACTATCTATGGACTGTGTCCGGGATTTATTATGCGAAAAATCCGCTATAAATCCAAAATTCAAAATTAAGTTTTCCAAGGTTATAGCCTAATTGTTTTTCCAAAAAAATGTCAAAATTTTCGAAAATTCAAAAACTACTGACATACTATGTAGGGACAGTGTCCGAGATATATAATGCAAAAATCATGGTCTAAATCTAAAATATTCAAAATTGAGTTTTCCAAGGTTATATACAGTTACTGTTTGCCCAAAAAATGTCAAAATTTTCGAAAAGTCAAAAACTGCAAAAATATTATCTAGGGACTGTATAAGGGACTTATAATGCAAAAAATCCGGTCTGAATCGAAAATTTCAAAATTGAGTTTTTCAAGTTTATAGTCTGTTTTTGCAAAAAAATGTCAAAATTTTCAAAAATTCAAAAGCCTCAAAATACTATCTAGGGACTGTGACGCGATTTACAATGCAAAAAATCCGATCTAAATCCAAAATTACAAAATTTATTTTTCCAAGGTTATATTCTTACTCTTTTTCAAATATGTCAAAATTTTCGAAAATTCACAAACTGCAAAAATACTATCTAGGGACTCTGTCCGGGATTTATAATGCAAGAAATCCGCTCTAAATCCAAAATTTCGTTATTGTGTTTTCCAAGGTTATTGTTTTTCCAAAAGATGCCCAAATTTTCGAAAATTCAAAAACTGCAAAAAATACTATTTAGGGACTGTTTTCGGGATTTGTAATGCAAAAAATCCGCTATAAATCCAAAATTTCAAAATTGAGGTTTTCCAAGTTTAAAGTTTTACTGTTTTTCCTAAAAAGTCAAAATTTTCGAAAATTAAAAAACTGCTAAAATACTATGCAGGGACAGTGTCCGAAATATATAATGCAAAAAATTCGGCCTAAATTCAAAATTTCAGAATTCATTTATCCAAGTTTATAGTATTTCTGTTTTTCGAAAAAAATGTCAAAATTTTCCAAAATTCAAAAACTGCAAAAATACTATCTAGGGACTGTGTCCGGGATTTATAATGCAAAAAATCCGGTCTAAATCCAAAATTTCAAAATTGAGTTCTCTAAGGTTATAGTATTATGGTGCTTCCAAAATATGTCAATATTTTCGAAAATTCAAAAACTGCAAAAATACTATGTCCGAGATTTATAATGCAAACAATCCGGTCTAAATCCGAAATTTCAAAATTGAGTTTTCCAAAGTTATAGTCTTCCTGTTTTTCAAAAAAAATGTCAAATTTTTTGAAAATTTAAAAGCTGCAAAAATACTATCTAGGGACTGTGTCCGGGAGTTATAATGCAAAAAATCCGGTCTAAATCCAAAATTTCAAAATTTATTTTTCCAAGGTTATAGTCTTACTGTTTTTCAAATATGTCAAAAATTTCGAAAATTCTAAAACAGCAAAAATACTTTCTAGGGACTGTGTCCTGAATTTATAATGCAAAAAATCCGGTCTAAATCCAAAATTTCAAAACTGTGATTTCCAAGGTTACAGTCTTACTGTTTTTCCAAAAAATGTAAACATTTTCAAATATTCAAAAGCTTCAAAAATACTATCTAGGGACTGTTCTCGGGATTTGTAATGCAAAAAATCCGGTCTAAATCGAAAATTTCAAAATTGAGCTTTTCAAGTTTATATTCTTATTGTTTTTCCAAAAAACATCAAAATTTTCGAAAATTAAAAAGTCCAAAAATACTATCTAGGGACAGTGTCCGGGATTTATCCGGTCTAAATCCAACATTTCAAAATTAAGCTTTCCAAGTTTGAAGTCTTACTGTTTTCCCAAAAAATTTCAAAATTTTCGAAAATTCAAAAACTACTAAAATACTATGTAGGGACAGTGTCCGAGATATATAATGAAAAAAATCCGGTCTAAATCCAAAATTTCAGAATTGATTTTTCCAAGTCTTCCTGTTTTTGCAAAAAATGTCAAAATTTTCGAAAATTCAAAAACTGCAAAAATACTAACTAGGGACTGTGTCCGGAATTTATAATGCAAAAAATCCGGTCCAAATCCAAAATTTCAAAAATGGAGTTTTCTTGCTTTTTTCCCCAAAAATGTCAAAATTTTGGAAAACTCAAAAATTGCAAAAAAATATATCCATGGACTGTGTCAGGGATTTATAATGCAAAAAATCCGGTCTAAATCCAAAATTTCAAAATTAATTTTTCCAAAGTTATAGTCTTACTGTTTTTCCAAAAAATGTTAAAATATTCAAAAATTCAAAAACTGCAAGAACACTATCTAGGGACTGTGTCCGGGATTTATAATGCAAAATATCCTGTCTAAATCGAAAATTTAATATTTGAGTTTTTCATGTTTATAGTCTGTTTTTCCTAAAAATGTCAAAATTTTCGAAAATTCAAAAACTCCAAAAATACTATCTAGGGACTGTGTCCGGGATTTATAATGCAAAAAATCCGGTCTAAATCCAAAATTTCAAAATTGAGCTTTTCAATGTTATATTCTTATTGTTTTTCCAAAAAATATCAAAATTTTCGAAAATTAAAATGTCCAAAAATACTATCTAGGGACTGTGTCCGGGATTTATAATGCAAAAAATCCCGTGTAAATCGATAATTTCAAAATTGAGTTTTCCAAGGTCTTACTGTTTTCCCAAAAAATGTCAATTTTCGAAAATTCAAAAACTGCAATAATACTATGTAGGAACTGTGTCCGGGATTTATAATGCAAAAAATCCGGCCTAAATCCAAAATTTCAAAATTGAGTTTTCCAAGGTTATATTCTTCCTGTTTTTTCCAAAAAATGGAAAATTTTTCGAAAATTCAAAAACTGTAAAAATACTATCTAGGGACTGTGTCAGGGATTTATAATGCAAAAAATCCGGTCTAAATCCAAAATTTAAAAATTGAGTTTTCTTACTTTTTTCCAAAAAAATGTCAAAATTTTCGAAAATTCAAAAACTGCAAAAATACTATCCAGGGACCGTGTCAGGGATTTATAATGCAAAAAATCCCGTCTAAATCCAAAATTTCAAATTTGAGTTTTCCAAGGTTATAGGCTGCAATACCAATTTCGCCACTCGGGCATTCCAGCACAAACATATATTTTTCCTTCATATATACAGTATAGCATATATATATATATATTTTAAACAATATGTTTGTGCTGGCATGCCCGATTGGGCGAAGTTTGTTATCGCACTGACGTATATAGTTAGAGGCTTTAGGTTGAAATCTCGGATCAGGCATTTATTTTTCTTTTCATGCCATTTTTTTTCTTCATTGCTAAATGTATAAAACTTCATTATGACATCGAAATAAATAAGCGTTACTGCTATAATGTAAATATTCTCTTTACTCGTATGTTCTTGTTATAGTGGCCACGAGATGACAGACCAACGTCCCACTGTCCCTGTTGGTAGAGAATCATTATATAAAGGAAAAATGCATATTTGTGTTGGAATGCCCGAGTGGTAAAAATTGGTACCGCAGTAACGTATAGTTAAAGGTCTCGGGTTCAAATCCCGGCTCAAGCATTTATTTTTCTTTTCATGTCACATATATTTTCTTTTTCATAGATTGATCTGCATATTTGCCATTACTCCCATTTTTAATTTGTACATGCAACTTTCAATTTTTCTGTAAAAAACAGTTGCAAAGATTTTCAAAATTACTTTACCTTCGTTTAATTTTTTCTCAGTGTCCGCAAGTATCTTTTCGACTTTCCCTGAGACACTCAATATCTCTACCCCCCCCTCTCTCTCTCTCATACACACACACACACACACGCACACACACTAATCGCAAGTACAAGGTGGAATCTTATTTGTAACAATCCCTGATTTCTTTTTTTTCTCATTATTATGCTTCCTACAATCAACAAATGAAGGAGGCGAAAGCTGTGCTATAACCATTGTAATATCTAAATAATATGCAAAATAATTTTTATTTAAAGACTTAATTATTTATTCTGATTATATCAATTTTTGCCTTCCGCTATCATAATAAACATTTCCAAAAAAATGTCTCCATTTAGCTAATGTAACGTAATCACATAAAAATCCGAATCACTTAAAACTCATTGCTCACTTATTTTGTAATAAAATATTCCAACGTTTTATATATTACGCCTAACTGCACTTAAAATTCTTCTCCTGTATCACTGAAAATCTTAAAAATTCCCCTTACACCTCAAACTACAAGATTAAGAGCCTTATCTTCGCCATAGATTACATCAACATAAGATAAAGCAAATGTTGCATTGTTCCATGGCGTCCTCTATTTTTAAACTGATTAAAATTCATGTTAGGGCTAATATCTCTTTTCAATAACACACAATCTACCCAGTTTTTCCTGCATTTGTAACTTCTTCATTACACACACTACTAATTTATGCCTATATTTAATTTTATATAGTTTACGTAACACACTGAACCCACCCGATTCCTTAGTATTTTTATTTTTCACTTCACCTATATCCCTAAATGTATTTCATCACTTTCTCCATTTCTGTTTTTAATAATGAGAAACTGAGGTGTATATACAACCTTTTTTTTCATATTTTAATATGTTTAAATATGTATATAATTCACTTTAACTTATATAATTATTGTATAACTTTATTAGAAAATAGTTTCTGTGCTATAAAATATGCATTAGATTTTCTTTAAAAATGTTTCAAAAGTTATCAAGCTTCTTACTTCTTTTTTTTAATCGAAATAGATTTATTCCCCAATCGAATCTGCATATTCAAAGTCACGTGGATGTAAACTCTCCATATATTGCTATCCTAAGCTATTTTTTCCGATAATTCCCTGTGTAATTATTTATCCCCCTCGAATTATGTAATAATATTATCCCGCCTCATTCTTGTGCCTACTGGATGTTTTACTATTAGATGAGATAATCAGGACACGTGGCACCGATGGGTTATGAAAAATTGCAATGGAAACTTTATAGAACTCCAAAGCGCGACAGGTCTACAAGCCATGTGGCCTACCAGCCGACTGCTGACCTCGCATCTGAAAATCATAGAGGTAAACGAACATCCAGCCAGTGCAGGGATGATACGTAGTCAGCATGTCGGGTCCTCCAGCTGATATAGCTAGTTTTCTCAAACCTGGAGCCGCTACTTATTGTAGCTACCCAAATTCCTCATTATGATGGGTGGGCATCGGTCCCATACTGGTCGAAATTCCATGACAAAATTTATTTCCCGTGAGGACTCGAACCAGCGCCTGTTCCGTAGCTCTGCACCAAGGCAAAATGCCTTAAACCGCTCGGCCACGGTGCGGGACTCATCAAATATAATTTCACTTTAACTAAAATCTACATCCAACATAAAAGATTATATATTTTTAATTTTTTTAAATAATTTTTATCTATCTAATTAATTAACTCACTGGCTCTATCGAACCTTTAGGTCCATGGCCGCGCTGACAAACTCTCCATACATCCCTATCCTGAGCTAATGTTTTCCAATCATCCCCTGTATAATCTACTTCCCTCAAATCATAGTTAATGTTATTCTGCCACCTCATTCTTGGTATGCCAACTGGGCGTTTTCCCTCTCATTTTCCTACAAGAAACTTCTACGCACCTCTTTCATTCCTTATTCGTGCCACATGTCCTGCCCATCGTACTTGCTTTTTTATTACATATTTTATTTCCCTGCATTGTCCTGCTGTTTCTCTTCAACCATTATAATTCTTAATACCACGTTAAAAAAAATCACATCTTATTTTATCTGCAATAAAAACATTCACTGCAATGTCTCCCCGATTCCACAGCTTTCCCTCCAAGACACAATTTAACTATCTATCTTACAAATAAAGACCTCATTTCATCATTTTCATCCATCAGAGACCTCTACTTGTAAACAATTACTAGGCATTTGTTTTTAACTCGAAATAATTATATTTATTTTGTTTCTGTTTCAACCAGGTTTGTACAGAGTAAGATTCCACATTTGCCACCACCAACACAATGCAGAATGCCATAAGGAAGGAGGATCAAGGGATGCCCATCAGGTACTAGCTACTGACTATCTACGTCCAGTGCCACATCTGCTCCTGTACAACTTGATGGAACAAATGACATCACCAAATGCACTTCTGGAGCACTGTGCCACCGCCACACTGGGTACCTGTGTCTACTCTACACAACTCTTCCAACTCACTACATGTTAGTAACTTAACCTAGAATATTGTAAACAATGAAGCCCTGATAAACTGTTTCTCAATAAACATTCCACACACATGTTTCATTCCTTGGAAACACTTCACGCAGGAGTTCCGAAAAATTAGCGAATTCCTCATCAAATCAAATTTATGCCCGAATTTTACTGCTTTATGGAATTCATATATTTTATTTTGTTGATTAAATTGTTTGTATCCAGTTTTCATTGCGAGAAAACGAAAATTGCACCTGTTAGAGTAATTTTTAAAATTTGAGTTGTAGGTAAGCCTCTACTCCTAAGCTACGATTTTCTACGAATAAATTTCTCGTTTCATTTTAATGGAAAATACCCGAAAAAATCGTATTCGCTAGAAAACATTTTTTTACTTTCGATTCAGGATACACCGACTGCTATTCGACCGATTTTGTGCGTTTACGAACTCGATCCTACTTTTAATTTACTTGCCATAAGCCAACTTTGGATGTAACAAGAAAATTGTCTCTGCTAGAGCGTTATTTACATTTCTCAAATGTCATTTTCGATGTCTAATAAATATAGTTTATAACATTAGTTTTAAAAATAATTGAAACACTTATAAATGCTTCCAACGATTTATTATATATCAGCATATTCTAATACAGCTATCAAAATACTCGAATTTGTATAAGTAAAGAAAGTCGACTTTTTTTTTTCATACGTTCTACTACAAATGTTTGTAAGCTTTTATGTGCCCAATACATATTTTATAACGGGTAGACTACTTAATTTTAAAAAATACGACATTTTAAAAACAAGAAATATTTTAATAATTCATGTATCGCAAGTTATTTTACATTTCGTTACTTTCAATCTATACAAATAATATATAACTTATTTTTTCAAACGCTTATCTGGATAATGATAGAAAACAAAACAGTTCTTATTCCAGGAATGTTTATTCAGAAACCTTACAGCTAACTTAATTCTATAATGAAGACACTTGGCTTGGGCTAATTATCCACGTAACCTGTCATTACACTTGAGTGAGTTTATGATGCCTGAAGCTACACTGGGATATTCTAAACTAAACTGGGATCCATTAGGTGAGATTCGGCATTAGACTATCCACTCATGTCAATATCATTTTTATTAAAAATGACTTTATTCTGTGCATTGACAGAATTCACAATCAACACAAGGCTATCCACCCAATGTCAATTCCATCTTCACTAAAAATACTTTATTCTGTGCACTGATGGAAGATAGAATCAACATAGGACTTTCCACCCCATGCCAACCTCTTCTTCATTAAAAATGACTTTATTCTGTGCACTGACAAAATTTACAATCAACATAAAACTACACATCTCATGTAAATTATATCTTCACTACATCTACAATGGTGTAACACCCCAATGGTTTGGGCCTTAGTCTCTCCTTTGTTACGAGTTACTAGACCAAGTTAATTTAGTTACGCTTATTTCTCTAAAGATGTCATGAATGGTATGCGGTCAACATACCGACTCAATGAGACATCTAGTGGGCAACTAACATATTACTAGAATGAAGGAGATAGGTAAATTTGCTTAGAGACCTCTTTATTCAGGCCTAAGGATCTTTTATTAGCCTGAAGATATTCAGACGCGAGACCCACGGCTTAAAGTCATTCTCGGAGGACTTTCTCCTTGGATTTTTCCATCCTAAAAAATCCATCGACCCCAGTCGGTTTGAACCCGCGACCCTCGGGACCAGAGGTAAGGAACATACCCACTATCCACCACGATCGACCTTATCTTCACTAAAAATTACCTTATTCTGCCCACCGACTGAAGTTAGAAACATCACACAAGGCTGTCCACCTCATGTCAATTCTTACCTTCATTAAAAATGACTTTATTCTGTACACTCACAGAATTTACAATGAACGCAAGGCTGTCCACCCAACGCCAATTTCATCTTCATTAAAAATGACTTTATTCCACGCACTGACTAACACAAACTAACCTATTGATTCTAGGAGTTTGAAATTTAAATTTGCCTCAAGACCAAGAGTTCTTCAAAAAATAATGATCTAGCTGAAAAAGAAATGTTTCATTATCAAATATTTTGGTGTTCTGGATACTCGATCATCAGATTCATGAAGACATTTTGGGCTTTTCAAATTTAAAACTATTACGTGTTTTGTTTTATTTCAAACATAATTTTACAGAAGCTTCACTATTTTATTTAAGGGCCCAACATTCCAGTCTTCGTACATAAATCTGATTACATCGTATCCATCAATAATTCTAGTTATTTATCAGGGCTTCATTTATAAATAAACTGGTAACACTCACCAAATACCATTTGAAGTTTCTTCATAAATGTTCTTCATTACTTCTAATTTTCGTCTTCTTACTGTACTTATTTATAATCTGCATGCAATCTTCTATTCTTTTACTATTTATTTTTATTCATAAATCATCTTCATACGAAATTTTACTTAATCTTCATGTTTATCTCCTCAAAAATCTGTCTTTTCTTCATTTATATGTTCCTTCTTTCCATTTTCTTCCTTCCTATCGTTCCAAAATAATAGTTTTCATATTTTTTTATAAATCTTCTTAAACGAAATCTTAATTTCATTGGATTTACTTCTTTATCTTCTTACTAAAATATTCTCTTTTCTTTCAGACATCAGACTCTTCTGTCTTCTCCTCTTGTGGCTTCTTTCTCCAACGGTGGAAGATCTGGCTGCTCCAGCGGTGGAAGGTCTTGAAGGGACAATGGGATTCATCTTAAACTATACCTCATTCATATGATTGTCAAAACTGATAACTAATTCATCGCTAGATCTAAGATTTTAGGCACTAATATGTAGAATTTGAATTTAAAAATTGTAAAACTGATTCTAAAAAACACTGCTTTGGACTTTTAGAAATGTGTAACACAATATAATATCCTATCATTAAAACGAAATGGCTGTAAGAATTATGAAATTGATAAAATAAATGAATCTAATTAACCAGATTAAATCCATTAACACAAGTAAAATTACTATATGTTATTACTTTATTTCGTTGTTCTGACAATGTTCTAAAGATCTCGGAATATTTCTGGAGACCTTGCCCTACATAACTGCACCTATCTGTAATATTTCTATCCATTTCTCAAATATACCTATGTATTTATCTACATTAAAAAATATAGTATGTTTGAAAGAGCTGTTCATAAAAATACTTTAAATAATTATGTATATATTAAAATTATATTAAAATAATTCAGAAGTTAAAAATTGTTTTATTTACTGAATTGATATAAATAATAACATTCCAGTAAAACTAAACTCCAAGGTGGTACAGGCCTAGAGACTCTTGGTCTGCCACCTGACTGCTGGCCTCAGATGTGTTAAACACAACCAGTGTACTGCTTATATGGCCAACACAGTCATTATAGCTGGTTTCCTTCAAGCGGAGGCACTACCCCTTGTAGCTACAAAAACTGAGTCTCTTACTAACTGAAATTTTATTTCCTAGGGAACTCCATAGCTATGTGCCAGGCATAATGCCTTAGACGGCTCAGCTATGACACAACGCACCTATTCCACTACCTTTCCTACATTATATTTAATTTTTAAGAGACCTGAATTTAGATTTTTCAACATACATTTTTTTAGGCGACACAAATTTAGAGGAAACATTGTTATTATTATTATTATTATTATTATTATTATTATTATTTATTATTATTATTATTATTATTATTATTAATCCAGTTAGAATTTAACATCTCACCTCATAATTGTAGATTTCTCGAAGACATGTTTCAATACTCCTGTATAACATCTCAGCTCTATGTAACATGAAGATGACATTCAGAGGTATCGAAACATGTCTTCGAGAAATATACAATTATGAAGTGAAATGTTAAATTTTAACTCGATTATTAATTAAAATAAACCTCATAGTGTCACTTCCTTTAAATATTGATGGAAATTATTATTGTATTTAAAAAATTATTCCATTTAATATAACTGAAAGCAAAATTTATTTTAAATAATATTTGTCGTATTTAGAATCAACATTTCTTTGTAAACATTTCAATTAATAACAAAATTTAAACAAAATTTAAACAAATAATTTTAGAAAATGTAGATAGGCTATATCATCAATTACTACGACTGATCATTTTCCTATTAGTATTTCAAATATTAAATATATTTTGAAATAGTTAGATAATTTGACACATGTAAATCATGGCAGTTTTTCAGATTAATAGAATAATTTCAGAATTGATCAGCAACACTGTACAAGAATGTCATGTTAAATTAAATTCAGGTCTCTACTCCTATTGATGGCACAAGGGAGGGACCGTTGAAATGATGAACCTGAAAACCTACAGAAGTCACAGGCACCCAGTGTGGTAAGGTAAGTAAACATGCTCACTTACCGGTCGGAGGGCAGTGCTCGACGGGTGCACCACCTGAAACAACACAAACACCACTTTCAGCATCACCTCAAACGTAAATAACAGAAATATTTAACTATACACTTCTTATTTGTAGATGTTAAAAGTACATTTCTTGAGAATGGGTCCAGAAATGCCCAGTTTATGTTTTAATAACACTCACTTGTTACAAATACACGCACACCCACACACACGTACACACACTTACAACTCGGTGTCACTATTACAGTTACTGCATGGAATGGAATAAATTAAATTAAATGAATGGAATAGAATAAATTAAATGAACGACACGAATTCAATAAATAATAGTTAAAAAAACTAAAACAACACGCTTTATTAGAAAACCGAACTAAAAAAATGAAAAATAATTTTAATTTCCAACATGCTTGGGATACATAATTTTACCATCAAAAGCGTGGGGTGCTCTTTATCAATTAATATATTTGATAATAAACAGATATTGGTGAAAGTAAAGTTTCTAAGAATAAAATGCAAAAATCATAAAAAGCACCCCACGCTTTTGATGGTAAAATTATTTATCCCAAGCGTGTTGGAAATTAATTTTTTTTTCATTCTTTTAGTTCGGTTTTCTAATAAAGCGTGTTGTTTTAGTTTTTTAAAACTATTATTTATTTTTTAGTTTTAATATTTTACAGAACAAGATAAAAAATCTTTAAATTCGATTCTATTGTAGTATGAGCTGAAAGTAATACTCTTCTAAAAAAAACCTCCCAGCCGAATTTGAACCAGCGACCTATGGATTAAAGAAATTATATACCACTAGAATGTACCACTCTACCAACTGAGCTCTTACAACGATTGACTAAAAAGTCGACAAGTCCGCAACCTATTATACCAGTTTTCATTTTTTTGATTTTCTGACGATTCAGGCCAGGATTCTAGAAACAAAATATGACATTATTGTATTGTCACGGGTCCTTTACAAGTACACAAAGTTTCAAGTCGATCTAATGTTTCTAAGTGGGTGAAAATCGTGTTAAAAATTCCGTTACATTGATACAAAGACTCACTTTTTTATTTTCTGATGATTCTGGCCAGGATTCTAGAAACAAAATATGACATTATTGTATTGTCACGGGTCCTTTACACGTATTGCAATGTTTCAAGTCGATCCAATGTTTCTAAGTGGGTGAAAATCGTGTTAAAAAATTCCGTTACGTAGATACAAAGACACTTTTTTGATTTTCTCATGATTCTGGCCATGATTTTAGAAACAAAATATGAAATTATTATATTGTCACGGGTCTTTTACAAGTATGCAAAGTTTCAAGTCGATCCAATGATTTTAAGTGGGTGAAAATCGCGTTAAAAGATTCAGTTACATAGCTATAGATCAAGCTAATATAAAGCGTGTACTAAATAAATTAAAGTCAAACAAAACAAATTAAACAAGTGTCAAAATGAAATACACACAATGTGTCTGGAAAATCTGTAACAAGAAAATTCCGCATTCACGCAAAATTTTGGAATGAATCATATTTTTTTTTTGGAAAAACACACACGTACATGGAGTGTATGCATATATATATATATATATTATATATATATATATATATATATATATTGTTAGGGCGTAAAGGGTGGACACCGAAATTTCGAGGTGATTCTAGTTTTAAAATTAAGCTTTTATATGTCCAACAATAGAACATAAAAAATTCGGAGTATTCAGAAAGAAATCTGAAAAATAATTTGTAAAGAATTATTTCAGATTCCGCCTTCAATTTAATACAGGGATTTGGTGCACAATTTAGCGATTAAAAATTGTACCCCATGCACTCGAAATTCTTTAATTAAATAAATTAAATTAATTCAATAAATAAAATTATCAACTCCGGCGGGTGTCGAATCCAGATCCTCTCGTCTGCAAGCAGGCATACTATCACGTGACCAAGCACAGCTGATTGCTTTTATAACTTTAAATATGAATAACACACAACTAGACTTGTGCCCTTCTTCTACGTACTTACTCATTGGCACTATCGAACCCGCAGGTTCATGGCCCCGCGGACATAAGCTCTCCATACATCCCTATCCTGGGCTAATGTTTTCCAATCATTCCATGTATAATCCACTTCCCTCAAATCACAGTTAATGTTATTCTCCCACCTCATTCTTGGTCTACCAACTGGGCATTTTCCCTCTGGTTTTCCTACAAGAAGCTTCCATGCAAGTCATTCATTCCCCATTCGTGCCACATGTCCTGCCCATCGCAGTCTACGAGACTTAACTATTCTTATTATATCTGGCTTCCTATAAAGACCATGTAGTTCACTGTTATGTAGTTTTCTCCATTCATCGGTCTTTTGGTCCAAAAATGTTCCTAATAACTTTATTCTCAAATACTCATAATCTCCTTTCCTCGCTAAAGTAAGAGTTCATTGTACTCCCTGCACTCGAAATTTTTAAATTTTATATTAAATCGTTCAAATTAATTCAATAAATAAGATTATCAAGTGAACAATATATAAAAAATATCCATAGAAAAAACAAAGGTAATGGCATTCCAAGGGAAAAATCAAATCAGATCCAAAGATCCAAAAATAGTAATAGGAAACAAAATCATAGAACAGGTGAACCATCTCAATTATCTAGGATGTGACATTTAATTTAATTATGATAATGATATAACTAATAAAACAGCAAAATTCCAGGGAATATGTGGTACGATAAAACGATCACTAAATAACAAAACAACAAGAGAGACCCAATTGAAATGTTATAAAACGTTGGCAGTACCGGTACTGCTATATGGTTCAGAAGTCTGAATACATAAAAAAAAAAACAAGATCTAAGTAGGATAACGACGACAGAAATGAAATTTTTGAGATCTGTTAAAGGGTGCACTAAGGAAGACAGAATCAAGAACACAGAAATAAGACAGGAACTTGAAATAATTGCAATAACTGATAAAATAGACAGTCCCGCGCCGTAGCCGAGTGGTTAAGGCAGGAAGCCTTGGCGCAGAGCTACGGGACTTGCGCTGGTTCGAGTCTCAATGGGGAAGACATTTTCTCATGGTATTTCGGCCAGTATGGGACCGGTGCCCACCCAACATCATGAGTCATTTGGGTAGCTACAATAAGTAGCGGCTGCAGGTTGAGGAAACCAGCTATAACGGCTGGGGGACTCGACATGCTGACCACATGTCACCCCTAAACTGGCTGATGATCATCTACCTCTGTGATTGTCACATGTGGATGTGAGGGGCCAGCAGCCGGCTGGTAGGCTAAGGGCCAACTAGGCCTGTCGCGCTAGGAGGAGAGATAAAATAGATACATATAGACAAAAAATGGAAGCAACACATAGACAGAATGAATGAAGATAGATATCCAAAACAAATAATAAAATACAAACCTAAAGGCACCCCAGATGTGGGCAGATCTAAAAAGAGATGGGTTGAAGTCGGAACGGGTAAAGAGACCTAATCCATGAATACAGATGATGAAGATGAAGATTATCAAGTCCGGCGGGTATATAACCCAGATCCTCTCGTCTGCAAGCAGCCACACTACCACGTGAGCCACCACAGCTGATCGCTTTTAAAACTTTAAATACGAATTATACACAACTAGACTTTTTACACTTGTGCCCCTCTTCTTCCCAAGATGCTGTATTACGTATAAATAGTATTTATTTGTCAATTAATATAAAGACATTTCAATTATATGTGAGCATTTTTCTGATCTTTGACGTATATTTTTGTAGATTACGCTATAAAAGGAGATTCCTATTTGATTTCAATATAAATCATGATTTAAATTTAAACTTCGGTAACATAAGCGGAAGGAGAAATTTAGACCTGCGTTGAGAGTAGAATTCAACTCTTTTTTTTTTAATGAAAACAATAGTTTACTTCTTCTATAATAAGACCAGTTTGTGAATTTACTGGAATATTGTTCTATCCCAATAACACTTATAGCATTTAAAACAATACGTAAATTAAATTCTACATAAATCGATTTTTGAAGGCGCACAGCTGGGATTTCTAAAATAGATAAAATAAGGAACAGTCATCGTCTTTTCTTCTTCACGGTTTAGGCTTATTTACTAGCCTGTTACGGCTCCAAATTGCTGCTCTTTCCATCTTTTCCTTGGTCTTCCCAAACTTCTTCCTCGTGGTGCTGCTTTCGGTATTCTATTCTCAGTCATCCTTGCCAAGGGTTATTTCCAGTTTGTTCTGTATTTCTCTATTGTTGTGTTTAATTCTTCTACTTTTAGTCTTATTTCTGTGTTATGTTTTTTGCCTGATTTTTGATATCCTGCTATTGGTCTGAGGAATCTCATTTCAGCAGCTTGTATTCTGGCAGATTGTTGCGTTGTCACTGTCCATGTTTTGGATCCATAAGTAATAATAGGCACTGCCATTGTCTTGTATGATTTCATTATAGAGTCTTTCCTGGCTTTATTTTTCAAAGTTATTTTTAGTGTTCCTGTTATATAATTAAACTTATTTAGTTTGTTATTTATATCTGTTTCCGCAGTGTGTGATATTTCACAACCTAGGAAGTTACATCTTACTACTTGTTCTATTGGTTTATTTTCTAATATCTTTGTCCAAACTGGATGAGCGCCCTTGAAGGCCATTCTTTTTTATTTTTGTGAGGATATTTCCATGTTGTATTATTTTTATATTTCATTTAGTTTATATAGCATTATTTGTAGTTCGTCCTCTGTTTTTGCTATTAAAATCTGGTCATCTGCAGTCGTCATTTGCTTCCATCATCTTATCATGTCGTCGAAATAAATGTTAAAAAGAGTGGTTGAGTGGACAACCTTGTCTAACTCCTCCTGTTGTATGTACTGGTTCCCTTTGATTTATTTTTATTTTTGTTTTCTCATACATTTTCTTAATTACTGCTATCAAGTGTAGTGGAATTCCTTTTTCACTTAATATGTTCCATAATTTTGGTCTAGACACTTTATCAAAGGCCTTCTTATAAACTATAAAGAGGATGTGCGTCTCTAAAACAAATAATAGAGAAGCGAAGAGAATTCAACTTAAAGTGAAGACGTCTGTGCAGCTTCTTCCCTTCCTAAATCCTGTCTGCTCTTCTGATATTATTGCGTATACTATAGTTGTTAATCTTTGGTTGATCATTTTTGCATATATTTTGTATGCTGCACATAGTAAGCTTATGCCTCTATAGTTTTCTGGCTTTGTTTTATCGTCTTTTTTAAATATTGAGATTATCTTCCCAATTTTCCATTCTTCTGGTATTGTATTTTGTTTCCAGCACTTGTTATAGAATAATCTCTCTTGAAAATTCTTTGGGGCATTTTTTTATCAATTCTATGTTTATATTGCCTTTTCCGCATGCTTTATTATTTTTACATTTCTTTAATAATTTTATAATTTCTTGCATCTCTAATTCATCTACTTCTGCATATTGTTCGTTTGTTTCTATGAGTATTATTTCTTCTTTATTTTGTTTGTCGTCCACAGTTCTTTATAATAATTTTCTAATTCTATATCTTGTACAGTTAGCAGATTTGTTTTGTGTTTTACTTCAGAATTAAGGCTTCTTATAAATGTACATACTTTGTCTTGTCTTCCGTGTAAATTGTGTTCCATTTCTGCTATATATCTTCCCCAATGTTCTCTATTTAATTTTCTGGTATTTTTTTTACTAATGCTTTTGTTCTATTATATTCTATTCTGTTTTGGTCATTCTTGTTGTTTAAGTATTTTAAGTAGGCCTCCTTTTTATCTCTTACCAATTTTTGGATTTCGGCATCCCATTTTTTAGTCCTTTGTTTCTTCCTCCTACTTTCTTTGTTCCTACAACTTCGTTTGCTGTTTTATGTATAAGTTCTTTTATACTATTCCATTCTTCTTCAATTTCCTTTTTTGGCTCTTCCGCATTTGTATAATCTTCTAGCCTTCTTTTGTATAAATCTTGTATCGATTCTTCTTCTAACAGATTTATTTTATAACATTCTTGTTTGTTTTCTACCTTCTTCTTTAATTCTTTATTCCAATTTCTATACCACTTCTTTTGTATATATATTTTACTGATCAATAGGTAATGGTCACAATGGATAAGAAACAGTAAATAAACAAAACATGAATGTTTAAACTTCAATTGTGAATTTCATTAAAAATATATTACAATAGATGGGGGGGGGGCACGCCGTAGGGTAGTTGGTTAAGGCAATATACTACAAGTCGAAAATGAGGGGTTCGAGATGGTGGGTCAGAATTTTTAAACTGTCCCAAACTTTCTGGCGGCACCATGGCCCTGGGTGCGACTCGGACTCTAACGAAAATTAATACTAGACGCTTGTTCTGGGAGTGAAGGCGGTCGTCACGCAGGGCTGACAACCAAGCTGAAATCTCGTGTCGATTATCCAAAGAGATGTAAAATTTAACCTCCTACTACCCCAAGGGCCTCTTCAGGCCTATAGTAGGATCACTTCGCTTCACTAAGCGCCAGCTGAGAGAAGAAGAAGAGAGTGGAAGGTAAAATAATGTGACGATAGAGACTGGAGTGACAGATGCATGTGCAGGAGAATGCAAGTGCATAAGTTGGGAGCAGAAACTTTTTGTAAATCCACATAATTAAATAAATAACAAAACTATAATAAGAATCTAAATGAAACATACCATATCATGATTTTGTGTTTTGAAAGAAATATAATAATGATACAATAAATCAATTTAATCTAATGGCACTATTAAAAGAACTCTTAAAAATACAAACAAAAATATATAGCCTATACAGAGTGAACATTATTTAAACCGACAAACTCTGGGAGGTTGTAGGGGACACCAAAACAAATATTTTTCCCTAATGTCATTTTTTTCCTATGAGGATTATTTAAACCGGTAGAGTAAGATTTCTCTCGCGGCAAATTAATTAAACCAACAAACACTATTGCATTTTTTATTTCCAAGAGACACCACATTAACACAACACAATTACTTAAATTACAGTAGAGGTTAAAAAATGTCTCCATTGACATGCAAACAAAGGTTACACCGGCGGATCATGTTCTGTCTAACACGGGCAAAAACTCCAGGAGTATCGTTAATTGCTCCTGCTGCTGCTACTATCCGGGCAACCAGATCGTTTTCTGATGCAACAGGAGTTGTGTAAACAAGGTTGCGCATCTCTCTCCACACAAAAAAATCCAAAGGGGTCATATCGGGGATCGAGCAGGCCATGGTACAGGACCACCTCTGCCAATCAACTTTTCTGAAAACCGTTGGTTCAAGAATCGACGCGCACGACGACTGAAATGTGCCGACGCCCCGTCATGTTGGAACCACATGCGTTGTCTTGTACGAAGCGGGACGTCTTCCAGCAATTCTGGCAATGGTCTGGCGAGAAAATTGTAATAGTGCCTGCCATTTAATGGCCTAGGTAGGAGATATGTCCCAATTAATCTGTCCCCAATTAAACAGTCCCCAACAACACCGGCCCACACATATCTGTGTATCTGTATATCACTCCAGGTATATCGCTCCATTAGTAAACAGATACAATTCGCTACTACACTGGTGGACAAAACAATTCCTACCATCAACAACAGTTGCAGTCATGACAACTGAAGTGCGTAATACGCCCTCTACCGGTTTAAATAATCATCATAGGAAAAAATGACATTAGGGAAAAACATTTGTTTTGGTGTCCCCTACAACCTCCCAGAGTTTGTCGGTTTAAGTAATTTTCACTCTGTAAATAAAGTAATGTTTGTTCCTGTATTAAAGTAAGGATCAGAATTTTGGACGATCACTAAAAGACAAGAACAAAGATTGGAAGCAGCTGAGATGAGATGTTTAAGAAATATAGCAGGATATACTCTGCTGGATAAGAAAATAAATGAAGATATAAGAAAGGAACGAAATATTTTCAAACTTACAGACCGAATAATTAAATATAGGAACACCTGGAAATAATAGGCTATGCTGATAGAATGCCAGAAGGAACATTTCCAAAATTATTGCTGAACTATAAACTGCACGGAAGGAGAAATGTTGGACGACCACACAGAAGATGGTCTGAAGAATTCTAGCTTTCATGAAACCGGGACGAGCCAACGGCTTAATCCCAGGATGAAGAAGAAGAAGAAGAAATAATATATTGCAACGTATAATTATGCAACCTGTTACAGAAGGTGAAATTTGGAGAATAAGATTTGAACCATATAAGTATGAATGCATTTATAAACATAATTTCAAAAGTTAAGATCTCCAGGTTGAAATGATTTCGTCATGTTAAAGGGATGAATCAGAATGATATATAGATAAGGATCATAGAATACAAATTAGATGAAAAAACAATAATCTGAAGATCTAAACTTGGCTGGATGGTTTGCATAATAAGTTAGGCTAAATGATATCTCTATATGTTAGTAAACTTCAATAAAACTAAATATCTGGTCACACATATCTCTACCTAACTTACTGGCACTATCGAACCCGTAGGTTCATGGCCGCACGGACGTAAGTTCTCCATACATCGCTATCCTGAGCTAATGTTTTCCAATCATCCTCTGCATAATCTACTTTCCTCGAATTATAGTTATTGTTATTCTCGCACCTCATTCCTGGTCTACCAACTGGGCGTTCCCCTCTGGTTTTCCTACAAGAAGCTTCCATGCACGTCTTTCATTCCCAATTTGTGCCACATGTCCTGCCCATTGCAGATGGTCACACATAGAAATACATTATACTTGTAATGGAAATTAGTTAATGGCAAATGAGGGAAAATTTGAAGAAGTGGCTTAAATCAAATACCTGGGAACAATAATCACAAATAGGAATGAGATGCACAAATAAATTAAACATAGGCTCAATTCTAGAAATGCAGGCCATTACGCCTTACAGGGACTCTTGTCCTAACTTCTCTCAAGAAAAAAAAAATTGCACTCAAAAATATATACAACTGCTATTCTACCAGTTATATTATATGGATGCGAAACATGGACTCTTACTTTAAGGGAGGAGAAAACAATACGAGTATTAGAGAATAAAGTTCTTAGAAAAAAATTTGGACCAAAGAGAGATGAACAGACAGGTGAATGGAGAAGACTACATAACAGTGAACTACATGATATTTGTGGAAAACAAGATATAATTAGAACAGCCATAACTCTTAGACTGCGGTGAGCAAGACATGTGGCACGAATCGGGAGTGAAAGAAGAGCATGGATGCTTCTTGTAGGAAACAAGAAGGAAAACGCCCAGCTGGTAGACCAAGAATCAAATGGCAGAATAACATTAACCATGATTCGAGAGAAGTAGATTATACAGGGGATGATTGCGAAACATTAGCTCGGAATAGGGATGTCTGGAGAACTTATGTCCGCGTGCCCATGAACTACGGGTTCGATGGTGTCAATGAGTTAATTATATGGTAGCACTAAATATATCACCCTATATTCAATGACTGTGTCTAGAGTTACAATTGTTGCCTTGTACACAGCCGTCATCGGATATCTCATTAATGTAATATGCAACCCAATGATTAAGCTGTATTAGTTCGAAATAAAAAAAACAATTGAAATCAACACGTCTATAAACTACTAGCGGACTCGGCAGACGTTTTCCCGCAGAAGATCGAATTCTCGTATCATGGCCGGACTACAAAAATGGAATTTTAATTAAATAAAAATAAAACACAAACGTTTTATATGAGTTTCATGTTTATTACAATATACATTTGTAACAGCTGTTTCGATACTTTGTACCTTCTTCAGACGTGATTACAAACGATTGAATTTTGTTGTTATATCAGTACATAACAGCTGTAGCAATGTAACTGATTGTAAACAAACAATTTTTTAAATAAACAATCTCTATTATAAATTTAAAAGAGGCGATTCGTTTAAATCTAGTTGGGAATTTAACAGCTTATTGCTATTCTTAAATTTATTTATCATAAGTAATGTCACGAGTTATTTCCAAATTGTTGATAAATTTACGACTCGCGAAGTGAGGAGTGAATTTATCTAGAGAATTTGGAAATCAACAGTGGCATTTGTTAGGACTATTTAACGAATAAAATTAAGCTGTTTACTCAAAAATCATTATTTAACTATAGTTATTTTAAAATATTTATATATTTAATGTAAACGGCGATATTTGAAAACAAATGAGAAACGATCGATACGCTTCATTTGCTTCTTTTGTTCATCACTGCAACCAGATCATATTATTTATTGCCAAAAGATCGCAATGTTGTAAGAATGCACCCTAGTGGAGAAATTTTATAACGAACGTTATATGTATTAATTAATTTCTGATGTCCTATGATGTAAATATGTCAATTATATTTTTCTACCTCATTTCCTGGAAAATAATTCGTTTAAGAAAGTGCAAACAGTGGTTTCTTTTTTTTGTGGTATAATCAATTGTTACAAATGTTTTTATATTATCTCTTGTATGCACTTTCTGTTGACATTCATGCACTATATATACAATCTGGTAGCCGTATTTCTTAGAGAGTCAGTTACTGCAAAAATAATGCTATGACCTATTCAGAATGTTAAAAAGGAAGTGCTTTCTTTATTATGATAAACTTTAGTTGGTAAATTTTAGGCGAAACACGACTGTGATTGGTTGTAAATAAAACAATCTTCGAAATGTGATTGGTCATTGACTCCCATTTGGGGCATGAGTTAAATAGTCTCTACAATTTCCAAAATATCTATTTTTTTCCCTTTGTCACAAACATGTAAAACTTTAAAATTTGAATCAAAACAAATTAAATTAATCACCTCTTTTAAATTTATAATAGAGATTGTTTATTAAAAATGTTTGTTTACATTCAGTTGCATTGTTGCAGTTGTTACGTACTGATATAATAACAAAATTCATTCGTTTTTAACACTGGTCAACATGATTTTTGTCTCATGAGTACCAATAGTTGTACTTAATGCAGTTTTTTTTATCGTATTTTCAAATATGTATTCGGAATTTATCCATCACCTACAGTTTTTATATTTCGATTTCAATTAATGGATTTAAATAATTATTTTTAGTAAACTTTTTTTCGTTCATTTGTCCATTGTGAAATAAAACCAAATGAGCTAACTCAGGAGATTTCAGCTATGGAAAAGAAATATCAAGACAAATGGAATCCTAATATGCTGGCCGATTATTGTTGGACCATCAAGAGGGATGCTCCACAGGCGAAATATAGCAGAAAATCGCCATTTCTTACTTTGTAGGCGAGTCCGTATGATCGAATATTGTGTTCTTACGAATGTAGAAAATATTAATGTTTAAAATTATTATAAATGTCTATCTCTGGGAAACCTTGCGTGATGGAGAAAAACCGATATCGATATCATATTTGAATTCAGAAGAAAAAATACTATCAGAATCACATATTTTTCCTTCTGAGACAAAAACATGTTTATTTTTTGTTGCGCAGTATAATCACGTCTGAAGAAGGTACAAAGTACAGAAACAGTTGTTATAAATTTATATTGCAATAAATATGAAAATCATATAAAACTTTAAGTTTTATTTTTATTTAATTAAATAAATATGGATTTTCATCAAGTAAACGCCAAATTAATTGATTATAAAAATGTTACTTTTTTATTATAACATGCACTAATTAAGACGTAATTATATATTATTAAATAAGTTCGCAGGAAAACCTCACTGCCATCTATTTTGACTCAAGAAGCGTGCATAATGAAGTCACATTGTTTTGCGCGGAATATGTCGATAATGCACATAAGTACACATCCGATATAAAGCATTCATATAACCAGATCGCAGCGCCACCTACCGACTCCAATTGCGAATCTAAACCATTGAAGAACCCACTCAAACACACACACAAAATAATCAAAATAGGTTCAGTCGTTTAGGCAGTTTTTAATTCCGATTTCAACTAAACCTCCATTTATAATTGTCGGATTTAGGTCATTTTTGGATAATACCTACCGCAGCTTATTTTAATAGAATATACTGATTTTTGTTGTGAAACAACGAAAAAATGTGTCCGCTAGAGCGATTTTTGAATTTTCACTTCAGGAGAACTCTTACACCTAATGGTTTCAATACTAATAAAATTCATTGTTAAAACCATTGAGGTGGAGAGTCATAAAATAAAATAAGTTAAAATACCTTCTTAGGTAAAATCCGTCGTCCTCAACTTTTAAAATATGTGATCTTTATGCCCGTAGGCCTTTCAGGACATCCGTCCCATCTTCAGCAGTTCATTCTTCGCTACAGCATCCAGGTTGATGTTTGATGCCGCTGGTCCTAATGTGGCTCACGTGAGTCACGACAAAGTCACATTAGGACCAGCAGCATTAAACATAACCTGGATGCTGTAACGAAGAATGAACTGCTGAAGATGGGACGGATGTCCTGAAAGGCCTACAGGCATAAAGATCACATATTTTAAAAGTTGAGGACGACGGATTTTACCTAAGAAGGTATTTTAACTTATTTTATTTTATGACCTAATGGTTTTAGAGGGTGGAATTCTGAGTCTAAAACCATGAGAGATTCAATCAGACACACACAAAAAATTTCATCAAAATCAGTCAAGTCGTTTAGGAGAGTTCAGTGACAAACACACGTACAGAAGAATTATATATATAAAGATCAGTTTACAGTACAAAAACATTTTGGAATGGTATTAATGACGGTGAGAAGTAAGGGATGTTTTCAAGTTATTAAAAAATGTGACAAGACGCCATCTTGCCCCAAATCAAGCATTAATTTGATCAAATCTTATATATAAAAATCAATGTTTGTTTGTTTGTATGTTTGTTTGTTCGTATTCTATGCGCGGCCATACCGTTGATCCGATTTTGATGGGTTTTTTTGCAAAATGTTCAGGAGATTCCCGGGATGAACATAGGCTTTAAGGGAGTTGTAATACTCAACCCCTTCACCCCTAAAAATCACCCTTTGTAGTGAAAAACGTGAAATAAAGTCCCTTTTTGACGGTTAAATGGCTTACGCTGCCTAAACCATAAGAAATACACCAAATTATTGTACACGGAATTGAATATCTCAAAAAACTCTACAAAAAAGTCCGCGACAGCATATGTTTATCTTTTACGGATAACTCACAATAACAATTTTTGTCTTTCATTGATGCCAAGAAGATCTGGTTAAGTAGATTCCTGGACAAGCGTACTCTACCGTACCGTTCATCCGATTATGATGGGGCTTTTCGAAAAATGTTCAGGAGATTCTGGGGATGAACATAGACTACAAGAGAATTGTAATACTCAATCCCTTCACCCTAATAATCACTCTTTGTACTCAAAAACGTGAAATAATGTCCCTATTTTGACGCTTAAATGGCTTACGCTGTCTAAACCATAACAAATACACCAAATTACTGCATACGGAATTGAATATCTCAAAAAACTCTACAAAAACGTCCGCGACAGCATGTGTTTATCTTTTACGGATAACTCACAATAACCATTTTTGTTTTTCATTGATGCCAAGAAGATCAGGATAAGCTGATTCCCGGGCAAGCATAGCAGCTCAAGGCTGGTGATAAAAACACATTAACATTTATTTAGGAGTAGCAGCGCACGCCGGGTATTAGCTAGTATTGAAATAAAATGGACACTTACCTCCTCTTCTCACAACAAAGTCGCTCGCTAACCACCTGAAAAAAACAAAAAAATATTCGCTGAAACACCACTTCCGTAACTTGCTTAGAGACACTCAGAGAAAATGGGCTAAACGGGATAGTGGATGCATCAAGACATACCCCTATTCAATATTCGTTCTAACTTTTTTTAATGCGTATATCAGAGTCTGTATCCTAGAGAGTTGATAATATATTTTATTTATGCAATGCATATATTGTAAGTCAACAAATTTTGAATTGTGAATTATAAAATATCGCCCAAACTGTTTTCATAAATGATTCATACACCGTTATAATAATTTCTGTAACTTTTAAATATCTGGGAACTTCCATTTGAAGAAAAAATACGTTCACACACATGCACGCGCGCGCGCACACACACACACACACACACACACACACACACACACACACCACACACACACACACACACACACACACACACACACACACACACACACACACACGTGAAACTGTACACTTACCTATTTGTTAAACAGCAACAAAATATTCAAATTTATTTGAATCAAATGGAAGTTTAAATAACATATTTAATATGTTACAGAGGGATAGATTAGGCACAGATTTACCTTCTTACAGTTACCTATATTATGTGGACGAGAAGCATCGAATCTTACTTTAAGGGAGGAAAAAAGATTATTCATATTTGAGAACAAAGTTCTCAGAAAAAATTTTGGACCAAAGAGAAACGAACAGACAGGTGAATGGAGAAGACTATAAAACAGTGACTTCTTTGGTCTTTAGAAGAAACGAGATGTAGTAAATCATTTAAGTCTCGTGGACTACGATGGGTAGGACATGAGGTACGGATGGGGAATGAAAGAGGGGCATGTGAAGTCGTAGGAAAACCAGATATAAACCGCTCATTAGGATCTTAGTCTGTGGTAGGTAGGCCAAAAATGGCATTAATCATGATTTGACAGAGGTAAATTGAACAGGAGTTGTAAGGGTCTCTGACGTACACCAAAACCACCCCTTCCCAATTCTCATCCTCACTTTCTCGTGGTACAACAAACGAGATTCTGAGGACCGAGTCACGTTGTATCAGATACCCAGTAAATGCAGAATCCTAATGTCTATATTTAAATTAATATTGAGAAGTAAACATTATGAGGTTATATCATTAATATTGAGTGGATAACATATTTTTAATGACTCACCTCATATAATTTCAAATTTCTTTGATACCGGCGGTTTCAGATAATATCTTGTCCCTCTTCAGTCATGGCTTCCGCTGATGAAATTCTCTGGTTGTTGATTTCTCTAAGGGCATCACCTCTTGTGCTGCCATCTTTGGTTGGGATTATAAACTTTGTAATTAAATTTTTATCCGCCGGAATTTCGAAGTTCATAGATAAAAATTTAATTACAAAGTTTATAATCCCAACCAAAGATGGCAGCACAAGAGGTGATGTTCTTAGATAAATCAACAACCAGAGAATTTCATCAGCGGAAGCCATGACTGAAGAGGGACAATATATTGTCTGAAACTGCCGGTATCAAATAAATTTGAAATTGTATGAGGTGAGTCGTTAAAAATATGTTCTCCACTCACTATTAATCCTAATGTCTGTCCAGAGACTAAAAGGTAGCAGTCCTACCATTGGAATACTTAGCGTCCGAAGAATCTATGAAAAAGAAGAGGAACTAGATAGTATATTTAAGAATTGAAACATCGATATTGCAGTAACTACAGAAACTAAGAAGAAACTTAAAGGAACGAAAGAAACACACAATTATATACAAATATATCGGGATATACAAAATTATATAAAACTAAAGAAATTAGAAATAAATATATTTGCAATAAACAAAAAAATATGCATATAGATATAAATGTAAAAAAAAAGGAAAGAATGGACGATAGGAGAATACCGAAAATAATTGTCATATGAACGAAGAGAACTACTAGATCCTGGACGACCAAGACAGAGATGGAATGAGGCCGGAACAGACCATTCGACCTAAACAATGAAAGGAAGAAGAAGAAGTAACTTAACAACATATAAATTTAATTATTAATAAAATTAATACACGACTCAACAGTTGTGAAGAACAGAAACAGCGATAAATGGTTCTAACAGATGGCAATGCATTGATTTAGACAAAAAGAGATGTCCTGTTGATCCATGTAGGAGAGATTGGTCGTGGGGTTGAACAGAGAAGATTGGCGAGATTTCTGAAGAAGACCAAGGTTCGTACAGGACTGTCGTACTAGTGAAGATAATTTCATTCAATTTCAGTGTTTTTTATTTTGTAAAAATTTTCTTCCAAGTTTTGTCTTTGTGTTAAGAATTTTCCTTTCAAAATCAGTAACTATGATACCACTTACTTTCAAATATTTTATAACAGTTTGGGCAACACTTACTTGTCTCAGCAGCATCCACTCTCTGAGTCTCCCTAAATATTTGCGATCATCAGGGATCAAGAAATTTTCTTTATCAGAGAAACAATATTTTTAATACTAAAATATTGCAGTAATTGTCTAACAAACATTACATAAATAAATTTTGTATTTTTATCTACATGAGTAATCTCCATGATTGAATACAATTTATTTTTTTTCGAATTAATAAACATAAAGATATTTAAATTACATGTTGTCATTTCTCTGATTCCTGATGTATTTTGGTGGATAACAATACAAAAGTGAAATCCTATCAAATAATTCTATTTTTAATGTAAATCGTAATTTAATTTTCAGCTACATTTGTCTTTCCAAAATGTGTGTTTATCCTTCATTTTTGTCTCTGTTTAGGAGTCGTATAATTACATTTCATCAATTGTCATTCTTTCCCCACAAATTTCTACATATTACATTCCCATTTCATTTTTACACACTTTTTTTGTTAAGTAGGTACGTCATTTTATTTAGTTTTTTTTTCAGAATAGCAATACGCAAAATTTGACTTAATTGAGGAAAAAAAATCACTAAGCTTATTGGACCTCAAGAATTTATCAACAATGCCGTCTGAGGGCCAAACTAAGCTAGATTTTCTTCTATTTCTTCCTCCCAAATTAATTTATTTCGAATTCTTTAATTTTAAAATGTTTTGAATGTACTTTCTATTTTCAATTTTGCCCATTTCCTAAGTTTTGGAAATAATACATTCATTTCCGGGGCACGCTGTAGCACAGTAGTTAAGGCAGTGCGCTACAAACCAAAAGGTTTGAGTCCCAGGGGGTCAGGATTTTTAAACTGATCCAAATCATCTGGTGGCACCATGATCCTGGGATCGACTCAGCCTGTAACGAAAATGAGTACTTTCTATTTTCAATTTTGCCTATTTCCTAAATTTTGGAAATAATACATTCATTTCCGGGGCACGCCGTAGCATAGTAGTTGAGGCAGTGCGCTACAAACCAAAAGGTTCGAGTCCCGGGGGGTCAGGATTTTTAACCTGATCCAAATCATCTGGCATAACGCTTGTTATGAGGTAAAGGCGGCCATCACGCAGGGCTGACAACCCGGCTGACATGAAGTGCCGATTGTCCAGAAAAAGTGGGAGCCTTAACCTCCTACTACCCCAAGGGTCTCCTGAGGCCTGTAGTGGGACCACTTTACGTTTATATTCATTTCCTTGCTCTAAAAAAAGGCTATTCTCTTTTATTTTTCTTTCTTTCTTTTTTTCTTCTTGTAATCCTCTTGGGCATCACGCTATACCCAACTAGTACTTTCCTGAATTCAACACTCGGTCAAAATTTTGATCGCAATCTTATTATACCAGTTTGACAAGCTGACCACATGTCATCCCTGTATTGGCTGGACTAGTCACTCCCAAAGTGATCTGTATTGACCTCCAGAGGTCGATTCTCACCTGCAAACGGTTCATATCAGCGAAAAAAAAATAATTGGGGAGTCTACCAGAAATAAAAAAAAAGTATATAAATAAAAAAAATGGCACAGGATCAAAAGGTTGCGGACATCCGCGTCGACTGTAATTACCACAAGTGGGTTTTGAACCCAATAGTCGGCTGGTGAAATAATGCTTCTCACCTAAAGTTTTCAATATTCATAAATAATTTACTTCATAATGGTTTTATATCAACTTTTAATCACTGGCAACATTACTTTTAAAACATATCCAGCTGTGCCCTACGTTTATAAATTTTAAATCCCAAAGAAATGCCCGTGGTTGAAATCATGAGCAGTCAATACGCATATTCAATTATTTTCGGTTCAAAATTTAATCTTCCATCATGTTTTCACATTTCATGTAATTTACCACATGGTCCACTATGTTTTGGATTTTTAATAGCAAAATTGATAGGAATTCACTTTTGAAACACAACACAAATACCCTCCTAACAAATTTAATTTCAGTCTATGGAAATCTATACTGGCCTCGCGTAAATAATTGAGACTGAACATAAAATGTCTCATCAAATCACTTTACGTCAATTTAGAATAGTTTAGATAATTTCTGAGCATCAACATATTTAAGAGCTTAAATGGAACTTCACACTTTACAATAATGAACTTAATTTTAACTTACAATCTAAAAACTGCAACATGGAATATTTATTCAATACTTAAAAATTACTTGGTAAAGCAATGCTCTATTAAACAGCTGACAACGAGCTGACCATTGGCTTCTGCATAACAAAGCATTTATCGATTCTGACTTGTTTATTACAGCGCCACAAGATGGCAGTAACAATACATTTGTATACTACATTTTTCAATTGTTATATTTTCCATGTTACAATTTGTACATTAATTTTTATTAACAGTACAAAATTCCACTTAAAAACATGTCATACTCAAAGTATTTTCAAATTAATTTCCTAACATTTTAATGAAAAATGAAAATTCGCTCAGTGTAGATTCGAAGACTGAAAATTCTCTTCAATCATTTAACTTAAAATATTGCATGGCCTCCTGAATAGTATGTTTCTACTAGTTATCATGTTTTCGTTGTTATTATTATAAAGTATGTTATTTTAGCATTAATTTGCTTTTAATGAGATTTTAAGAATATTTTTTTTATGTATAATCGCTTTAATTATAATTGTAATATCACGCTTTTTGTACGTTATTGCTGTGTACAACAAATATGTTTAACCTTTAAATTGGCAAAACACACTTTTCATCTGATAGTTATTTGAATGTGGCGGACCGCAGTGAAAACGGAATATTGTGTAACTGGTATTATTAGATATATTGTATAATTAGACACACATTTAATTGATTTCTTTTGGTTTGTTTTCTTCTGTTTTATTTAAAATATTAAATTAATTAAATCAACTGATGTATCCAAAAGGATACGTTACGAATTTAAGGGTTAACGTCACTTTCTTTCCCCAGGGCAGGGGTTCTTAACGTGTGAGACGTGACTCTCCTGGAGGGTGAGGTTGCGAAGATATTAGTGTGGGGGTGTGACTGTCTCTACATTTTTTGAATATTTATTTTTATAATTTATATTCGTTTAAAGTTTAAAACAAAGTTGTTCATCTATTCAAGTAAAAAAAATTGCTATATTTCTTTATTAATATGCATAATCCGCAACAATGAATTTTTACAAGACTACTTAATATTAAATTATTCTTAAATTTTTAATATTTATACAATTTCTGGATCTAAATGCAGTAGATATTTAGAATCCAAATTATACAATGAATTAATGAGATTCAATCTAGAGCTAAGCAAACTAAGCACGGATTAAATAAATAATTGTTTAAAAAACTAAAAACCCGCTTTATTAGAGAACCAAACTAAAAAATAAATAATACTAACTTTTTAAGAAATTCCGAACTCCAGCAGGATACTATATAACTTCTCCCTCTTAATTGAATCATATGCTTTTCTGAAGTCTACATATAGTTGATGTACAGTACCATTATATTCCCATTTCTTTTCCAAAATCTGTCTTAAGCTAAAAATCTGATCCGTTGTAGACCTGTTTCTTCTAAATGCACATTGATGATCTCCTAGAATGTCATTAATATAGGGAGTAAGTCTGCTTACTAATATATTTGTAAGAAGTTGAAAGTAATGAGATGCCCCTGTAGTTGTTGCAATCAGTTTTATCTCCTTTCTTATAAATTGGTACGATAATTGATTCCTTCCATTCATCTGGAAGAGCTTCTTTTTTCCCAAATCATACTAAGCAACCAGCGTATCTTGTCCATCAATTTTTCTCCCCCTGATTTTATCAGTTCTGCAGAGATCTCATCTGAACCTGATGCTTTATACATCTTCAATTTTTCAATCGCCATTTCAACCTCTAATGCATTTGGTTCTGCGACTAGCATTTCTACTGTCTGTAAATTATCCTCCTCAATGTCCTGTTCTGTATGTACATTTAATAGGGTTAAATAGAAATATTGATAAAATTCCCTTTCATCCTTACTTTTCCATTAAAGACACTTTCGGAACAAGAAAAACGTTTTTAAATTATTATATTGTCACCATTGATGTATTTTCCCAAGTTTAATTTAAATTAAAATCTTTCCAGTGAAAGTTAAATTAAACTTTTAATAAATGCTAATAACCCTGATTAAAGTAACTTTTCCATCTATTTAATATACTCCTGGAATCTGCAATCATATCCCAATTTTCCATTCCGAATTATGTTTGTTCTAGCCTGAAACGCCTTCTTCTCTATACTAATTCCCTGATATAATTCTCTAATGTTCCTATTTTTTGAGTTCATTTCAAGATCATTAATCTTCTCTCTCAAATATTCCCTCTTCTTACTCTCTAGTAACTTGGTGGTTTCCCGTCTAATACTACCCAATTCCTCTAAATTTACCTCATTTGGCTCGTGTAACCATTTCATTTTTGCTAGCTTTCTTTTCTTTACAATGTCGGCACATTCCTCATCAAACCATTTCTTGTTTTGCCTCTTTTTTAAACAACCAATGCTTTCTGATGCTAACAATTTAATAGTATCTCTTATAGCCTCCTATTCTTTATTTATATCAGTTACTTCTTCGTTTGTCACATTGTCATATGAAGAATCCAGTACTTCAAATCTATTAGCAATTTTGATTTGGTATTCTTGCCGCATTTCATAATTTTTCAAGTTTTTTAATTCAACAGATTTACAGAATCATCTTTAGTGTTTGTTCCTCTCATAAGTGATAGCCGTTGTTGTCTGATTTTCACTCTGACCAGATGATGATCCGAATTGCAGTCTGTCCCTCTAACTGATCTAACATCGATGATGCTACTCTGCCAGCGTTTATCCACTAATACACGATCTATCTGGTTCCGAGTTTCTCCATCTGGGGACGTCCAGGTGTATTTATGAATATTCTTATGCTGAAATGTTGTGCTCTTAACAATGAGATTCTTCGATGTGGCAAATGTGACTAACTCCGTTGTCGTTACTATCGTCATGAAGACTGAATTTGCCTATTGTTGGTTTGAATATATCTTCCCGCCCCACTTTTGTATTAAGATCTCCTAGTACAATTTTCATATGATATCGTGAAAGGCTATCAAATAAGTATTCTAATTCTTCATAAAACTCATCCTTGATCTTGTCATTTTTATCTTCTGTGGGGGCATGTACATTTACAATTATAAAATCTTGTCGTTTACCCTTTAGAATTATGTATGATATCCTATCACTAACAAACTTAATATCTCGGATAGCGGATAGGATCCTCCTTCTGACTAAAAAACCCGTTCCAAATGCAGGTCTTTCTGCACCCCCATAGTATAATGCAAAGCTTCCTGATTCCTACCTACCTTCTCCTGGCCATCTAACTTCGTGTAAAGCGACTATATCCAAGGGCGATTTATCTAATTCCCGCGTTAATATCTCTAGCGCCCCGCTATTGTACAAAGTCCTAACATTCCATGTTCCTAGGAACATGTCTCCTAATATCTTTAGTTATCCTCTTCTGTTTGATATTAATCTACTCCACATTTGTTGTGTTTATTTTATTTTCCTTTGTATTACTTTTTAGGTGCCAGAATTTATTTATATCTCGAAACATACTCCAATATAAATATTTTCTGTTTTCTCCCTCTTTTTAACTGAAACTTTATAATGTAACCAGCTAATGCCAGGCGTGCGTTGTTACGCCTAAATAAATTAAATATTAATTAAATTCTATGGTATACGCTGAGACGAAACGAACATGGCATCGAACCCAGTTACCATCAGAAGAAGAATCCAGTAACTAGGCACTTTGCCATTCCTCCTAATTCTCTGCAGGCTTCTATTAACCAGCTGTTAAACTAATAATAATTTAAACACGTGGATGGTGCATTTTTATTTAATAATTTATTAACAAACATTTCACTTTTAATTCCTTATCGCTGTACAAAGTTCTGGTGATACCACTGGTACTATCGAACCCGTAGGCTCATGGTCGTGCGAGCATAAGCTCTCCACACATTCCTATCCTACTTCATCTTCATCCAGGGATTAAGCCTGTTAACTCGTTCCGGTTTCATGAAAGCTAGAATTGTTAAAATTGTTCATACCATCTTCTGTGTGGGCGTCCAGCATTTCTCCTTCCGTGTGGTTTATAAATCAACAATAATTTTTGAAATCTTCCTTCTGGCATTCTATCAATATGTTCTTTCCAATCGTTCCTATATTTAATTATTCGGTCTGTAAGTTAGAAAATATTTAGTTTCTTTCTTATAGCTTCATTTCTTTTCTTATCCAGCAGAGTATATTCTGCTATATTTCTTAAAAATCGCATCTCAGCTGATTCCAATCTTTGTTCTTGTCTTTTAATAATAGTAAAATGTGCACAACGTGCAAAATATTGATGATTAACTATTCTAGTCCTAATTTTATTATTGACACTTTTCTTCTTTTGCAGTTTTGTGCATGGTATCTTTCACAGTATGTATTAAACAGTTTGCACACGCAATCATCATTCGGTTGGTGGAATGTCTTGTCTTGGCAGAATTCGTAATGAAAGCCGTGCGTAACGAATAGTGTTACTATGTGTCGGAGCTCATAGTTTGCCTGCTTCGATTCCTCTGTTGTCATGGCGTCTGTTAAATAGAAGTCGGGCCAGATGGCGTTGTTCTTCTCGTTCAATAATTGGAGTGTCTCCTCGTAGGCTTTGGTGTTTGGTAGGAAATACTGTACTCTGATGTCCGTGATGAAGAAGTTCTCTTTTGACAGTACGTACGTTAGTCTCGATGGTGCTGTTTTCCCAATGCCGAGAATCCGTTTCAGGTAGCGGGCCTTGACTTTCTCAATTGTTATCAGGTCGCTAGTTGTGAGTTTGTCCCAGATAATGCTGATCCTGTAGGTTGCAATTGGTGCTATGGCTGTCTTAAATAGTTTTACTGAGGTTTCCAATGAGATTTTTTGAGGTTGCTGAATGTTATATATGGCTTTTATTGCTGCAGTTGCTCTCTCTGTGACATGATTTTTGAAGGATGAAAGTGTTGTCTGAAGAGTCACTCCCAGATATTTAAACTTAGGGACTACTTCTAAATGTTTGTCATGAAGGGTCATTGTATTTCTTAATGCATGTTTTCCTCCTTTTCTAAAGGTCATTTGTTTGGTCTTGCTTTGGTTTATTTGTAGGTCATTTTTCTCTGCCCATGAGGCAAGTCTGTTTAGGACCTCCTGGAGCTCTTCTTTGTCTTCTGAGCCTATAGCCATGTCGTCCGCATATAGTATAAGTGATGCTGAAGTATCTTTGATTATTTCTGTGATGTCTGTTGTCATGATATTGAACATTATTGGGCTTATTGGATCTCCTTGTAGGACTCCGTTTGTTTGAGTTAAATTCTTGGACATCGTCGTACCGTCTGATATTTTGATGTAATTATAACTTAGGATGTTTGAAAGTATGTGCGTTAATGGGTGGGTGTCGCCTATTAAAAGGCTAAGTTTCCGGATGAGTTTCGTTCTGTTGATGAGGTCGAAGGCTTTGCTGTAGTCTACGAAGACCAAAAAGTACTTTTTTTCCAGGATGCCTAAGTGTATCTTGGACCTGTTCAATGAGGTAGTTTACGGCATCTAGTGTGTTTCTCCCTTTTATGAAGCCGAATTGATTTTCCTGTATTTGGGAGTTTGTTATTGCTGTAAGCCTGCTCGTTAAAATTTTCATAAAGATCTAGAAGGCCGCATTTTCGAGTGCTATGCCTCGGTATGAATTAGGGTCACATATTTCTCCTTTGCCTTTAAACATAACTTTGATTATGGATAATCGCCATTGTTCTGGTATCTTTTCTGTGTTCATGCATATGTTGAAAAGTTCTGTCCAGTAATTTTGCAAGAAATAGAGAGAGTGTTTGAGGTGCTCTGTGTAGAGATTGTCTGGACCTGGGGCCTTGCTGTTTTTTGCCGTTATTATTGCTGTATTTCTTCTTTCGTTATGGGGGAGCGGCTTTCTGTTCTAGTTGAAGGAAATTTATATGTTATTTTCTGTTTTTGGTGGTTGAGAATGTTGTCAAAATGGTTTTCCCATATTTCCATTGGGATACAAGTTGTTGCTGAGGATTTTGGTTTTTTGAGAGCTATGAATGGGTCTTTTTGGGCGATTTCTGCGCGTCTTTTACAATCTTCTTCTATGTATTCTGCCCTCTTCGCCTTAATTAACGTTTTGTATGTCCTCCTTTGTTGGGAATATTGTGACAGATCATTCTGTTGAGTTGATGTCTTCGCTCGATGAAGTGCAAGCAAGGTCTTCTTCCGTTCGTTGTAGCAGTCCTTGTCAAACCATGGTTGTGATTTTCTTTCTTTTGTTTGTATTTGGCAGGATTGAAGGGTTTTGTGCATATTTCCATTGCATCTGTTAGTTCATGTTGTTGTATTAAATGCCTTGCTTTGTCCATTTTTTCTGTGTTATGGTTTAATTTCTCTATGTCTAATTTTCTGGATATTTTCTTTGTTCTAGGCATGGGTGATTGTTCTCGTTGGTTGAGTTTGAGTGTTGTTGTGATAGGTATGTGTTTTCTAATTGGTGTCATGTCCGAGGCCCATAGTGCTTTTTGGTTAATTGTATTAATGCCTTCCCCTCTGTAAAATACGAGGTCAATTGCGCTAGTTCCGTTCGGTGCGATGCATGTTTTCATGCTGGGGTTGTTAATGAGATTGTAACCAGCTTCTTCTAACGTATCCAGGATCAGTTCTGTTTTTATGGTTGGTTTATCAATTCTTGCGTTGAGATCACCCGCGAGTATTACCCTTTTATCCGCTGTTGTTCGCGATAGTGCCTCTGTTATCCTTTCAATTGTGTCATCTGTCGTCATATGTGGCTGTGCATACATGCCTATGAGTGTGATGTGGTTTGTCTTCACAATAATTGTGTTATCCTCTTATTATTTGTTTTTACTGTTCCTAGGCTTGGTTTGAGAAAGATGGAGACCCCACCTGCTGGTCTTCCTGTGGTTTGGCGAGCGAATGAATGGAATCCGTAGTACCCTTGTATGTTGAATTCTTCTGTTAGGAATGTTTCTGTTAGAATAATGGCGTTGTATTTTCTTAGAGTCTCTATTGGAATGAATGGTATGGCATTCTTCATGCCTTCGATGTTCCATAGGAGTATATTAGCGAGTTTATGGTAATTCTCCCCCTTCGGCACGTTGTGTTCTCCGAAAACGAAATCTTCTTACTACTACTCCTTTTGGCCAGAATTCTGGCCGGTCTGTATTTTCAAGGAATCGGAAACGAAATCCTATTTTAAAAGCCTTTCTATCCTCTAGAGTGTGCAGTTCTTCACATTCTGCTTTCTTGGATTCCATTGTTCTCTAGGTATCTTAACATTTTCTGTTGTATTTCTCTTTAAATTGCCTAGGTAGAGCCATGCCATTTTGTCCGCAGCTTTGAGATTGTCGTTTTCTTCCATCCTTGTCCCTCTGATGGTGCCTGGCTGGTTGGTAGTTTGTTTGTTTCTTTTATTTCTTACCGTTGTCCTTTCTGATTCCCTCTGTTGAATGTAGTTATCTCTGTCAGTCGTGTTGTGAAACTAGCTGTTATCACTGTTTCTGGTTGTTATATTTAGTTTTAGGGTCTGGTTTACTTTCTCTTCTATTATTACATTAAGTTTATTTGATAGGGAGTCCATAATATTATCCAGTTTTTCTTTCATGTTTGCTAATTTATCGTGGTCAGGCGTAGTGTTTTTCTTTTCTTGTATGGATGATGTTGTTTGTACTGAGACACGTGCATTTTTCGATTCGCCGTTAGATGTCTCTAGTGGCTGGTTGAAGCTTGATGTTTCCTCAGTGGTGTCAAGAGATGGCGCCACTTGTCCTGTGGTTGAGCTGTCTTCTCCCTTCATTGTGTCTTCTGTTTGTCGTTCTATAACCTCATTTTCAGGAAAAATCTTATCGTTATTCTTTCCTTGTGTGGTGTTTATAATTATATTGAAACATTTTTTCAAAACACTCACCACTTTTAGAATATCCTCCTTTTCAATCTTGAGGTAACCACCTACTTCTGCGATATTCACTATGGTTTCCAGAGCGTTCTCTACGCGTTCTTTCACTTGTTCCGCCATTTTGGCTATATATGTTCTTGTCTTTAAGTGATCGTCCAACATTCTGATCCATAAATCAATACAAGAACAGCCATTACCTTATAAAATTTAATTTTTGTTTCTTTTCTTCTGTTTTTAAGGGCTGTTTTAATAGTGACACACATTAGATTAAATTTATTTATTTTAGCATTAATATCTCCAATTTTAACATGTGATAGAATTAGGATTAATTGTTTCTCTCATTATTCTTGATCTGCCTACTGGGCGATTTCCTTCTCGTTTTTCTACAAGAAGTTTCCATGTACCTATTTCATTCCCCATTCGTGCCACCATGTTCTATCTTATCGCACTTTACGGGAATTAACTCTTGTTTTTAAATTTGGTTAATCATAAACCTCACTCGCTGTTATGCAGTTTTCTCCATTCACCTGTCTGTTTGTCTTTGGTCCAAAAATTTCATAGGCACTTGATTCTCAAATACACACGTAATATTTCCTTCTCCGTTAGAGTAAGAGACAAAATGTTTCGCACCTACATAACTGGAAAACTAATCGTTTTATATGTTTCTAGTTTATTTTTTTTTTGAGAAGTTGATATGGAAAGAGTCCCTATGTACAGTAACTTCTACGATTTCGTAAATAAAAAGACAAAAAATAAAAAAAAGTAATGTTGGAAATCGAAGCTTATACATCTAGAATACGAATGCAGTGATTGGCCATTGGGCGTTTTATCTCAACTTTCTAAGCCCGTAACAATTCTAACATTGAACTGGTGGATATTCTCTGATTTATTTAAAATATTTAATTTTTATAACGTATCGCTTTGCAAGTTTCTGATATCACATATTTTCATAATAATAATAATAGTAATAATAATAATATAATAATATAATAATAATAATAATAATAATAATAATAATAATAATAATAATAATAATAATAATAATAATAATAATAATAATAAGAATAATAATAATAAGAATAATAATAACAGTAAGAATAAGAATAACAACAACACAACTTCAGACATTTAAAAAAATGTATCTTATTTTATTGTATGAAACGTTTCAATGTCTTTGGTTGTATCTTCTCTATGAAAACTGGCTGCCACAAATAGTGAATTCATTTCACAATTTCTCGTTTTAAATATTATTATTATTAACTAACTAACTAACTGGCACTAACGAACCCCTAGGTTCATGGCCGCGCGGACATAAGTTCTCCATGTATCCCTATCCCGATCCAATGTTTTCCAATCATCCCCTGTATAATCTACTTCCCTCAAATCATAGTTAATGTTATTCTCCCACCTCATTCTTGGTCTACCAACTGGGCGTCTTCCCTCTGGTTTTCCTACAAGAAGCTTTGATGCACCTCTTTCATTCCCCATTCGTGCCACATGTCCTATTATTATTATTATTATTATTATTATTATTATTATTATTATTACTATTATTATTATTATTACTACTATTATTCAATGCCACCGCGTTGTCATTCTAATATTCTCTCCTGGCATGGCGTTATTCTAACCAGACCTGAGGTTGGGGGGCCTGTAAGGCGGAATTACAAGGTAAAAAATAAATCGATGGATGGGGAGCCCTGTAAGTCCTTAGTCTACAACTCGCCCGCTGGTCTCACATCCACATGTGTTAATCACAGAGGTGGGTGATCATCCAGTCAGTATAGAAGTGACGTCTGCATGTCGGTTCTCCAGCCGTTATAGCTGGTTTTCTCAACCTGGAGTCGCTACTTATTGTAGCTATCTATGTTTCTCACAATGCAAATTGGATACCGGTCCCATACTGGCCGAAATTTCATGAAACATGTTTTTACCCATAGGGCAATGCAAGGCCTATAGCTCTGCACCAAAACATAATGACTTTAAGCGTTCGGCTACGGAGCGAGACATTTGTAAGCTATTCGTAACGTATATTCAATTCTCTTAATAAATTATCTTGTCGAATTGTAATTTCATTACAATATATCTTTCTTGTATCTTGTAAGCCCATGTTTCCCTTAACAGAGATTTAGGCGCTCTCTCCCTACAAGGAGGGAGTGCGCCGTAGCGTAGTGGTTAAATCACTTAGCTACAAGCCGTAGGGTCGAGGGTTCAAGTCCCATTGGGGTCAGGATTTTTAAACTGACCCAAACCCTCTGGCGGCACTATGGCCCTGGGGTCGACTCAGCCTCTAACGGAAATGAGTACCATACGCTTGTTCTGGGGGTAAAGGCGGCCGTCACGCAGGGATGACAACCCGGCTGACATAAAGTGCCGATTGTCTAGAAAAAGTGGGAGCCTTAACCTCCTACTACCCCAAGGGCCTCCGGGCCTGTTGTGGGATCACTTTACTTCACTTTACTTTACCCCCTTCAAGGAAGAATTTGACCCATACTAATTTAGTTACATTTGTTTTCGTTTAGATGTCATTTGAGCGCTCTGCGGTCAGTGTTCCGCCTCATACTGACATCTAGGAAACAATGAAATCAAATTTGTTATAAAAATCATTTAATTGTTGGCGAATATGCAAAGTTGGATTATTTTACCGCATAGCAAGCCGATAAATGTAAAAAATATCAGGAGGCCATTTTGATAATACTATTATAGTAATTAATTAATTAATTTATAATTTAATCGAAATTTAACCTAATAATGAATAATTAGATTAAATGTTCAATTAATTATTTAACACTGAAAACGATAAAATTCTAAATCTATTTGTCAGTTCCTTCACTTTCTGAATACATTTTCTCAAATATTCCAAATCCTCTTCTCGACAAAGTGAATACATTCCATTTGTTTGATACCGGTATACAATATATAATTGGACCGCATTCTGCAAAAAGGTATCAAGCCACATGATAACTGACCGATTAAAATACAGTAACATTGAAGTTAAATAAAACAATGCATATAAAAATAAATGCTTGGACGGGGATTTGAACCCGGACTTCTGAATTGATACTTCATATAAATAAATAAATTATATATATATATATATATATATATATATATATATATCCACCGCTGTGGTCTCCACGTAGCGTGCTGCCTTGTCACGCAGCGGGCCCGGGTTCGATCCCCGGTCGGGGCAGTTTTTCTGGGTGAGGTTTTTATCGGGGTTTTTCCTCATCTGTGAGACAAATGTCAGGAAAACTTTAATGCCCAGAAGGTTCCCGAAATCATATGGCCATCATCATCGTTGTTATCATTATCATCATCCTTCACCGGTGTGGAAAGCAACGGGAAGCTACCACACCTATAATTCCCTAGTAAAGCTGCAAGCATAGCATGACAATTCTATGATTGCAGTGAAGGACCTGCCTTCAGGCAGAATTACTATGGATGGATATATATATATATATATATATATATATATATATATATATAATGTCCACCGCTGCGGTCTCGAGGTAGCGTGCTGCCTTGTCACGCAGCGGGCCCGGGTTCGATCCCCGGTGAGGTTTTTATCGGGGTTTTTCCTCACCTGTAAGACAAATGTCAGGAAAACTTTAAGGCCCAAACGGTCCCCGAAATCATTTGGCCATCATCATCCTTATCATTACCATTATCATCATCATCATCATCATCATCATCATCATCATCATCATCATCATCATCATCATCATCATCATCATCCTTCACAGGTGTGGAAAGCAACGGGAAGCTAACCACACCTACACAATTCCCTACTAAAGCTGCAAGCGTAGCATGAAAGTGCTATGATTGCAGTGAAGGACCTGCCTTCGGGAAGAATTACTATGGATGGATGGATATATATATATATATATATATATATATATATATATATATATATATATATATATATAATGTGTGTGTGTGCGATCTATTTTTTTTATTGTGAGATGTATGATTTTAAACTTTCCCTGAAAAATAAATTGTATACGTTAGTTGGGATCGAAACCGCAAATTTCTGATAACAGACGTTACTAGACCCATGGTCTAAGAAAAAAAAAACCTTTGGAATCAGATCTCTTTAGATATGTAATGACAGTAATTAAAATAGTAGGGGGCACGCCGTAGCGTAGTGGTTAAGGCACTGAGCTACAAGTTGGAAGGTCGAGGGTTCAAGTCCCAGTGGGGTCAGGATTTTTGAACTGACCAAAACCTTCTGGCGGCACTCTGGCCCTGGGGTCGACTCAGCCTCTAACGGAAATGAGTACCAGACGCTTGTTCTGGGGATAAAGGCGGCCGTCACGCAGGGCTGACAACCCGGCTGACATCAAGTGCCGATTGTCTAGAAAAAGTGGGAGCCTTAACCTCCTAATACCCCAAGGGCCTCCCGAGGCTGTAGTGGGATCACTTTACTTTACTTTAATTAAAATAGTAAGATATATTTGGCAATTATAATTGCATACAAAAAAAAATTGGTTATGAAGTACTGCGAGAATTCAGCGAATCCCTCACCAAGTCGAATTTGATTCGATTTTACTACTTTACTGAACGCATCTATCTTTTCTTAATTAAATCATTTGTTGTTAAAAAAAATAACATGAAAATTACATACCCTTTTTTTCAATAATCACTTTGGTAAGTATTAAGTATGATGCGTGAAAATTTGTGAAAAAAAAAATCCATGCGTACAACCTCAGTAGTGACACTGCTTCGAAATTCGTTAAATGAGAAAAGCTCGAAAGTGAAGAAACTGATTAGGGGCCCACATTGGTTACCAAGTGCAACATTGTCCAGTCAGTTATTTCAAATAGGCGCTAGTTTAAAACTTTATAATCCAATAAAATTAGAAAACTCGAAAAAAAAAACACAGTCAACAGATTTAATTTATATATTTAAATTTTAAAAGGTTATGTTAGTCAACTATAAAATAGTTTTTTTTTCTGTTTCATTTACAGTTTGAATCAATAAGTACTATTTTAAATTCTGCAGTTAGACATCAAATATCAGCGAAATTTTATAGCAAAATTAATTTTAATAAATTTTAAAAATACACAAATTCTGTAAAATATTTTAAATAACAAAACTGTATAACTAACTAACTCACTGGCACTATCGAACCCATAGGTTCATGGCCGCGCGGACATAAGATCTCCCTATCCTGAGCTAATGTTTTCCAATCATTCCCTGTATAATATACTTCCCTCGAATCATTGTTAATGCTATTCTCCCACCTCATTCTTGGTCTACCAACTGGGCGTTTTCCCTCTGGTTTTCCTACAAGAAGCTTCCATGCACGTCTTTCATCCCCCATACGTTCCACATTCCTGCCCACCGCAGTCTACGAGACTTAACTATTCTTATTATATCTGGCTTTCTACACATATCATGTAGCTCACTATTATGTAGTCTTCTCCATTCACCTGTCCGTTCATCTCTTTTTTGACCCAAAAAAATTCCTAAGAACTTTATTCTCAAATACTTGTAATTCCCTTTCCTCCCTTAAAGTAAGAGACCATGTTTCGCATCCATATAATATAACTGGTAGAATAACTTTTTAAATAACCTAATATATTTCAAGTGTTGGCACGCCGTAGCGTAGTGGTTAAGGCACTGCGCTACAAGCCGGAAGGTCGAGGGTTCGAGTCCCGGTGGGTCAGGATTTTTAAACTGACCCAAACCTTCTGGCGGCACTATGGCCCTGGGGTCGACTCAGCCTCTAACTGAAATGAGTACCAGACGCTTGTTCTGGGGTAAAGGAGGCCGTCACGCACGGCTGACAACCCGGCTGACATCAAGTGCCGATTGTCAAGAAAAAGTGGGAGCCTTAACCTCCTACTACCCCAAGGGCCTCCTGAGGCCTGTAGTGGGAACACTTTACTTTTACTATGAATAAATACCACTAACAATTATATACCAATATAAAACCCAAAGTTAAGCAAAAAAAAAACACAATTTCAGCAATAATATTTAGCCTCTAACTCACTATTAATATCGAACCTGGAGGTTCATGGCTGTACGGACATAAGCTCTCTATAAATCCCTATCCTGAGGTAATGTTTTCCAACCATTCCGTGTATCATTCACTTCTATTAAATCATGGTTAATGACATTCTCCCACCTCATTCTTAGCCTAATTTCTGAGGGGGATGCCCTCTGGTTTTCGTACAAGAAGTTTCCCATACATAATTTATTATTAAATTCAAAGTAGGTCTACTACGAATATAAATATTTCATACAGATGTTCAGTATGTTTATCATAAATAAGCCTGTATATCTAATCAAAGTAATGCTTTTACAGCAAGATATTATTTTATACCTCTCTTCCTAAATACAAATTTTATTGCAATTTCATGGAAAATTATCACTGATCGAAATTAATTAGCGAAATGTTTATTTTATAAATATAACTTGAAAAAATGAACACATAGTGTCCCAAATTGATGTATACACTCTTTGAAACATTATTTCTCAGCAACGAAATGAGACAGAAATACATTTTTTGTTGTGTATGATCCACAAGGCACTGGAAAAGCATAGCAACACGTTCATCGATCTTCACGTCTTTATAAACATCAATGGCGGCGAGATTATCATTCGATGAACGTAAGTGGATACTGAAGTGTTATTGGAAAGTGGAGAATGTTGTTGAAGTGCAACGATGTTGGATGCTTGAATTTGGGACACCGCCACCAACAAGGGTAACAATAACAAGAATCCGAGACAAGTTTGAAGACGATGCAACAGTACTCTCGTCATCAGCCGAACGTCTTTCTTCCGCACCGACCTTTCAACACATCTTGCACCGTTCCATCGTCTACAAACTTGTCTAGGATTCTTGTTATTGTTACCCTTGTTGGTGGCGGTGTCCCAAATTCAACCATCCAACATCGTTGCACTTCAACAACATTCTCCACTTTCCAATAACACTTCAGTATCCACTTACGTTCATCGAATGATAATCTCGCCGCCATTGTTGTTTATAAAGACGTGAAGATCGATGAACGTGTTGCTATGCTTTTCCAGTGCCTTGTGGATCATACACAATAAAAATTGTATTTCTGTCTCATTTCGTTGCCGAGAAATAACGTTTAAAAGAGTGTATACATCAATTTGGGACACACTGTAGTATTTAAAAAGCCTGAACAAACAAACATCATTCCATACAGAAATATACACTCTAATCATTTTTATAGCTTAACTGCATGCATAGGAAAAAGTAATTTGAAAATTGAAATATTTTTTTTTCTGTTGAAACTGATATGAAAAATATAAATATATTAATTAAGAATAAAATTTTTGGTGAACTATGAAAATGTATAAATCTCAATGAAAAATCCTAACTACAATTTTTTTAAAGAATTCTTAACATAATTTCTTTGATTTTTTAAAATTTGAAGATATAAATACCGAAATAATATGCTTTAAAATTTTTAACGGACTGACAATATGTTAAATGCATTTGGTTCCGTATGGGCCCTCTTATATTACACTCACCTTTTCATTTTCCATCGATGATATTCCACCATCTTCTTTCTTCATTCTTGTTAAAAACCACTCGCTAAGTTTGAACTTTATACTGTGCACAACACTTTTTAAAACTTTTCTCGATGCACAACACTTTTTAAAAACTTTTCTTGATGCACGGAGACGTCTGAAACAATAAAAATACATATTTAATTTTAGGAAGTTATATTTTGAGGTTATTTTAATTATATTATTTTTAGTCTGAACATCTTACCTCAATACGTTATTAATGTTGATTTCTTCTTGAACATGTTTCAAAACAATTCTGTTTTATCGTCAGCTTTTCCAGACTGGTTTTATTTATTAATTAAATAAAAATAAAACAAGTTTTATTTGATTTTCATATTTATTTTTTATTTATGTTGCATTATGTTGCACGACCTGGATGTCGATGTCAGCTCCATCCTGTGGTTGGCCAAATAACTTTGTTTGGAGGTTCTTTGACCAACCACAGGATGGAGCTGACATCGACATCCAGGTTGTGCAACATAAATAAAAGCTGACGATAAAACAGAATTGTTTTGAAACATTTTCAAGAACAAATTAACATTAATATTGAGGTAAGATGTTCAGACTAAAAATAATATAATAAAAATACATTAAATGAGTTAGGGTAATTTATCCCTTGGGTATATACAACTTAAAAAAAATACATGTGGATAGAAATCTGTGGCGAAATTACATACATTTAGGACGAAGAATAACTACAGTAACGTACAGAAAATCCTTAATAAAAATATACATAAGGTAGGAAGCCATGGCGCAGAGCTGCGGGCTTGCGCTGGTTCGAGTCTCCATAGGGCAAGACATTTTCTCATGGCATTTCGACCAGTATGGGACCGATGTCCATCCAGCATCGTGAGGAATTTGGGTAGCTACAATAAGTAGCGGCTCCAGGTTGAGAAAACCAGCTATAACGGCTGGGGACTCGACATGCTGACCACATGTTACCCATACACTAGCAGATGATCATATACCTCTGATCGACACATGTGGATGTGAGGCCAGCAGCCGGCTGGTAGACCAAGGGCCTTCTAGGCCTGTCGCGCCAGGAGTTAATTAATATGTATAAATGAAGGGAAGAAACCGATTATAGTCCATTTGTCAAGGAACTATTTTGCAGTCATTTAATCATTTCCTTATAGGAATAAAAATTAGTTGCCTTCGCTTTATCTAATATATAAAAATGAATGTTTGTTTGTTGGTTGGTTTGTTTGTTTGTACTAATGCGCGGCCAAACCGTTAGTCCGATTTTGATGGAGTTTTTTTGCAAAATATTCAGGAGGTTCCCGGGATGAACATAGCCTATAAGAGAGTTGAGATACTCAACTCCTACACCCTAAAAACGATCTTTGTAGTGAAAAACGTGTCCTTAAATGGCTTACGCTGCTTAAACCATAACAAATACACAAAATTAATTTACACAGAATTGAATATCTCAACAAACTCTACAAAAAAGTCCGCGACAGCATATGTTTATCTTCTACGGATAACTCACAATAAACATTTTTGTCTTTCATTAATTCCAAGGAGATCGGGATAAGTAGAATCCCTGGCAAGCATGTGCAGCCATACCTTTCATCCGATTGTCATGGAGCTTTTTGCAAAATGTTCAGGAGTTTCCCGGATTATAAGAGAGTTTTAATGCTCAATCCCTTCACCCTTTAAAAATCACCTTCTGTAGTGAAAAAACGTGAAAATGTCGCTCTTTTTAAGCTTATATGGCTTACGCTGCCTAAACCATAACAAATACACAAACTTAATGTACACAGAATTGAATATCTCAAAAAACTCCACAGAAACGTCTGCGACAGCATATGTTTATCTCTTATGGGTAACTCACAATAACCATTTTTGTCTTTCATTGATGACAAGAAGATCGGGATAAGTAGATTCCCGGGCAAGCAGCGTACGGCGGGTATTCTTTTATGGACAACTTAAAATAACGAATTTTGTCTTTCAAATCTCAAATAATAACGATATAAATGTATATTCATTTTTCCCTTTTACTCTTACTTATTCAACTAAAACACATTAGCATTTATTTAGGTGTAGCAGCGCACGCCGGGTATTAGCTAATCTAATATATAAAAATGAATGTTTGTTGGTGTGTTTGTTTGTACTTTATGCGCGGTCATACCGTTGATCCGATTGTGATGGGGCTTTTTGCAAAATGTTCAGGAGATTCCCGGGATGAACATAGGCTATAAGAGAGTTGTGATATTCAACCCCTTCACCCCTAAAAATCACCCTTTGCAGTGAAAAACGTGAAATAAAGTCCCTATTTTGATACTTAACTGGCTTACGCTGCCTAAAACCATAACAAATACACCAAATGAATGTACATAGAATTGAATATCTAAAAAATTCTATAAATAAGTCCGCAGCAGGATATGTTTATCTTCTACGGATAACTCACAATAACCATTTTTGTCTTTCATTGATGCCAAGAAGATAGGGATATCGTAAGCAGATTCCCGGGCAAGTATACCAGCGCAGGGCTGGTGGTAAAAACGTATTATCATTTATTTAGGCGTAGAAGCGCATGCCGGGTATTAGCTAGTAAAAAATGACATATATAACTAGCTAATACCCAGCGTGCGCTGCTACTCCTAAATAAGTTAAAACTAATGTGCTTTTATGTTTAGTTGAATTAGTAAGAGGAAAAATAATTATAAATTTATATTTTTTAGATACCCCGTGCTGATAACCGGCGTAGCCCGGGAATCTACTTATCCCGATCTGAAATATGAAAATTAATGTGTTTTATGTTTAGTTAAATAAGTAAAAAAGAAAAATGTATATCGTAATTATCTTTAGGGGGAGCACGCCGTAGCGTAGTGGTTAAGGCACTGCGATACAAGTCGGAAGGTCGAGGGTTCAAGTCTCAGTGGGATCAAGATTTTTAAACTGGCCCAAACCTTCTGGCGGCACTATGGCCCTGGGGTCGACTCAGCCTCTAACGAAAATGAGTATCAGACGCTTGTTCTTGGGTAAAGGCGGCCGTCAAGCAGGGCTGTCAACCCAGCTGAAATCAAGTGCCGATTGTCCAGAAAAAAGTGGGAGCCTTAACCTCCTACTACCCCAAGGGCCTCCTGAGGCCTGTAGTGGGAATCATTTACTAATTATCTTTAGATACCCCGTGCTATTTACCCGGCGTTGTCCGGTAATCTACTCATCCCGATCTTCTTGGCATAAATGTGCGGAAGGACAGACATTAATATACTTCTTGGGATTAGTTGAATAAGTAAAATGAAAATTATTATAAATGTATATCGTAGACCAAGAATGAGGTGGGAGAATAACATTAACTATGATTTGAGGGAAGTAGATTATACAGGGAATGATTGGAAAGCATTATCTCAGGATAGGGATGCATGGAGAGCTTATGTCCGCGCGGCTATGAACCTACGGGTTCGATAGTGCCAGTGAGTAAATAAGTGAGTTATCGTAATTATTTTAAGATTCCCCGTACTGATTACCCGGTGTTGCCCGGGAATCTACTTATCTCGATCTTCTTGGCATAAATGAGCTAAAAGACAAAATTCGTTATTGTGAGTTCATCATCATCATCATCATCATCATCATCATCATCATCATCATCATTATTATGAACAAATTCGTTTTAGGCCATGAGGCCTGTACGGTAAACCTAGCGAAGATGGTCTTGATCTTTCCACCGATGTTTTGGTCTTCCTTGGTCCCTATGTCCAGTTGGGGTATATTGGAATGCCAATTTTGGAAGTCTATTTCTTGCCATTCTCCTCAGATGATTTTTCCATTCTTCTTGGTATCTTTGTATATCTTCATTTAAACTTGTTACTCCAAGTTTTCCTCTGATAACAGTGTTCCTTTGGTGATCCAGTCTATTAACTCCTAACAATGATCGTAAGAAGCGCATTTGGCTTACTTGAAGTTTATGAGAGTTTCTTTTATTTAAAATCCAAATTTCACTTCCGTATTTTAGAGCAGCTTTTGATGTGATGTGATGTTATGTAATCTTAGTTTTGTCTCTGTCCTCATCTGTTTACCAAAATGTCTTTATATTACCCCATTCATTTTATTATATTTTTGTACTTTTGAATCAATATCACTCTTATACTCTGCAAATACACTTCCTAAGTAAGAGAAATCTGACATTTGTTCTATAATTTTTCCATCAATCTCAATTTTCACCCGTTGTATTTTTTTTTCCACACATTGCCATTGTTTTGGATTTTGAAGTGGAAATTTTCATATTATATTTGTTGGCAATTTTGAATAATTGATACGCTGCTATTTGTAAGCTATCTTCGGAATCTGATAATATTATTTGATCATCAGCATATAATATTGTTTGAATTATTTTATTCCTAGTTATTGAAATTCCACTATTTACTGCTTGTTTCCATTCTTGCACTATTCTGTTATTTAATATATATATATATATATATATATATATTAAGAGTGGAGATAGTCCACATCCTTGTCGAACACCTTTGCTTGTGTTTAAATTGATTTTATTAAATACAATGTGTACATTTAGAGTTTTCACCAGTCTTTTGTAATTTTGGTGAGAGGCTGAGTTCTGCTTTGGCATTTCATTAGGTGGTACCTGGAGCATGGCTCGTCGCAAAGCTTACATCTGCAGTCCTCCTTCGGGTCGTGGTATGACGGATTCTGACATATTTTCCAGTGGAAACCATGCGCGGCGAAGCGTGTGTATAGGTGGCGAAGTTGGAAGTTCGGTCCTTTCCACACATCGGTTTTCATTGTTTCTGTGTCCATTATTTCCATCGGTATTGCATTGGCTTTGTTTTGTCTCTCTTTGATGGCGTCTTTATATGCCTGGGTTTCTGGTAGATTGAAGCGAAGCTTGATGTCCTCAATGAAGTAGGATTCATGTGCTATTCTGTAGGCGTAGCTGTTTCTTGTGTACTTTGAGAGTGACAAGGCCCTCTTGAGATATCTGGCTTTGACATTCTCCAATTTCTTGAGGTTTTTCGCTGTTAGGTGAATCCAAATATATCTGAATACCGTATGTGGCCGCTGGTGCTACCTTGAGTTGGAACAGTGCCATCGCCGTTGGCAGGGACAGTCTCTCAAGCTTGGGGATGTCGAACATCGAATTTATTGCCGCTGTGGTCCTGTCTTGTATATGCATGGTGAACGTGGTTCCAGTGGTCTGCAGCGTCACTCCCAGGTACTTAAAGTTGGGGACTATTTCTAGGGCTGAGTCGCCGCACATAAAGTGGTCATTTTTTGATAATCTGCCTCCTCTTCTGAACTTCATTGCTTTTGTTTTGGAGCTATTTATTTCCATTGAATTTTTTGACGCCCATTTTCTGATATTCTTCATGGCCTCCTGCAGATCTTCACGACTCTTGGAAAGGATGGCCATGTCATCGGCATACATTAATAGATTTGTATTTCTTGCGTTTATAGCTTGTCCAATATCGGCCGTCATACTGCTAAAGAGGACTGGGCTCAGTGGGTCTCCTTGTAGGACTCCTCGTGTTTGAGCAATTTCTTTTGACATTGATATGCCATCGTAGATTGCTACATAGTTGGTGCTGAGAATCGATTTATTGTTCTCCAGTTCGCGACTTGACCTGCCCAGTGCATTCTCCAGCTTGTGGAAAAGTAACTTTCTGTTAATGCTGTCAAATGCTTTTGAATAATCTATGAATATTGCATACAGGGGGGTGTTTGGTTGTGCCATGTTATTTTCTATCTCAACTAGGATTTCTTGTACTGCATGTAAAGTCGATCTGCCTGGAGTGAATCCGAATTGATTCGTGGGGATGTTTGCTCGTAATCTTAGCTCGATGCGCTCTAGTATGATTTTGGAGAATAGTTTGAACATTGTGTTCTCCAAAGCGATTCCCCTGTAACTGTTTGGGTCGTCTTTCCTGCCTTTGCCTTTGTGGAGTACCACTATTATTGTCTTTCTCCATTGCTGTGGGTTTGCTTGTGTGTACGTGTTCTGTTATTTCTCCATCTGATAATTTAATTTTGATTTTAGAATTTTGATATAAGCTTTGTATGGCTCGTATTACATGTGAGTGTATATGTTCTTCATGCAGTATCTGCCAAAGTTTATCTCGGTTTACATTATCATATGCCTTTTCATAATCTATAAATAGTATGTATAGTGGGAGATTAAATTCTTTCCTTTTTTTGCATAATTTGTTGCAGGGTAAATATTGCATCTATAGTGCTCCTCCCTTTTCTAAATCCACATTGATCTTCTTCCAAAAATGTTTCACTACTTACTTATAATTTATTTTTAATTATGTTGGCATATAATTTAGATGCAGTTGGGAGTTATCCGTAAAAAATTCCCGCCATATGCTACTATGCTTGCACAGGAATCTACGTACTTGTTTCGACCTTCTTGGCATCAATGAAAGACAACAATGGTTATTGTGAGTTATCCGTAAGAGATAAATATATGCTGTCTGGGACTTTTTTGTAGAGCTTTTTGAGATATTGAATTCTGTGTACATTAATTTAGTGTATTTGTTATGGGTTAGGCAGCGTAAGCCATTTAAGCGTCAAAAGAGCTACTTTTTTCACGTCTTCCACTACAAACGGCGATTTTTAAGGGTATCACAACTATTGTATAGCCTATGTTCATCCCAGGAATCTCCTGAACATTTTGCAAAAAACCGCATCACAATCCGATCAACGGTATGACCGCGCACAAAGTCCGAACAAACAAACATTCATTTTTATATATTAGATTACCAGCCAGAGTACGTCTCCAATAAAACTGTAATCAGGGATACCAGCTTTGTATGGATACGAATCTCGGGCCCGACTGATAAAAATGGAAGATTGAAGGACATGGAAAATAAAGGTTTTACATAAAATATACGGACCCGTATACAAAAAAAGGAAGATTAAGAATTAGAATAAATTATGAGTTAGAAAATAAATATCATTCACCAAATATTGTAACAGTTATTTTAAGCTCGCAGATTGAAATGGCCATGGCATGTCATGAGTATGCTAGATAATGCAGAAATATTTTAGGAAAAAAGCCAGAAGAAAAAACGAATAGGAAGGCCCTGATTAAGACTGGTAGATGACGTTGAAGAGAACAGAAAATATGGAGTGAAAAGATGGAGGCAAAAAACCATAAAAATATTATGTGGTTAATCGATCGTTAGAAAGGCTAGAGTAAACTCTAAGGGCCGTTACGCTGAAGGAAGAAAAATAATAAGAATTAGAGTAAGAGTAAGAGTAAGAAAGGAACAAGAAGAAATCAAAAGGAAATATAATGATGGGAAGACTTAGAAAAGGATGGAAATATAGCTTTAATTCTTCTTAATATCGGGATGGACCAACAGACCTAAACCATGTGCATTATGATAAACAAACAAACAAACAAACAAACAAACAAACAAACAAACAAACAAACAATAAGTGTACTGTCTTAAGTAATTTTTTGAACTATTTACTTTGGGAAAATTCTATACGCTAGTGTATTCACGTAGACTTTCACGGCCGGAGTTACTATGATGATCTTGAAGAAGATTTTCGGGCTGTAGGCCGTGGTCGTGAGGCTTATAGTTCCCCGACGTTTCGCCAGAGACTGCGTCTGGCATCCTCAAGTCTCAAGACAACCCTTGAGGATGCCAGACGCAGTCTCTGGCGAAACGTCGGGGAACTACAAGCCTCACGACCACGGCCTACAGCCCGAAAATCTTCTTCAAGATCATCTGTACGCTAGATGTTTATAGTTATTTAAATCTTGATGCAACGTACGTACATGTTCGATTCGTCAAAAAACACTTGTCAATAAGATATTTTAATTTATTTTTTAAAGATACATTTTCTGAATAAAATTTATTTACAAGTACGTAACCGAATGCAAGAAGGAAAGAAGACCTCGAAAGTCGTCGATGCAAGAAATAAGAACGGGAACGAGAACAAGAGGACATGGATTGGATGGATAGAGACGAGTGGAGAAGAAAAATAAAACTTTAGGCACATAAAGATGTGTAAACATTGAAAATCTGTATACTAATAAGTAACCGAACATGTAGTTGCTAAACTGTCGCCCTTTGTACAGTAATTTGGATATCAAGTGATTTGCGCTACAATAGCCCTATATATATATATATATATATATATATATGATATGAAAAAAAAAAGAATGCTTGAGTCAGGATTTGAACTCGAGCCTCTAAAGTCTGTACCTTTAGCGCTCTAACCAACTGAGCTACCCAAGAATTCCAAGACAAACATACAATTTTCTTATACATGTAGTATTCTCAATTCACACAAGATGTAGCGGAAATATCATTCAACTGCCATCTAGCGGCTAACGTAACATTAAGCAAATTATTAAAGAGAATATTTGCCTTCATTGCCAAATGTCAATATATATATATATATATATATATATATATATATATATATAGAAATTACGTGTCACGTTGTTTGTCCGCGATGGAATCCTAAACTACTGAACCGATTTTAATAAAATATTGAACACTGTGTGCAGTTTTATCCAACTTGAGACTTAGGGAAATTTATAACTAAATTTATAGTCGCATTATTTTTATTGCAAATTATTTGTTTATTATTTAACAAAGAGTTATAATTATCTGTGAGTTCCATACGATTCTAACAAATGGCCGTGTAAGGTAATTGGTTTATTATTTAACCAGGTGGCTGTGCTTTTTGTTGCAACCGCGAATTTCAATTGAATTACAAATATTGATTATTTCATAATTTAAGTGTGTGTGTTTATTTTATTTTCAAGATATCGATAATAATATTAATTTCGTGTGTAAGTATTAGTTTTAAGTAATCTGGCTGAAAGACAGCAACTTAATTTAAATTTAACTGGACCGAGAAGGTAGGCTACATTGGACAATATGGCGAATCAGTTCTAGAGACCATGAATGATAAGATATCAAGTGAATTTCCGCAAATTGGTATAGGCCTATGTGATATAAATCTTACATTTAAGAAGAATGTCAATTTAAAAACATATGAAGGTCCTAAGGAACGGAATGACAGAATTGCAAGTAAGTCTGTTAGTTATAATAATATGCCTAATGTTACAGAAAAACATCTCCATGCCTCAATTAAATGAAAAACAAGAGGACTATAATATATATCACAAGATGATATTACTATACAGAGACTTCTTGATGATGATGATGATGAGAATCCAAACTGCCAACAAGTTCGTAGAAAAAAAACGAAAGTATAATGAAATCAGCAAGCCTCCTCAAAATATTCCATCAATAAATGTATATAATCCTTATGATACACTTATGGATGATACTGAGAATGCAGACAACATAAATTCATCTCAATAACAAAACCACTTCCACATAAACCACCACCCATATTTATACTGGGTGTAGTTAACGTGCCAGAACTAAAAAATTGTGTAAAACAAAAACTTTCTGATTTAGATTTCTCACTTAGTTTACTACAACATAATTTAACGTATACCTTATCCACAGCAACGCGTGGCCGGGACTTATATATATAAAACAAAGTCGTATTAGTTACACTATTTATAAACTCAAGAACGGCTGGACCGATTTTTATGATCTTTGATTTGTTGGATTTGTTTCCGCCCCGAATAGCAGATAACTTAAAAATAGGAAAAAAAAAATTAACCGTAAAAATATTTTAAAGGCGCGACAACGTTCGCCGGCCCAGCTAAGTAAGTATATTATATAATATTATAATAAGATATATATAGATTATCTTATAATCTTATATATATAGTATCTTACTGTAAATTGTATAATTTACTTGCCAATACCCGCCGTCCACTGATACGCCAAAATAAATGCAATATGTGATTTTATTTTAGAGTTGAAATAAATAAAAAGAAAATATAATTTATATATTTATATCGCACTCCTTTTTAGATAGGCTACCACGCGTGTGACTCAAATTACATATATTTCTCTGTATTTCACTATATGACCTTTGAAACGCTGAGTAAAACCAAAGTTCTATAATACTGTATATTGTTCTTTAATTGTGAAAGAAGAATAAAGCATGCAGGGCCAAACATTCTGGTTTTTAATTTATCTAGTTTTTAACTTTCTAATCTAGTCGTGTATAGTTATTTTCAGTTTGAAGATCTTGAGGAAGATTTCCGGGCAAAACAACCCTTGAGGATGCCGAACGCAGTCTCTGGCGAAACGTCGGGGAACTTCAAGCCGCAAGACTACGACAAACAGCCCGGAAATCTTCAAGATCTTCACACTAACTCCGGCCGTGAAAGCCTAAGTCTATATATTTTTAGTTTCCCACTCAGTTTATTTTAATAGCATATACTGACTTTTCGTTTGCGATCGCTAGGGAGATTTTTAAATTTTCGTTTCAGGTGAATTCCCACACCTAATGATTTTAAAGCATAACAGATAGCTTAAAAACTCAGCGTACCTGAAAACGTGTATGCACACATTTTCTAAAGATCGCTAGATCGATTAGAAGTCTTAAAAACAACTATACAATTTCTTTATACAAGACCTTAGGTCCACCGCTTGGTCTCCAGGTAGCGTGCTCCTTGTCACGCAGCGGGCCCGGGTCGATTCCCGTCGGGACGTCTCCTGGTTGAGATTTTTTTTCGGGGTTTTTCCTCACTTTCAGACAATGTCAGGAAGCTTAGGGCCCAAGTCCCCAAATCATCCGGCCATCATCTCATCATCATCATCTTCGCCGGTGGAAGCAACGGAAGCTACCACACCTACATTTCCTAGTAACTGAAACGTGTCATGCAAATGCTATTATTGCAGTGAAAGACTGCCCTCGGCAGAATTAAGATGTTGGATGAAGGCCCTTAGTTAGCGTTATTTGTCCGCTACCTTAATTGTATTCTACTATATGAGTAATTAAATTTACGTATGAATTATTTATTTAAAATATTCTATATTATGAGAAGACTACATAACAATGACTACATGGTTCTTTAGATGGAAGCCAGGTATAATAATAAACAGTTAAGTCCTCGTAGACTGCGATGGGCAGACATGTTAGCACGTAATTGGGAAGAAAGACTTGCATTGACGGTTTCTTGTAGAAAGGCCAGAGGGAAAAACGCCCAGTTGGTAGAACCAAGAATGCGGTGGGAGACTTACATTAACTATGATTTGATGGAAGTTGGATTATACGTGAATTGATTGGAAAGTATTAGCTCAGGATAAGGAGTATGATAATGCCGTATGTCCGCGCGGCCATGAACCTACGGGTTCGTAGTGCCAGTGTAAACCAGTAAGAGTAAGATATTAATTAATTGTACAATTTAATAGTATCCCAGTCATCTCGAAAATTCATAACATTATTCTTTTCAGAAGCTGAAGAGAATTACAAAGATCTCTACATCAATTTAATATAAATGCCAGAAAATAAACATGAAATTAACACTAATAATACAAAATGCTTAACCATATCAAAGAACCAGTAGATTGCAACTAGAGAAGTGGAAAGAAAAATTATAGAACAAGTATCAAGAAATTTAATATTTAGGTGTGTTAATAAAAAACACTAAACATTTAATAAAAGAAGTAAAGAAACAGCGAATTAAAGCCCAGCACAATTATAGGGTATGAAATATTTAATTTGACGCAACAGACATATGTCAATTAGAAGCAAAACCCGCATATACAGAACGATCGTTCGACCAGTATCGTACAGGACAGAAGAAATAGGCTAACAACAAAAACTAACACAAATAATAAGCAATGCGACATGAAAATCTAGAACATTAAGGGGAAAAATTATTTTGAAAAGACCACAACACAGAGAAATTAGGGACAAATGCCATATCAAGACATAACCAAATTTATTATAAGATAGAGAAAATATTTGAGAGTCATATAGAAAAGAATGGAAGAAAGCCGCTTGGAAAAAAAAGAGCTAAAGAGATAGACAATGGACGGGAGGAGGAGAAAACAAGAAGAAGACAGCCAAGGAGATGGATAGACAGTGAATGGACATTCCAATACGTCTTCCTCCGAGGGTGATTTTGGAAATAACAGAATTGAAAATCCTACAAATAAGTTAAGAGAAGATTTCCTACTGCATTGTATGTAAGAAAGTTGTAATTAAAAAAAACACATGGATACTGTATTTCAATTTACGTTCATTTAAAATAGGAACTTGATTAGAAAATAAGAAATCAGTCTTGAGACTGGACAAAAAATTGAAACTGGGTAAAATATCGCCCCATTATTACATTCAAGGTCAAGGCTCTGTTAGAAAAAAATGATACTGAAAAAAAATATAACAAAACCATTAAATAATACGTTAATCATTTTTAAAAATATATAAGATTAGGAATAAAATTGAATTAATAAATGAATGAAAATTATTAATAAAAATATTAAGAATAAAAATCATAATAAATAATATAAATACATAACAATAAAATAATGGAACAAAATTTAATTATACATAATACTAATAATAATAATAATAATAATAACAATTAACACTAATAATAATACTACTACTCATAATATTATAGGACCTAATAAGACTGCATGGAAACTTCTTGTAGGAAAGCCAGAGGGAAACGCCGTTGAAGACCAAGAATGATGTGGGAGAATAACATTAACTTAAATTGAGGAAGTAGATTCTACAGGGATGATTGGGAAAGCATTAGGTCAGGATAGGGATTATGGAGAGCTTATGTCGCGCGGCCGAACTACGTGTTCGATATGCGAGTGATGAGTAAATAATAATAATAATATCCTAATAATAATAATTAATAATAATAATATAATCATAATAATAATAATAATAATAATAAGATAATATAATAATAATCACATATAATACAATAAAATAATAATAATAATAATAATGATGATAAACAATAATAAAACAATAATAACAACATCATAACAACATTATAACAAAAAAATAATAATCTAATAATAACATCACATAATAATCCTCAATACCCACAATAAAATAACAATAAAATAATAAAATAATAATATAATAATATAATAATAATAATAATAATAATAATATAATGGTGTGTTTTAATTATTTTGGCAGAGTTAAGACCATAAGATCTTCATTCAACCAGCACAAATACACAACACAGTGAACCGTATACTTATAATTGTCTACATTTACTAATATTGTAATGGATTTAAAAATAATAGTTGCAACGTAAATTAATGTCGCACACATTTTATATGATAAAATAAAATAACCAATCCTAATACATAATTCAATATAAATAAAATAAATAAAAAAAAACAATTGTATTATAATAATTATTTATTATGTTTTCTTAATTTTGACGGAGTTAAGACATTAAGGTCTCTTCCATTCATCCAGCACAATACACATTTTTTACAATTATGCCTACGATTTCTAATTATAATGGATTTAAAAACATTAAAATTGCAATGTAAATTTCATGTATATAACATTTTATAGCACGATAACCCAATGATGATGATGAGATAGTAATAATAACATTAAAAACTAATAATAACAATAATAAAACAATTCATTGTCACTGAATTTGTCCTAAATGACTATCGAATTGCTGATTTTTTTTGATCTCTGATTGGGTCTCACGTGACTTAAATTCACAATTGGACCCCTCAAAACCTTAGATATAGGATTATCCTGAGTAAAAATTAAAATCGCCTAGCGGACAATTATTGATGTTCTAACGAACTCAGATATCCCATTAAAACAAAGCAGTATGTATAATCTAAAAAGAGGAAATACGACAATTATAAGTGGGAGGTTTACCTGAAATCGGAATTAAAGAAGACAGCAACTTTTATTTCAGTCTTTTTGTTCAAGGATTCTATTAAATTCAGGACTGTGAACGGTGTAGAAAATTATGAGACCTAATTTTCGGACCGGTAGTCTTCGGAATCTATATTCATAATTAAAGTGTAATTTAAATAATTAATGTAATGATAATAAAAATAATTAATTAAAATAATATACTGTTATTTAATAATAATGTTAATATATATAATGTTAATAATAATAATAATAAATAATAATGTAATAATAATAATACTGTTAATAATAAAATAATATGTTAATAAAATATAATAATATAATAATGTTAATAATAATAATAATAATAATAATAATACTAATTAATAATGTTAATATAATAATAATTAATAATAATGTTTTATATATTTTCGAAGTTAATATAAGATCTTGTCTTCCATTCAACCAGCACAAATATACGAATATTTACAGTATAGGGTACAGTATACTAATTATAATGGATTAGACATTTTAAAAAGTGCAACTAAATTTCCCAGTTCTTACAACATTTTATACGGTACAGATAAGATAAAACTAATAATAATAAATAATAATAGTTGTAATATAATAAACGGCGGAATGAAAGATGTGCATGGAAGCTTCTTGTAGGAAAACCAGAGGGAAAACGCCTAGTTGGGTAGACCAAGAATGAGGTGGGAGAATTATAATAACTATGATTTGAGGGAAGTAGATTATACAGGGAATAATTGGAAAACATTAGCTCAGGATAGGGATGTGTGGAGAGCTTATGTCCGCTCGGCCATGAACCTACAGTTTCGATAGTGCCAGTGAGTGAGTTAGTTAATATGATAAACGAAAACACGAAGTAATATATATATATATATATATATATATACAGACTACACCTTGTAATGATCAAGCCAAATTTATAGCAAAAATAGATTTATGTTAAATTGATTATAACGTGCGGCTCAAATAAAACGAATTAAGGTCGTAATAATTTGCAATAAAATGAAAGAAACACTTAATTTCCAAATACTTACATAATTAAATGTTGATACGGCGACTTTACTGGAAGAGCGATGCAAGTGCCGTCTTGCTGTTACATTGCGGCTTCACTGTTAACAGCTTGATCGCGAGAGGAACACTAAACCATTTGAAGACGCAAAGAAAAGTTGTTCTGTCATTTCTCGCTTCAGAGTTGATTCTCGAATTGAAATAACACTGACGTCATGATTACGCAATAAGGGTAACAATTAATTAATGTTTTACAACGATTTTGATATTGACATTTATTGAATAAATTTAGTTTTAAATACTTTTCTTTAACCATATTATATAATTTTTAAAATTATAATATCTTTTTTATTTTTTTATATGTTTTTGCTAAAAAGTTTATCATCCGAACACCCATGGAGTACATTCATTCATTCATTCATGTTTATTACCATCAAACATTTATTATAATACTGATCAGTTCGGATATGATAGATTTATATTATTTAAGAATATTATGTCTCACAATTTTGATTTATAATAATTTATTTTTATTAAAATAAATGTTTTAAAAGCCAAGTATACCAACCTAATTTTTAAAATATTTAAGGTTTATTCTCGATAATGTTATTTAATAAAACATAAAAATTTCCTAAATTCATGTCCAACCAAGGGTAGGGTAGAGGGATGAAATGAGATGAATTCTTTATATTGTAGAGGTCTATCAAGTACAAGTGTGCCGGCCGACTACGCATGACGCACTGTCATAAGGCCGGATGGACGAAATAGATAAGATGAGTATTGAGAAATGGTGGAATGAAATTTGTGGCAGGGGAAAACGGAAGAAACTCCCGAAAAAAAAAATCCTGTCCAACCTGCGTTTAGGGTTCACCACGAAACCCACATGTCTACATAGGGATGTATGTATATAGATGCAGATAAGGAAGGTTAATAACCTTGAAGTTGAATAAATACCTTCAGATACATTATTTCTTTTAAGAATATATTCTGCACTTAGAATTGATAACAATGTAATGGCTTATTTAATTTAAAATTTCAAATGGGAAAAGTTGTGTAGTTTCATATTCCCTACTCGAAGAAAAAATTCTCCTTCTTCTTCTTCTTCCTTCCAAGTATTAGGCCAAGGCCTGTTACGATCCTATAGAAAATTTTCCCTCCAGCGTTTCATAGGACGGCCCAGTGATCTTCGTCCTCTTGGTAAGGGATCCTCATCTAGGGGATATGTGGATGGCGACCACAAGGTGCTCAAGCTGAGCAAAACATTTCTTCCACTTACTTGTGTTTTGCACTCTTTTAACTTTACTATCTAACCTCTCTTGGTTAACTCTTGTTTTTTTCGACCTCGACGCTATTAGGGTATCCGAGGGCTAGGGAGTCTTTCCTTTCTTCCATTTCTTCTTTCCTTTATTTTCTTTTCTTCTCCAGAAAAGCCTGACCAGAGGCAGCTCCATCACTGGTCTTGCCTTCCTTTGGCCAGCAACCAATCGAAGGGACTATTATTATGCTTTCAAGTGTTATACGAGAATTTCCCGGAAGGAAGAAAAATGTAACAAGACATATACTCATTGTTGTGCTTAATGGGCACTCTAGGAAAAAAAAAAGAAGTGACTCTTATGAGGATCTTGAAATGCGATTTTGTCAATTGTAATTTAATTGTTATGTTTGATGAGTTCATAAAGAGATCAAAATACATTTTCAAGAAAAAAATGTTTTACGGAGGCATTTAAGGGGGTTTTATGCAAGTTATGTTATATGGCGTCAATCCAGTTTTTGCTCTTTAATCGATGCTATCTAATTAATGCATTTGGAAACGACACACACACACACACACACACACACACACACACACACACACACACCAACCACACACACACACACACACATATACACACACATATACACACACACACACACACACACAGAGGAACATGTTTGGACCAAAGAGAGATGAACAGATAGATGAATGGAGAACATTTCATACGGTGAACTACATGGTCTTTATAGGAAGTCAATATAATAAAGAACAATTAATAATAATAATAATAATACTACATTATTATTATTTATTTATTTATATACAGAATTTTAATGTTTACACATCTTTCTGTGCCTAAAGTTTTATTTTTCTTCTCCACTCGTCTCTATCCATTCAATCCATGTCCTCCAGTCCTCTTGCTCTCATTCCAGTTCTTATTTCCTGCATCCACGAGTTTCGAGGTCTTCCTCTCCTCCTTCTTCCAGTGGACACCATTCCAATGTTTTTCCTGGGTAATCTTTCTTCTTGCATTCGTCGTACGTGTCCCATACCAATTAATTGCTTATAACCGTATATATCTACTATTGAATAACCAATATTCTTTTTTTCTCTTATGACAGTATTTCTTATTTTGTCTAATTTAGAAAATCTTGCTTGTTCTCCTCAAGAAATCCATTTCCATCGACATAATAATAATAATAATAATAATAATAATAATAATAATAATAATAATAATAATAATAATAATAATAATAATAATAATAATAATAATATAATAATACTAATATAATAATAATCCATCCATAGTAATTCTGTACGAAGGCAGGTCCTTCACTGCAATCATAGCTTTTCATGCTATGCTTGCAGCTTTACTAGGGAATTGTAGGTGTGGTAGCTTCCCGTTGCTTTCCACACCGGTGAAGGATGATGATGACGATGATAAGGATGATGATGATAATGATGAGGATGATGATGATGGCCGTATGATTTCGGGGACCGTTTGGGCCTTAAAGTTTTCCTGACATTTGCCTTACAGGCGAGGAAAAACCCCGATGAAAACCTCACCCAGAAAACTGCCCCGACCGAGGATCGAATCCGGGCCCGCTGCGTGACAAGGCAGTACGCTACCTCGAGACCACAGCGGTGGACAATAATAATAATAATAATAATAATAATAATAATAATAATACTAATAATAATATATTTATTTATTTTACCTGGCAGAGTTAAGATCTTAAGGCCTTGTCTGCCACTCAACCAGGTTGAATCTCCTATACTGCGATGGTCAGGACATGTGTCACGAATGGGGAATGAAAGAAGATGGAAATTTCTAGTGGTAAAACCAGATGGAAAACGCCCAGTTGTTAGACCAAGAATGAGGTGGGGAAAATAATATTAACCATAATTTGAGGAAAGTTCATTACACAGGGAATAAATGAAAAAAATAGCTCAGGATGGGATGTATGGAGAGCTTATGTATGCGCGGCCATGAACAATGGGTTCGGTAATGGCAGCGAGTTAGTTACATGTCAGCCATGTAAATATAATGGAAATGGACAGTTAATGAAACATTTGTGAAATTTTGGAGAAGTGGCTGAATTTAATACCTAGGAACAATAATTACAAACAGAAATGAGACGTAATAAATAATAGTTTTAAAAAACTAAAACAACACGCTTTATTAGAAAACCGAACTAAAAAAAGGAAAAATAATTTTAATTTCCAACATTCTGGGATAATTAATTTTACCATCAAAAGCGTGGGATACTCCTTATTAATTAATATATTCGATAACAAACAGATGTTGGTAAAAGTAAAGTCTCTAAGAAGAAAATGTAAAAATCAAAAAAAGCGCCCCACGCTTTTGATGGTAAAATTATTTATCCCAAGCATGTTGGAAATTAAAATTATTTTTCATTTTTTTAGTTCGGTTTTCTAATAAAGCGTGTTGTTTAGTTTTTTAAAGCTATTATTTATTTTTTATTTTTCAGTTTTAATATTTTACAGAATAAGATAAAAATGTAAATATCTTTAAATTCGATTCTATTGTAGTATGAGCTAAAAGTAATACTCTTCTAAAAAAAACCCTCCCAGCCGGATTTGAACCAGCGACCTATAGATTACTGAAATTATATACCACTAGAGTTCACTGCTCTACCAACTGAGCTCTTACAACGATTGACTAAAAAGTCGACAAGTCCGCAATCTACTATACCAGTTTTATTTTTTTGCTTTAGAAATCCCGGACACACCCTCTAGATAATATTTTGCAGTCTTTGAAATTTCGAAAATTTTGACCTTTTTTTTTTTTGAAAAAACACAGACTATAGCCTTGGAAAACTCAATTTTGAAATGTTGGATTTAGAACGGGTATTTAACATTAGAAATTCCGGAAACACAATCTAAATTGTATTTATGATGTTTTTGAAATTTAGAAAAATTTGATATTTTTTTGGAAACCACAATTTAGAAATTTTGGATTTAGAAAGAATTGTTTGCATTAGAAATCCAGGACGCACCCTCTAAATTATGCTTCTGCAGTTTTCGAAATTTCTAATATTATGACTTTTTTTGGAAAAAACACCAAGCCTTGGAAATTTCAATTATAAAATTTTGGATTTAGACCGGACTTTTTACATTAAAAATCCCAGACACACCTACTATATTGTATTTTTGCTGTTTTTAAAATCTCGAAAAATATGACATGTTAGTTGGGAAAACACCAAGACTAGAGCCATGGAAGTCTCAATTCTCAAATTCTGATTTAGACCGGATTTTTTGCATCAGAAATCCCGGACACACCTCTAGATTGTATTTTTGTACTTTTCGAAATTTCGTACATTTTGACATTTTTTTGGGAAAACAACAAGACTATAGCCTTGGATATTTCAATTTCGAAATTTTGGATTTAGACCGGATTTTTTACTTTGGAAATTCCGGACACCCTCTAGATTGTATTTTGCAGTTTTTGAAATTTCGAAAGTTATGACATTTTTTTGGAAAAAACACCGAGACTATATCCTCGGAAATCACAAATCGGAAATGTTTTATTTAGACCGGTTTTTTGCATTAGAAATCCCGGGTAAAGCCTCTAGATTGTATTTTTGCTTTTTTTGAAAATTCGAAATTTTGACATTTTTTTAAAAAACCAAGACTGCCTTGGAAAACAATTTGGAAATTTTTAATTTAGACCGGATTTTTTGCTTTAGAAATCCCGGAACAATAATCTAGATTGTATTTTTCAGTTTTATAAATTTCGAAAATTTTGAAATTTTTTTGGGGGAAAAAAAAGACTACAGCCTTGGAAAATTAAATTTTGAAATATTTAATTTAGACTAGATTTCTTGCATTAGAAATCCAGGACACACCCTCTAAATTATATTTTTGCAGTTTTTTGAAATTTCGAATATTTTGACTTTTTTTTTTGAAAAAAAAACCAAGCTTTGGAAAATGTCAATTTTGAAATTTTAGATTTAGATCGGATTTTGTACATTAAAAATCCCAGACACCCTGTAGATTGTATTCTTGCTGTTTTCGAAATTTCGAAAAATATAACATATTAGTTGGAAAAATACCAACACTAGAGCCATGGAAGACTCAATTTAGAAATTTTGGTTTTAGACCGGATTTTTTGCATTCGAGATACCGCACACACCCTCTTGATTGTATTTTTACACTTTTCGAAATTTCGAAAATTTTGATTTTTTTGGATAAACAGCAGGACCATAGCCTCGGAAATAGCAATTCCGAAATTTAGGATTTAGACCGGAGTTTTTACATTCATAATCCCGGACACACCCTTTGATTGCATTTTTGCAGTTTTTGAAATTGCGAAAATTTTGACATTTTTTTTTTGGAAAACAAGACTATATTCTTGGAGATCTCAATATAGAAATTTTGGATTTAGACCTGATTTTTTGCATTAGAAATCCCGGACACGCCCTCTAGATTGTATTTTTGTAGTTTTTGAAATTTTGAATTCTTTTTTGGAATAAGATATAGACTATGGTCTTAGAAGACTGAATTTTGAAATTTTGGATTTAGAGCGGAATTGTTTGCATTAGAAATCCCGAACACACCTTCTAGATTGTATTTTCGCATTTTTCGATATTTCGAAATTTTGACATTTTTCTGGAAAAACACACAGACAATAGCATTTGAAAACTCAATTCGGAAATTTTTGCCTTAGACCGGAGTCTTTGCATTAGAAATCATGGACACACCCTCTGGATTGTATTTTTACCGTTATCGAAATTCTGAAAATGTAACATTTTAAGGAAAATCACCAGGACTGTAGCTTTGAAAAACTCAATTTTGAACTTAAACCGGAGTTTTTGCATTATAAATCCCGGACGCATTCTCTAGATTAAATTTTTGCAGTTTTCGAAATTTCGTAAATCTTGACACTTTTTGGAAAAACGCCAAGCCTTGGAAAACTCAATTTGGAAATTTTGGATTTAGACAGGATTTTATGCATTAGAAATCCCGGACATTCCTTCTAGATTGTATTTTTTCTGTTTTATAATTTCGAAAATTTTGACATTTTTGGAAAAACACCAGCACTATAGCCTTGGAAAATTGAATTTCGAAAATTTTAATTTAGACCGCATTATCTGCATTAGAAATCCTGGACACAAGCTCTAGATTGTATTTTTTGCAGTTTTCGAAATTTCGAAAATGTTGACCTTTTTTTTGTAAAAACACCATTACTATATCGTTGAAAAACTCAATTTGGAAATATTGGATTAAGACCGGAATCTTTGTATTAGAAATCACGGACACTCCCTCTGGATAGGGGTTTACAGTTTTCGAAATTTCGAAAATGTTGACATTTTTAGGAAAAACACCAAGACAACCATGGAAATCTCAATTTTGAAATTTTGGATTTAAACCGGATTTTGTTGCATTAGAAATCCAGGTCACACTCTCAAGATTGTATATCTGCAGTTTTCGAAATTTATAAAATATAGACTTTTTTTAAAAAAAAAACACGAAGATTATTGAGTTGGAAATCTCAGTTTTTAAATATTGGATTTAGACCGGACTTTTTACATTAAAAATCCCGGACACACACTCTAGATTGTATTTTTACAGTTTTTAAAATTGTGAAAAACTTGACTTTTTTGGAAAAACACCTTCGAAGACTCAATTTGGAAATTTTGGTTTTAGACCAGATTTTTTACATTAGAAATCCCAGACTCTCCCTCTAGATTGTATGTTTGCTGTTATCGAAATTTCGAAAATCATTACATTTCCTTGGCAACTCACCTAGACTATAGCATTGGAAAACTCAATTTTGAATTTTGACCGGATTTTTTGCATTAGAAATTTCGGAGACACCCTCTAAATTATACTTTAGTTGTTTACGAAATTCCCCAAATTTTGAATTTAAAAAAATGACCGAGACTATATCCTTGTAAAACTCAATTTTCAAATTTTGCATTTAGACCGGATTTTTTACATTATAGATCCCGGATTCACCCTCTAGAATATATTTTTGAAGATTTCAAAATTCAGAAAAAATTACATTTTTTGGAAAAAAAAATCTACAGCCTTGGAAAACTCAGTTCGGAAATGTTTGATTTATGCAGGATTTTTTGCCTTAGAAATCCCGGACACACCCTCTATATTGTATTTTCGCAGTTTTGGAAATTTCGAAAATTTTGCAAAAAGTCAAGATCTTAGCCATGGAAGACTGAATTCGGAAATTTTGGACTTAGACAGAATTGTTAGCATTAGAAATCCCGGACACACCCATGGGCGTTAGCCAGCATTAGGTAAGGGGGGGGGGGTGCATTTTTTTTGGACTGTATACCTTCCGGGCAGAAACGAACAAATAAAAAAAATACAAAATACTACCTTTATTTTTTAAACTAACCTCAATATATTTCTAAAGAAAACTACAGCGGTAATGAAGAGGAATTATGAAGAATAATAGTTAAATAATTGCAGAATTTTTAGGCTTTGGTGAATTGAAGTTTTTGTCAAGATTACTTCTTAATTACACACTTCATATTAGCTTGACCTGTATCTATCTATGTAATGGAATCTTTCAACACGATTTTCACCCACTTAAAAATATTGGATCGACTTGAAACTTTGTATACTTGTGAAGGACCAATGACAATACAATAATTTCATAAATATTTTCTAAGATCCTGGCCAGGATCATCAGGACATCAAACAAATAAAGACCGGTATAATAGGTTACGGTCGTATCGACCTTTTAGTCTATAATTATGGTAGCTCAGTTGGTAAAGTGGTGGACTGTAGTGGAAAAAAAGTTCAGCAATCTATAGGTCGCTGGTTCAAATCCGGCCCGGAGTTTTTTTTAAAAGAGTATTACTTTTAGCTCATACTGAAATAGTATCGAATTTAAATATATTTACATTTTTAGAAAACCAAACTAAAAAATAAAAAATAGTTTAAAAAACTAAAACAACACGCTTTATTAGAAAACCGAACTAAAAAATGAAAAATAATTTTAATTTCCAACACGCTTGGGATAAAATTAAAGTGGTCAACAAAAAAATCATCTCGAACACGTTTAGAATAAAACTAGAGTTATCTACAAAAAAATAATTTTACCATCAAAGCGTGTGGTGCTCTATATTAATTAATATATTTGATAATAAACAGATATTGGTAAAAGTAAAGTCTCTAAGAAGAAAACGTGAAAACCATAAAAAAACACCCCACGCTCTTGATGGTAAAATTATTTTTTTAGATAACTCTAGTTTTATTCTAGACGTGTTGGGGATGATTTTTTTGTTGACCACTTTAATTTTATCCCAAGCGTGTTGGAAATTAAAATTATTTTTAATTTTTTAGTTCGGTTTTCTAATAATGGTGTTGTTTTAGTTTTTTAACTATTATTTATTTTTATACTTAATTGTATTGAAACTATTAGCTGCATTATAACTACTAATAAAGTACAACTATACACACAGTTCAACTCGCCTTTTCGTTTGAGAATATTTTTTTAAGTACGTTTTGTTTGAATTTTTCAACATCAAGTTTTTTGTGCAGACTGAGCATACAGAGGCCATTAAGGCGATTTTATGTCATTGTCGATCAGCACCGTGTCTTCACACTCTTAAGGTGCTAAAAGTGTGTTCAATCGTCGCCGTAGTGCATGGTAAAGACAAGCATATTACAGTTGCTTTTTTATGGTTGGGGAATAAACCGCACTCTTCCACGATGTTAACGAAATCACCTTCTTTATCATTGTCACCGTTTCATCCATATACGGTGCCATAGTTCAATTTCGGTGGACAAACCCTCGATTTTATAAGACTGAAATTTTGTTTGCATTGCTTGGGCATCTTTCAGAGATATTTTTAGGTTCTTAGGGTGCAGCATTTTAAGTTTAGAAGCAGGACCCTGTTGTTCTCCAAATCTGTCTGACAAAGTTGTGTGAAAGGTATCCAAGTACGGATTTAAGATGGCCAACTTAAAGTAATCTTCGGGATTACATTGTAGATTAGCTCGATTTGTCTGCTTATTGGATATTCTTGGTAGTGTGATTTCTACACCTTGCTCTGAAGGCAATAGTCTCCATCTCTTTCTTGATGCTTTCAGAGATCTCGTAACCTTTTTTGCGATGATATGTTACCAAGCTTTTAATGATTTCAACATGGGCTGTGCATTTAATTAAATCTATAGCCACGGCTTGCACCGAATTAACGACAGGTTTCAAATAATAAGCATATTTTGCTATCAGGCACAAACAAAAGATGAAAATACTTCTATTTGCAACAGCATGCATCTGATCAGCTTGTTTTCGGCTTGGTGCGTTTCTTTCTACGGTAATCAATCCCAGACCGTTCATCAATTCCAAAAAGTGTTTCTTAAATACCCCAACACTTTTTACATTGTTGCGACCAACGTGTTTCGCAGAGCATGGGGATGCTTGTGACGTGCTGTCTTCTCAACGGCGACTCTCGAAAAACGTTTATAGTAACCTTAATTGTAGTTATCGCGTTTCTCACCTCAGGCACACTTTTCAAATCATTTACCACTAGAATGATTTTGTGCTTCGCGTAGTGGAAGTAAATACCTTTGGGAAAAAAAAACTAGCGCAGACTTTTCTGAACCCCATTGTCTTTTCCTGCCATTATTGAGCAGCCGTCATAGCCCTGGCCGACACATTTTTGCGGGTCAGTATCTATCTCTTTGAAGAAAAAAACTCAATTTCTGCAGCAATTGACTGGGCGTCCATTCATTTCAGTTAAACAAAGCCCAACAACTCTTCAGAATTTTATTCAGTTTCTCATAAAAAACCGCACACCAATGGGGAATTGCTCCTTTCCAGAAATGTCACTGTAAGCGCTGGCATTTTTTAGATCATCTGCAATAATTTTCTTTACCACAAGTCACATAATTCAATAAATTAATTTTTAATTTGTGGAGAAAGGTAGGTAACAGTGGAATAGTAGGGAAATGGATGAACATATACAAAATTATCAGATTAAATGGTTCCAACACGTCCAGAGAATGTCAAATTCCCGTTTACCAAAGATGATTTACCACCTCAAACCTAAAGGCAGGAGAGACCTCGGAAGACCCTTTTAACCGATGGAAAGATCAGTTTTTGTAGTCGCAGAACGGGCATCATCACCCAATACTGCATACGGAAGAAGAAGAAGAAGAAGAAGAAGAAGGTAGGTAGGTAGGTAGCATACTTGGCATTTAAATGATCTTATAAGCTTACATCACCGCCATCAATTCTCCAATGAATCAAATCCCTCAAGACGCCTTCGTCCAGTGTTTTACCCCTTAAATGCAAGTCATGCAAGCCACAGAGGATAATTGTATCCAAGATGGAAGACAAATATTTCATATTATCCGCTGCAATCTTCGTATAGCAACTTACGAGTTTTTTTGGCTAACAGGGGCCTCACTTAAAAACAAGCGTGCTGTGAGTGCCACTGGCATGCGGACACTGCGCAAAGTTTTTTTTTTGGCGAATTCATGCATTTTGAAAAACTTCTGGAAGAGCCTCACTATAAATGAATAGAACACAACATATACAAAGTGCATATTTGGGTCTTGCGGGATACTTGGCCAGGATGAATCGTAGAGAACCCCAGGGATGAATACTATTGGATCCAACAATGCTTGAATTTCCGGTTTAAATATCAGTATCTTTGCTGAAATTGTAGTTTTCGGGGTGGACTCCAGCAGTTTGTCAGAATTTTCACTTTATCTTCTTACTCATTACCTCTGTTCTCCAGAACCCGTTGCCAATATCAGTAGATGAGTAAATGTTGGATATGTTTTCTTCGGATGTGACGAATTCTAAACTATCCGGGAAAAATAATATTGCAATGATACAACTTGTGTAGGTACTTACCAAAGAATTTTCTTATATCCAGTTTTAAGCATACACGCATGAATGCGCGTAGTTCAACGTTAAGGCATGAGTCTAGAATCTTCGAGTAAATAATATGTAAATTGGATAATTATTTGAACCTATCGAACGTACTAGAAAATACGAAACATAGGCATGGCGAACTTTTGACCAATCAGAGTAAGTGGACGTTGGCCAATATAAGGTGTAAAAAAAGGCATTCGTTACAGAAGTGTGTGCGGCTAATGAAGAGTCAAGGTCAGGCGAAGGTTCTACAAGCGTCTAGGCGCCGAAAAACAAACTCAGGTACTCAGCTGAATTCAAGAAGTGAATGCTGCGTTAGCCGTTGATAATAGTGGCCTAGAATTTTCTGGCGTATTGGCGATGCTTATGTCCACTGGGACAGATAATTGATACATTTATATATCACATCGATTGAGCTTGACAGGCTTAATGCTATTTTTTACTTTTTTACATCTATTTTTAACATTTTACACCTAATTTGGGATAGAAAAACTCTTATTCTATCTAGTGTCGATTGGTTCAAAACCAAGGGGGGTAAAAGCGCACCCCCCTTCACCAATATCGCTACGCCCATGGACACACCATCTAGATTGTATTTTTGCAGTTCCCAAAAATTTTAACTCCTTTTTTAAATCACGACTACAGCCTCGTAATTCTCAATTTTGAAATGTTCGATTTAGACCGTATTCTTTACATTAGAAATTCCGGACTCGCTCTCTAGATTGTATTTTTGCAAATTTCGAAATTCCGAAAATTTTTACTTTTTTTAAACACCAAGACTATAGCCCCGTAAAACTCAATTTTGAAATTTTCGATTTTGTATTAGAAATCCCGGACCCACCTTCTACATTGTATTTTTGCAGTTTCTTGAAATTTCGAAAACTTTGACATTTTTTGGAAAATCACGACTGTATACATAGCCTTGGAAATCTCAATTTTCTATTTTGGATTTAGACCTGATTTTGTTGCATTAGAAATCCCGGACACACACGCTAGATTGTATTTTTGCAGTTGTCGAAATTTCGTAAAATTTAACACTTTTTGGAAAAAAAAAACACCCAGACTATTGTCTTGGCAATCTCAATTTTGAAATTTTTTAGATCGGATTTTTTGCATTGGAAATCCTGGACACACCTTCTAGATTGTATTTTTGCACTTTTCGAAATTTCGAAAATGTTGACATTTTTTGTCAAAACACTAAGAGGATAGCCTTGGAAGACTCAATTTTGAAAGTTTGGATTTAGAGCGGAATTTTTGCGTTAGAAATCCCGGACTCATCCTCTAGATTGTATTTTTTTCGAAATTTGTTAAGTTTTGACACTTTTTGGAAAAAAACACCAAGGCTATAAGCCTTGGAAAACTCGATTTGGGAATTTTGGATTTAGACCGGATTTTTTGCATTAGAATCCCGGACAGACTCTCTAGATTATATTTTTTCTGTTTTCGAAATTAAAAACAAATGTGGACCTCTTTTTGGAAAAATACCAACACTATAGTCTTGGAAAATTAAATTTTGAAATGTTTTATTCAGACCGGATTTTCTGCATTAGAAATCCTGGACACGCCCTCTAGATTGTATTTTTGCACTTTTCGAAATTTTTGACATTTTTTGGAAAAACTCCAAGACTATAGCCTTGGAAAACTCAATTAGGAAATTTTTGATTTAGACTGGAATCTTTGTATTAGAAATCACAGACACACCCTCTGGGTAGTATTTTTGCAGTTTTCGAAATGTCGAAAATTTTTAAATATTTTGGAAAAAATCAAGAAATCTCAATTTTGAAATTTTGGATTTAGACCGGATTTTTGCATTAGAAATCCCGGTCACACCCTCTAGATTGTATATCTGCAGTTTTTCAAATTTAGAAAATATTGAGATTTTTTTGGAAAAACATCAAGACTATAGGCTTGGAAATCTTAATTTTGAAATGTTGGATTTAGACCAGATTTTTTTACATTAGAAATCACAGACACACACTCTAGATTGTATTTTTGCAGTTTTTGAAATTTTGAAAAATTAAATTTTTTGGAAAAACACCAAGAGTATAGCCTTGGAAATCTCAATTTAGAAATTTTGGGTTTAGACCGGATCTTTTTCATTAGAAATCCTGGACACCCCCTCTACATTGTATTTTTGCAGTTTTCGAATTTTTTAAATATTTTTGCATTTTTTGGAAAAACACGGTGACTCAATTCGGATATTTTGGTTTTAGACCAGATTTTTTGCATTAGCAACATTTGAAACTTTGTAATTCCTGGGGAAAATGACTTGATTTCAAGATTTTTCAATCTACCAACAGAGGTAGCGAGATGACAAAACAATACTGATGATGGAACCAAAGCCAATGTGGATAAAGATAATTCAAGACAACATGAAGAAGAGAAATATGACAGAAGCAGACAAGCAAGACGGGAAGTGTGGAAGAAAAAAATTGTATATTTTGGTTGAGGATACCTGTTGCAAATAACGTGGTCTACCACGTTTTCCTTTTCCAGGAGGTATCCATTTCAATACTTCTTTGTTTGTTTCTGTGTCCCTTCTTCTCATTACATGTCCATAGTTGGATTTCTTCAATCTCATGTACAATATCCTTTTCTACATTCATTATTTTTCTTATTGTATTATTTCTTACTTTATCCAATTTTGATATTCTTGCTGATCTTCTCAAAAAGTCAATTTCTGGGACTAATAATTTATTTCTGTGTTTTAGCTTCAACGTCCATTGTTTAAAACTTATATCATAAAACTTATAATGGGAAATAACATTACGAGGTTTTCAAGTTAATAAATTAAATTGATAGTAATTATCTCACATCACACAGTCCGTGTTCTTCAAAGCACAGGACTGTGGTTTCTGGAACAGCCATTCCTATCTTCATCAGAAATATGGCTAAAGATGTTTCAGAAACTGCAGTTCTGTGCTCTGAATTTTGAAAATCCCGGGTAAGTGATTTGATTAGGAGGTTCATCAGTCTACCAACAGATGTAGTAAGAAGCAGAACTCCTAGATGACAGAACAACAGTCATGGAATTGCTGAAGAGGAAACAAGTAAGGTTTCAAAGCCTGTTTAATTAGAAGACAGGATATGAGGTGAGGTGATAAAGAAATTATTTTAGTATTTAAAGGGAGTGAAGTTGTGAGGTGTTATTTTAGTTAAAAAATAACTCTTTTATTAATAGTGAGTAGAGAACATATTTTTAACGACTCACCTCATATAATTTCAGATTTTTTTGATACCGGCGGTTTCAGACAATATCTTGTCCCTCTTCAGTCATTGGCTTCCATGACTGAAAGAGGGACAAGATATTGTCTGAAACCGCCGGTATCAAAGAAATTTGAAATTATATGAGGTGAGTCATTAAAACTATGTTCTCTACTCATTATTAATGATATAACCTCATAATGTTTACTTCCCAATATTAATTTAAATCTAACTCTTTTTATTTATTTATTTATTTTAAATGTTAACATACAACATTGCTTGTTTCCGAACTGTGCAGACACTCAAATGAATTGTACTTTTTAGAGAGCGATCACTTTCACTTTTGGCAACTGCACAACCTTAGACATGGAGTTTGACAGGTTATCAAAAACCAAGTAACTTACCATTAATATTTAAAGGAAGTGATGCTACAAGCTTTATTTTAATCAAATAAATAATAGTTTAAAAAACTAAAACAACAAACTTTATTAGAAAATCAAACTAACTAACTAATTCACTGGCACTATCGAACCTGTAGGTTCATGGCCGCGCGGACATAAGCTCTCCATATATTCCTATCCTGAGCCAATGTTTTCCAATCATCCCCTGTATAATCTACTTCCCTCAAATCATAGTTAATGTTATTCTCCCACCTCATTCTTGGTCTACCAACTGGGCATTTTCTCTCTGGTTTTTCTACAAGAAGGTTCCATGCACATCTTTCATTCCCCATTTGTGCCACATGTCCTGCTCATCACAGTCTACGAGACTTAACTGTTCTCATTATATCTGGTTTCCTATAAAGGCCATGTAATTCACTGTTATGCAGTCTTCTCCATTCACCTGTCCGTTCATCTCTCTTTGGTCCAAAAATTTTCCTAAGAACTTTATTCTCAAATGCTTGTAATCTCCTTTCCTGCCTTAAAGTAAGAGTCCATGTTTCGCATCCATATAATATAACTGGTAGAATAATAGTTTTAGAAAACCAAACTAAAAAATGAAAAATAATTTTAATTTCCAACATGCTTGGGATAAAATTAAAATGGTCAACAAAAAATCATCTAGAATAAAACTAGAATTATCTACAAAAAAAATAATTTTACCATCAAAAGTGTGGGGTGCTTTTTATGGTTTTTACGTTTTCTTCTTAGAGACTTTTTTTTTTACCAATATCTGTTTATTATCAAATATATTAATTGATATAGAGCACCCCATGCTTTTGATGGTTAAATTTTTTTTTTGTAGATAGCTCTAATTTTATTCTAGATGTGTTGGAGATGATTTTTTTGTTGACCACTTTAATTTCATCCCAAGCGGAAATTAAAATTATTTTTCATTTTTTAGTTTGTTTTTTAAAAAAGAGTGTTGTTTTAGTTTTTTTAAACTATTATTTAGTCTCATAGACTGCGATGGGCAGGACATGTTGCGCGTATGGGGAATGAAAGACGTGCATGGAAACTTCTTGTAGGAAAGCCAGAAGGAAAACGCCCAGTTGGTAGACCAAGAATGAGGTGGGAGAACAACATTAACTATGATTTGAGGGAAGTAGATTATACAGAGAATGATTGGAAAGCATTAGCTCAGGATTGGGATGTATGGAGAGCTTATGTCCGCGCGGCCATGAACCTACGGGTTCGATAGTGCCAGTGAGTAAGTAAGTAAGTATTATTTATTTTTTTATTTTGGTTTCCTAAACATGTAAATATCTTTAAATTCGATACTATTGTAGTATGAGCTAAAAGTAATACTCTTCTAAAAAAAGATCCTCTGGGCTGGATTTGAACCAGCGACCTATGGATTACTGAAATTATATACCACTACAGTCCATCACTCTACCAACTGAGCTACCACAACAATGGACAAAAAAGTTGATATGTCCACAACCTATTATACTGATCTTTATTTTTTTTATGTCCTGATGATCCTGGCCAGGATCTTAAAAAATGTATGAAATTATTGTATTGACATTGGTCCTTTACAAGTATACAAAGTTTCAAGTTGATCCAATGTTTTTAAGTGGGTGAAAATCGTATTGAAAGATTCCGTTACATAGACAGATACAGGTTGTTACGCCTACACTAGGGCCTAACTGCCATAATAATAAAATTCTATAAAAACAGATGAAGCATATACACAAGATACTTCTTTATTATACCAAAATATAGGGAATAAATAATCACCCTTTAAATGCGGATTGAAGTCTCAATCAAAATATACACAAGTGTTTTATAGATAAAAAACTAGGGTAAAAATTATAATAAAATTACTATTTCACATCAATATATTTTTCAATCTATGAGGATACTTACAAAATCTTATATAATATCAAAAACAACTTTGTTAGTTTCAACCTAATGGGACACTCTTACGAAAACTTATATAACCCAAACACATTAGGATAAGTAGTTAAAAACATCTTATATAATATGACCCTGAGAGAACTAGGAATATTACAAAATATTGGGTAAGAAAATAGGGTTTCCATTAGGTTTTGGGAATGGTAAAAGGTAGAGATGATATAAAAACGGGGCTTTTGGATAGTAAAAGTCAGGATGGTGTGGAGGACCGGAGCATTCGCTTCAGATCCTCCTGGGAGAACAGGCTGGAGGACCATGGGGGTCCTCCAGGAGGCAGCTCTACATGGGTAAGAAGCTTTAAACTATTTTATTATCACTCTAAAAAGTTCAGTTTTTTAAATGGTAGCTAATATAAATGTAAGACAAATGTCAACAAAACTTTAAGGCCCAAACGGTCCCCGAAATCATATGGCCATCATCATCATCACCCTTATCATTATCATCATCATCATCATCCTTCACCGGTGTGGAAAGCAACAGGAAGCTACCACACCTACAATTCCCTAGTAAAGCTGCAATCATAGCATGAAAATGCTATGATTGCAGTGAAGGACCTTCCTTTGGGCAGAATTACTATGGATGGATGGATGGTGTTAAATCTAACTCTATTTATTAACCAAATAACTTGTTATGATAGTTTTATGGAATGGTAAAGCAAACAGATTTGCCATGTGGTGAATATTTTGCACATATTTGCTTACTAATATTATGGTGCTCAAATGATAAGAACTTAGGAGATCACCCAAATTTCATGTCTAAGACTGTACATGTGTACTGGTTACAGTACATTATCATTATTATTATTATTATTATTATTATTATTAATATTATTATTATTATTGAATCTCCAAATATTTTGAAACCCTATTTCGTCACAAAGGCATGTTAGGGTTGTAACTTACTATAACAATATTATGCTATACATTGTAAAACAGAAATATTATCTTATGGTTTTGAATGAGTGTTATGAATTACATAAATTATCTATAAGTGTCTTAGAAAATACTACATATTGTTATGAATGTGAGTTATGAATTTCATAAATTGTTTATAATAATTTTGGTTCTTAAAAATAACTTCACACATTGAGGCAGAAGCCTCATCATTATTTAAAAGTAAGTTTAACTAGAACCGTTGTCTTTCGAATACAGGACAATCAAATAAAACATGTTTACAGATTGTATTGATTCTTGACATTTACAATTATGATCACTGTCTGGGTTAATATTAAATCTTCTAAAATAACTTCCAAATTTTCCATTGTTAGTCATAAATTGTGTTAAAATGAAATTTGGAATAAAATGTTTTACATTTAGCCTATGGTGTACTGTAATGAAAAAAGAGCTGTTTAGTCAAAGCACCATTTGCAACTCCTTATCTAATGTTCATTCCAATCAGTGATGATATAGTCCAAAAGTTTCTTTTTAACATAGGATACTTGACACTTTGAAAATGAATAATGAAGCTCAGAAGATGCTGTGAATTTAACTAGTTGATCAGCACGTTCATTTCCCACAGTTCCCTGGTGCCCTCGTATCCAAGACAAGCACAGGTGTTTTGTGTAATTTTTTGTGTTATTTCTAATTTCTACTGAGTTTTGATTTAAATTAGATTTATCTGCAATCGATTGAAAAGCAGCCTGCGAGTCACTAAACATATGTGCACTACATTTGGGTTGTGGTTACAGTACTTATGTACATGGTATACAATGTGTGACATATTCTAGAGATTAGCCAAGTCTTCATTTTGATCTGTTGGTTTCTCATATATCTCGAGATCTTTGACATAATACCACACTCCTATATCAAATAAAGTGCCTGTAACTAAGAGACCTGAAAAAAAAAAGATTTATAATTAATTTAATTCTGCGTTAATATGTAAAACTTATTATACATATTTAAGTAAAATTTTATCACCTCACCTCATATTCTTCTTCTTCTTCTTCTTCTTTAGGTGTCATGAGCCGATTAGATTGGCTCTGGTGCTCCTGTCCATTACCTGCCAGATAATATACTTAAACTACTTGCAAAGCCGATCACATCGGTGGGTGTAATTTAAATCTCTGACACAAGAGATTTTACCAGTGGCATGCAGAGGGTAAAACTAGTTTCAGATCTAATTAAATTTACAGTGTTATTTATTTTACCATTCTTTAATTCCAACTTTCGGGGAATTCAATTTTACCCTATTAACCAAATTATGAGGTATTTATATTAATAAATGAGTTGGAGAAAATGTTTTAACATCTCACCTCACAAAGTTGTGTGTTTTCACGATACCGGTTTCAAAAGTATAGTATTACTTCCATCTTCAGTCAAATTCCAAATTGGTATCGTGAAGACACACAACTTTGTGAGGTGAGATGTTAAAACATTTTCTCCAACTCATTTATTAATAGTTTCAGATCCTTCTTCGGTCCCATCATCAGTATTTTAACAACCGCTGTTATGTCAAATGAAGAGCTGCCTCTTGCTCCCTCTGTAGGTAGACTGAAGAACCTCGAAATCAAAACATTTTCCCCGGGAATTTTAAAGTTCATTAATTTCTCTTTTTTTCTCTTTTTTTATGTATATTTTTTCCCAAACTGTGAGTTCTTTGAGTTTCTTTATTTGTTTTATTAATTTGATTATTTTTTATTTTTCTATTTGTTTTATTATAATTCACATAGAAAGCAAAAGGTCCTGGGTTCAAACCCCAGTCTGAGCATATATTTTTTCTCTTCAAATATTGTTTTATTAATTTTAAACATAACAACGGTCGTGAAATACTGATGAAGGAACCAAAGAAGGATCCAAAACTAGTTTAAGAAGATGAATATGAATTGAGGAACATACTTAATGATGTTCCTACTATTCCTGCCCAAGCTCCCGAAAATGAAGTAAAGGGTTCCAATGTCCTTATGATTAGTTGAAAATAATCATCGTTTCAAGTAGTAGAATGGCTGTGATAAAATTTTATATAAATAAACTAGCTAATTAAGTTATGTAGATAGGAAATAACACTATGAGGTTTTTTAATATTGTTTATTTTTTCTTTCATTCACCTCATACTTGATAACTCCTCGCAGACCCAGGTTTCGTCACATCATTTGTGACATTCTCAATGCTGTGTCATGCTCAGAACTGACGTCCAACGGCCTTCTATCCTGTAGACTGACCTCCATGCCATCGGACATCAGTTGTGAGCGTGACACAGCATTGAGAATGTCACAAATGATGTGACGAAACCTGGGTCTGCGAGGAGTTATCAAGTATGAGGTGAATGAAAGAAAAAATAAACAATATTAAAAAACCTCATAGTGTTATTTCCTATCTACATAACTTAATTAGCTAGTTTATTTATATAAAATTTTATCACAGCCATTCTACTACTTGAAACGATGATTATTTTCAACTAATCATAAGGACATTGGAACCCTTTACTTCATTTTCGGAGCTTGGGCAGGAATAGTAGGAACATCATTAAGTATGTTCCTCAATTCATATTCATCTTCTTAAACTAGTTTTGGATCCTTCTTTGGTTCCTTCATCAGTATTTCACGACCGTTGTTATGTTTAAAATTAATAAAACAATATTTGAAGAGAAAAAATATATGCTCAGACTGGGGTTTGAACCCAGGACCTTTTGCTTTCTATGTGAATTATAATAAAACAAATAGAAAAATAAAAAATAATCAAATTAATAAAACAAATAAAGAAACTCAAAGAACTCACAGTTTGGGAAAAAATATACATAAAAAAAGAGAAAAAAAGAGAAATTAATGAACTTTAAAATTCCCGGGGAAAATGTTTTGATTTCGAGGTTCTTCAGTCTACCTACAGAGGGAGCAAGAGGCAGCTCTTCATTTGACATAACAGCGGTTGTTAAAATACTGATGATGGGACCGAAGAAGGATCTGAAACTATTAATAAATGAGTTGGAGAAAATGTTTTAACATCTCACCTCACAAAGTTGTGTGTCTTCACGATACCAATTTGGAATTTGACTGAAGATGGAAGTAATACTATACTTTTGAAACCGGTATCGTGAAAACACACAACTTTGTGAGGTGAGATGTTAAAACATTTTCTCCAACTCATTTATTAATAGTTTCAGATCCTTCTTCGGTCCCATCATCAGTATTTTAACAACCGCTGTTATGTCAAATGAAGAGCTGCCTCTTGCTCCCTCTGTAGGTAGACTGAAGAACCTCGAAATCAAAACATTTTCCCCGGGAATTTTAAAGTTCATTAATTTCTCTTTTTTTCTCTTTTTTTATGTATATTTTTTCCCAAACTGTGAGTTCTTTGAGTTTCTTTATTTGTTTTATTAATTTGATTATTTTTTATTTTTCTATTTGTTTTATTATAATTCACATAGAAAGCAAAAGGTCCTGGGTTCAAACCCCAGTCTGAGCATATATTTTTTCTCTTCAAATATTGTTTTATTAATTTTAAACATAACAACGGTCGTGAAATACTGATGAAGGAACCAAAGAAGGATCCAAAACTAGTTTAAGAAGATGAATATGAATTGAGGAACATACTTAATGATGTTCCTACTATTCCTGCCCAAGCTCCGAAAATGAAGTAAAGGGTTCCAATGTCCTTATGATTAGTTGAAAATAATCATCGTTTCAAGTAGTAGAATGGCTGTGATAAAATTTTATATAAATAAACTAGCTAATTAAGTTATGTAGATAGGAAATAACACTATGAGGTTTTTTAATATTGTTTATTTTTTCTTTCATTCACCTCATACTTGATAACTCCTCGCAGACCCAGGTTTCGTCACATCATTTGTGACATTCTCAATGCTGTGTCACGCTCACAACTGATGTCCGATGGCATGGAGGTCAGTCTACAGGATAGAAGGCCGTTGGACGTCAGTTCTGAGCATGACACAGCATTGAGAATGTCACAAATGATGTGACGAAACCTGGGTCTGCGAGAAGTTATGAAGTATGAGGTGAGTGAAAGAAAAAATAAACAAAGTAGCTAATACCCGGTGTGCGATTTTATGCCTAAATAAATGAAAATTAATGGGCTTTTATGTTTAGTTGAATAACTGAGAGGAAAAATAATTATAAATTTATATTTTTAGATACCCCGTGCTGATTACCCGGCATTGCCTGGGAATCTACTTATCCCGATCTTCTTGGCATAAATGAGCTGAAAGACCAAAAATTAATGTACTTCTTATGATTAGTTGAATAAGTAAAATGAAAAATAACTATAAATGTAAATCATAATTATTTTAAGATTCCCTGTGCTGATTACCCGGTGTTGCCCGGGAATCTCCTTATCTCGATCCTCTTGATATGAATGAGCTAAAAGACAAAATTTTTTATTGTGAGTTATCCGTAAAAAATACCTGCCATGTGCTGCTATGGTTGCACAGGAATCTACGTACTTGTCTCAATCTTCTTGGCATCAATGAAAGACAAAAATGGTTATTGTGAGTTATCCATAAGAGATAAACATATGCTGTTGCAGACTTTTTTGTAGAGCTTTTTGAGATATTCAATTCTGTGTTCATTAATTTTGTGTATTTGTTATGGTTTAGGCAGCGTAAGTCATTTAAGCATCCAAAGAGCTTTTTTCTTCACATTTTCCACTACAAAGGGCGATTTTTAAGAGTGTAGGAGTTGAGTATCACAACTCTCTTATAGCTTATGTTCACCCCGGGAATCTCCTAAACATTTTGCAAAAAGCCCCATCACAATCGGATCAACGCATAAAGTACAAACAAACATTCAATTTTATATATGCAGGTAATACCTCATAGTTAATTCCTAAAAGTTAATTATCATACATACTTTGACTTAGGGTTTGTTTAAGTTATATAGCTATGATATTAATAAAATTAAAATGAGTCAATATTCATCTCACCTCATGAACTCTGTGTTCTTCACAGCACAGAACCGCAGTTTTAGGAACAGATGTTACTATGTTCAGCCATCTTTATGACTGTTGAATTTATGTATTCACCATCACCTTCTAAACTGCCATCTAGCGTTGATTTGATGAACTTTGAGATCAAATCTTGCTGCCAGGAATTAAAACAAATCATGGATCTAAATTTGTTCTTCTGAATGCATACCTTTTCCCAAACTGTTAATTCCAAGGGCTTTGCATGTTTTAAAAGTCTTGTTTCTCTTTCAATTTTATGATTCTTTAGCAAACTATGAGCTGCAGTTGCTGATTTTTCAATTTCAACATTTTTAATATTCCTAAAGTGTTCCTTTGTACAAGTGTTCAGAAAAAATCCAGATTTTTACTATCTGCGATATTAACTTTTTTACTACTTATTGGAAAATTACCCAAGCTAAATTTATTTATCGGTGCTGATGTGATATTGAATTTCTTGAATATTTTTTAAATTTGTTTGTATTTCATGATGGTAAGTAATTTTTCTTTTTTTTTTCTTTCCTAGAATGTAATATAGGGTGAATGTACTCATTTAATATTTTTTGTTGTTTGAAATTCATTAACTAATTTTTTTTATTCAATGTCATCACATTGTCATTTCGACATTCTGGTATTCTCTCTTGGCATGGCATTTTTGTAGCCCACTTCTAAGGTTGGGGGGCCTTGAAGGCAGAGTTACACTGCCCCGATGATATATATATATATATATATATATATATATATATATATATGATAGATGATGATGGTAATGATGCACCAGGAGAGGCCTTAATCCTAAACTTAATGAATATGTTAATGATGATAATGATGCCCAGATGACATTCGGGGACTGTTTGGGCCTTAAACGTTCCTGACATTTGTCTTAAAGGTAAGGAAAAACCCCAAAAAAAAAACCATCACCCAGGAAACTTGACCCGACTGGGGATCGAACCCAGGTCTGCTGCGTGACAAGGCAGCATGCTACCTCAAGACCATAGCGGTGGACTTAATTAATTTATTATTATCTCTTTTCCAAAGTTATTTAAATTAGTTATGTTTAAAATGTGAATATATTCTTTTTTTAAATATTTTTTAATCTGTATATTAAACTGTTGAAAAGTGTATGTTTATGTGCAACATGATTAAAACTTGGAGGTTTTATGCAATTATCTGTAAGAGTATTTTTCCTGTAAATATTGAATTCAATTCTATATTGCTGGGCAGCTCCATGACACAAGCATTTAGATGCTCATCTCTCACTACTCGGGTCCCGAGATTGAATCTCGATCACTCCAAGTGGGTTTCGTTGGACGAAATGGAGCTTGGGCATGTTTTTCTCAGGGTTTCTCCCATTTTTCCCTGCCACAAATTTCATTCCACCATTTCTCCACACTTATCCATTTAATTCATCTACCCCTGTGACAGTGTGTCAGGAATGGTTGGCTGGCACCCTTGTCGTTCACAGATCTCTATAAATATAGGGGCTTTATCTCATTCCTCGACCCGGCCATGAGTTGGACACAAGTTAAGGAAATTTCATATTTCATTTCTATATTTCTGTTCAATCTTCATTATGTACAGATCCAAAAATGGAATTTGGTTATTCATATCTACTTTAATATTAAATTTCACAGATTCTTCTCAAAGAGTAAGTAATTTCAATGCATCTTCAATATATTTGGAATTTATAACAGAGAAAATAATCACCTATATATCTATACCAACACTCAATATCCAAGGGCAAGCAATGATGATTTTGACACTCAAGATAACCCACAAACAAATTAGCCAAAAATGGTGAAAGTGGATTACCCATTGCCAAACCTGAGAACTGTTTGTAAAATTTTCCATTCAAAGTGAAAAAATTATTGTCAATAAAAATTTTTGAGCTATAGTATACATGTCATCAGATTTTTAGTATAAGACAGATTTTAGAAAAGAAATGGGAATATAATGGTACTGTACATCAACTATATGTAGACTTAAAAAAATCATATGATTCAATTAAGAGGGAGAAGTTATATAGTATCCTGCTGGAGTTCGGAATTCCTAAAAAGTTAGTTAGACTTATACGAATGTGTCTAAATGGCTCAACGAGTAGGGTGCGTGTAGGCAAACAGTTTTCAGACACTTTTGAAATCCAGAATGGGTTGAAGCAAGGAGATGCACTATCTCCTCTACTATTTAATTTTTTACTAGAGCATGCCATTAAATCTTTAGAGAATGAGGAAGGCTTACAACTGAATGGTATTAATAAGTTGTTAGTTTATGCTGATGATGTAGTACTACTGGCTGACAGCGAGGAGATACTAAAGGCCAACACGCACACACTATTGAGTAACACTAAGAAATTAGGACTGGAAGTAAATATCAGTAAAACTAAATATATGGGTCACACGTAGAAAATACATTATATAATGGAAATGGACAGCTAATGACAAATGAGGGAAATTTTGAGGAATTGGCTGAATTCAAATACCTAGGAACAATAATCACAAATAGGAATGAGATGCACAAAGAAATTAAACATAGGCTCAATTCTGGAAATGCATGCTATTATGCATTGCAGAGACTTTTGATGTCCCAACTCCTTTCAAAAAACGTTAAGCTGAAAATATATAAAAACTATTATTCTACCAGTTATATTATATGGGTGCGAAACATGGACTCTTACTTTAAGGGAGGAAAGGAGATTACGAGTATTTGAGAATAAAGTTCTTAGGAAAATTTTTGAACCAAAGAGAGATGAACAGACAGGTGAATGGAGAAGACTACATAACAATGAACTACATGGTCTTTATAGGAAGTCAGATATAATAAGAACAGTTAAGTCTCGTAGACTGCGATGGGCAGGACATGTTGCGCATATGGGGAATGAAAGACGTGCATGGAAACTTCTTGTAGGAAAGCCAGAAGGAAAACGCCCAGTTGGTAGAACAAGAATGAGGTGGGAGAACAACATTAACTATGATTTGAGGGAAGTAGATTATACAGGGAATGATTGGAAAGCATTAGCTTAGGATAGGGATATATGGAGAGCTTATGTCCGAGCGGCCATGAACCTACGGGTTCGATAGTGCCAGTGAGTAAGTAATTAGTATAGTATACATGTCAATTTTTTAAAATATTTTTTATATTATATATTTTCTTCTTATAATCTGAAAAAGTTGAAAAACTGCTGTAAATAGAGGACATTGAACCATACCATATGTTTTCCAAGTAAAACAAACTTTCAAGAACACCCATTTGATGGTAAGGTATAAAATTATAAATTTAGCATTATACGCGGTAGAATAATTCAACAAATGAATGAGTCATTTCTTATCTTACCTCATAGTTTATGTTTTCATGCAGTAGAATATGTCGTTCATGAAAACGAGATCTGAATTTCATACCAAATAGGATTAAAAGATTTAAAGTAAATGGATTATATTTCACGGCAGATAAGGTGGAATTGTTGAAGCACTTATTTAATACTGGGGTTCTCTGTCCCATGGCATTCCTTGGTTGAGATCTTGCAACACACCCTCTAAATTTCTTTCCTTCTGCCTGGGAAGTACATGTAATATTGATTACCGGGGATATTTCCAAAGAAAATTCTTATTTTTACCTTCATAACAGTGAAAATTCAAACTGTTATAGTTCCTGAGATATTATAACTTTATTTTGTAATTAAAATAGGCTTATTGAATAGATGAAGAAAGTAGCAAATAAAGTTTCATATAAAATTGTTCTTTGAAGAAAAAAGGCCGAGAGGGAGATGACCAGCTTTTTATTTACCCACCTTAACAGTACCTAATTGCATGAAATATTAATAAAATATTATATTAAATGTATTTACCTGCGGGAAGTAATTATCATTTCTTTACTTTACTCGTATATATGAAAATAAAGTGGGACTATTTCCTGTCATGACCATAAAGGTTATAACAAATTATGTCCAAATTTAACTTTTACTTATTTAACTGCGTAAAATATAAAAAGGGCACTCCATGGAATTCATCTAGGTTAGAGAAATTGATTTAGGTTACAGTAATTGAATTAGGTTTGGTTAGCTTTTAGGTCCCTTGCATTTTAAATGTGATTTAATACATATAATAAATTAACTCTTCATCACAGTTATTCTATGAAAATTCAACATGTCTGATGGTTACAACATAAAATCATATTTTCACTAGTACATTTCATAATATGTTAACATAATTTGACAATGGTGATTACCTGCAGATAAGTGGTACTATTATCACATTGTAATACTTTAAATTGCATCAAAAATGGCATAAGTCGCATAAGCAAAAAGCTGGTCTTGTACAACCCCACTGAAAAAAATATAGATCCACGAATTTTAAAGTTCCTGGTGAGCTAGATTTAAACACAAAGTTCATCAAATTGGCACCAGATAGCAGTTTCAAAGTTGTTGGTTTGGCTGAGAATACAGGCAATGGCTTTTAAAACCAGTCCTGAGAAATTAATGCAGTTTTATGAGGTGAGATGTAAAAACTTATTTCTGACTCACTCTTCGAGTGCTCTGTGAACTCACTTATTATAAACTATATTTTATGCTTAGATACTTTGTTTTCTTCTCCCAATCTCTTTCAAGAACTGAAATAGAAGGAAGGCAAACACATTGGGGACAGTAAGAGCTAACAGGAATATTCTAAGAACTTTTTAATAAGAAAACTAGAAAAGATCAAGTTAAAGAATTCTTGTATTGAAATAGATTATGAGAAAAGAGGGTTGTCAAACTTAACCTAAATTACAGACCATGGCCAATCATAGGAATAATTCTCTTTAAGGAAAAATTCCTAATGTCTGACTAAGAATTGAACCCAGAACCTCATGAACCACCTGCCCATGAGGCTGGTCTTATGCTTTTATGTAAAATACTAACCTTCAATTCAAGTGGATGAATACCATGAGGATATTACAATAATTACAAATAGGAATGTGATGCACAAAGAAATTAAACATAGGCTCAATTATGGATATGCATGCTATTATGCATTACATGCATCCCAACTCCTTTCAAAAAAACGTTAAACTGAAACTACATAAAACTGTTATCCTACCAGTTATATGGATGCGAAACATGGACTCTTGCTTTAAGGGAGGAAAGGAGATTAAGAGTATTTGAGAATAAAGTTCTTAGGAAAATGTTTGGGCCAAAAAGAAATGAACAGACAGGTGAATGGAGAAAACTACATAACAATGAACTACATGGTATGTATAGGAAGCCAGATATAATAAAAACAGTTAAGTCTCGTAGACTGCGATGGGCAGGACATGTGGCATGAATAAGAAATGAAAGAGGTGCATGGAAGCTTCTTGTAAGAAAATCTGAAGGAAAACGCTTATTGGTAGATCAATAATGAGGTGGGAGAATAACATTATCCATGATTTGAGGGAAGTAGATTATACAGGGAATGATTGGAAAACATTAGCTCAGGATAGGGATGTATGGAGAGCTTATGTCCACAAGGCTATAAGCTACAGGTTCGATAGAGCCAGTGAGTTAGCTAATTAGTTAGATACCCTGAGGAATTTTGTGAAAATTCAGCCTTCAAGATGACAAAAGAACAGTATAAAAAAGATTGTTGCAGGAAAAAACCTCCCTCTGTATTCATGAAAGTTAAAAATACCAAAATTTTAGAAGATATTTACAAGATAGTTTACGGTGACTTGGTTGATATTCTGATTAAAAACCACTTTTTGAAGAGACTGTAGAGCAGCAGGAATTTAAATTGGTTTCCATGCATTGACTATAGTGTAAAAGGACTAAGTTGGCATGATTTCTGCTATCCTTGTCTAGAGAACTGTTCTTCCACCCTTCGCAAAACACAATGGGCTACCCTTGTAAAATTACTTAGGAATGCTAGAAAAACTCCACTCCCCACTTCCGTCCAGTCACTTTTGTGTCAGGTAATTTTTGTCAGTGGCGACTGGTTCAGAGTGCTCTGTTAAAAGTGACTGCAGAAAATTGGAGAAGAGCGTGTGAACACACTGAAAAGATTGAAGAGTCATATTGGCAGGCAGACGGTTTAATGGACGAAATTAGTGATCGGTTTGAAATAAATTTAGACGATACCAACGACGATGAAAATGAAAACATAGAAACTTGCCAGGAAGAATTTTTAGAAGAAGGTAATGCCACCACTGATCTATGTTCACTGCAGGGAGTGTCTGCCCTACCGCTGTCACCGTGAAGATATATGCGTATGAGTGAGAAAGAATATGGTAGACTTCTTTAGCCCTCATGGACTATAGGCCACTTCCAAATGGTGTATCCCAATGGGATAAATACATAGGTAAGGTAAAGTGATCCCTCTACAGGCCTCAGGAGGCCCTTGGGGTAGTAGGAGGTTAAGGCTCCCATTTTTTCTGGACAATCGGCGCTTCATATCAGCCAGGTTGTCAGCCCTGCGTGACGGCCGTCTTTACCCCCAGAACAAGTGTCTGGTACTCATTTTCATTAGAGGCTGAGTCGACCCCAGGACCATGGTGCTGCTAGAAGATTTGGGTCAGTTTAAAAATCCTAACCCCACTGAGACTTGAACCCTGGACCTTCCGGCTTGTAGCGCAGTACCTTAACCACTATGCTACGACGTGCCCCAAAAAATACATAGGTACATTACATATATGAGCAAGTTCTCTTACTATTTTTAGTAACATACCTGCAGTTGAGCAATTGAGAAGAAAACTCAATCTTTGTCCATCATAAAGCCAACAATTGCCAGTTACACCACATGATTGTTGCCAAACTATGCAAGCAAAATCTGAAATTAAAATGTCCATAGAATTAGTATAATGATTTACTAATTTCAAAAGTGTGTATTTTCCAGTGCCACCTACTGCACTTCTTGTGCTTTGGGTTTACAATAAAAATTTCTAACCTTCATCATCTAAGACTGGATACACGTAATGAAGAATGAAATAGATTTTATCTGATTCAACATATAAATTATAAACATCTCATATCAATACTTCCCAACAAAACATTTAAATAAAAAAGCCTAAGATGTTGAAACATCACTTAAAAAATAATTATAAAGTAATATTATTACCTACTATCATACCAGATAAAATAGGTCCTGGTATATAACAGAGAGAACATAACAGCACTTCTGCAAACCCAATGGAAACAGACTTATCTTCTGGTTTCACACACCTGAAATAAAATTCACACAAATTAAAGTATAGAACTAATATTGTTTATTTTTTATTATTTCACTCACCTCATACTTCATAATTCATAGCAGACCCTGGGTTTCTTCACATAATTTGTGACATTGTCAATGCTGCATCACGTTCACAACTGACGTCCAACGGCCTTCTATCCTCCAGACTGACCTCCGCGCCATCTGGTGGCCGACCGAAGAAATTTCCAAATCAGTCCTCTTTCTTTATAACCGGGTATTTCAAAATTCATAGTTGTATTTTCATTCTTGCATATGTAAATTTTTTCCCAAATTGTGAGTTCCTTCGGTTTTTCCAATTGTTTAAGTAATTTTGTTTTGGTTTCTATTCTATGTATTCTATGTATTCTATGTATTCTATAGAATAGAAACCAAAACAAAATTACTTAAACAATTGGAAAAACCGAAGGAACTCACAATTTGGGAAAAAATTTACATATGCATGAATGAAAATACAACTATGAATTTTGAAATACCCGGTTATAAAGAAAGAGGACTGATTTGGAAATTCTTCGGTCGGCCACCAGATGGCGTGGAGGTCAGTCTGCAGGATAGAAGGCCGTTGGACGTCAGTTGTGAACGTGACGCAGCATTGACAATGTCACAAATTATGTGAAGAAACCCAGGGTCTGCTATGAATTATGAAGTATGAGGTGAGTGAAATAATAAAAAAATAAACAATATTAAAGAACCTCATAGTGTTATTTCCATCTACATAACTTAATATAGAACTAATGTTTAATTAGATGACGTTATGCATCATTCAGCTAAGTGCCATTTGTGATTTTTATGTCATCTGTTGCACTGGCTCTTGAAGTTAGTGTAAGCACAGTTTTAGTGCCAAATCTTTAAATGTAGCCTTATTTTGATGTTATATTTTAAATTAACATGTTCCAGAATTGGATATAGTTTTATAATTACATTCGAACCCCGGACCTCTGACTCTGTACATCAGTCAAAATAGTAGCTTTAACATCTTAAAAATTAATGTTTAAATTCTCAATAAAAAAAATACTTCAAAAAGAAGTCGTCAGGTGGCATTGTTGATAGCGTTGGCTATCGGCATTCGGGTGAAAGGAGAATTAACTGTATAGTAGGAAGAAATTTGACGTTCCTATCTGAAGTTCGAATGGCGTAATGGTTACCGCACTGAAGTACAGAGTCAGAGGTCCGGGGTTCGACTCCCGGTTCGAATGTAATTTTTATTTCTAAAATAAAACTATAGCCTTATTATTAAAAACAAAAGTTAATACCATTCAGTCCTATCAGAGAATCTGTGTTTTACAACAAATGGCTATGATACTATAATTTCATAAATGCAACAAATTTTGCATCATGCAGCTAAGCACCAAATGTTCCCACTCTTAGATTGTTGATGCATAACTGTCAAATAAGGGAAATAACTTGCAATATTCAGTATTGTTAGTTTGGTGCTATAATAAATGATGAAGACTGACTTAAACTTCAGACTATTTTTCTCAAAACTTACATAATGGCGCATAGCCATGCGCCGCACAATCCTACCTTTTTATAACATTGAGTTTGAAAGTTGGTTGGTTGGTATCTAATGTCGAGCACTTGATAATGAAATCATTCGTTCTCTTGCATTCTAATATTTAGCAGAAAGGCTGGTCTCTTCTACAAAAGCTGGACAACGGAGGAGATGGTTTCTTTCCATATCTTCATTTAAATTGCAAAAAGGGCATTTAGGTGAATCTGTTATGCCAATTCTGTGTAGGTGTTTATTCAAGCAGTCATGTCCCGTTAGCAGTCTGAATGTTGCTACTGCAGATTTTCTTTGTAATGTAGTAATGTCATAAGCTTGTAGATTTTCCCATTCCTTTCCAGATGTTTTGGTGGTGTATTCTTCTCTAAGTTTATTGATGTATTTATTTGAGATAATTCTTTTGATAGAGTGAAAGGAAACTGGAGTAGAAGTTGGGTTTGATACAATTTTACTACCCTTCTTGGCTAGAAAATCGGCTATTTCATTGCCTGTCACTCCACAATGGGCCGGAACCCATTGAAGTACAACTTCTTTATGTAGATGGGATAACTGTTTTATCATTTTGTGACATTCGATAATTTTGATGCTTTTGGGTGTTGTTTGAGTTTGAAAGTATTGAGTAACAATCTCAACATTCCTTTGCCCGGGCCCATAGAAGGCAAAGATTAATCCACCTTTCCTTTGTAAATTACTTAACATACAGTACTGAATGCTAAACTGTATTATAATCGTGGAAGCTGGAAGGAAAAAGGGGTTTAATTTGGCTTGAGAAAGTTTTAGAATTATTACAACCCTTTTGGACAATGGTTATAGGTAGCGAGGTCGGCTCCAAAAGGCAAGGTTTTTTTTATCAATATGTAATCTATGCTGTTAAAGTATTAGGGCTATGATGTTGGAGAATCGTTTCTCTGCTGCTCCCAGTCTGCCTGTAGAACACGTCAGCCATTATCAATGCTAGAGATCTCTCAAGGTTAGCTTTATTTTAGTGAAGGAATGATTGTACCGTTATTAATTACCACACATAAACCAACAACATCAACCTTTATTATAACATATATATATATTAGAACATTTGCTAAACTAATTCATACACAAAATTACTCGAAATTATAATCTTTTATAGTCATAAACATGAATGTTTCATGACGCGGATTTACTTAAAGAGCTACGTTAAACCATGAGATAAGTCATAAATGAGTGTTGTATTTCGTTTCAAGCTGAAGTCTTTCCTTCGACTCCTGATCCTAAATTATCCTAAGCTACTTCAAGCTAAAGTTAATTCAAATTGATTTTATTTAAAGTTAAATGTAAAATAATTAAAAACAAATTACAAGTTAATTTTAGTCTCCACCTGGAACTTTTAATATTTACAAAATATACTTACACCCGAGTTTCGAATCCATGTCCTCTCTGAGCGTTTCCCAAAAGCTGCCTCCGATCTCAATTTTGGACTCAAAATCGTCGTTATTTATTCGATATTTTTTCCCCTTCCAGCGTGAGCCTGTGCCGGTCATAGCCATTATTTCCTAATATGGGGTAATAATTTGGTTTTGTCAGGGACAGATCATATAAGTTGTTTGTCTCCTTATCTAAAGTGTTATTCAAATGGTGCTATTTTCCTGGTATTTTCGTAATTCTGTCCTAATAGTTTGAAAAATATGTTTTTCCCAAGACCCAAGCTGTTCCTGCAACTTCAAGATTTTTTCATATTTTCTTAATTTTTCCCTGTTTTTTATCTCTTAAAACTCGTCCCTAATTTCGGTTATGCTTTTATTAGAGCTTCCAACGTTGATTATTTTTTCCTCTACCTTTTGATATAAAACAGCAGTTTATCTCGCCTCGGTCTCTGTCTTTTTAGCGTTATTTTTACGGAATCTGCACTTAGGACCTATTGTATTTACAACAAACTCCTCCCCCCCAAATATAACCATAGGTTTGCAAAACCGTCGGTTATTCTCTAACATAAAATATCTCGAGGATGAATTTCCAAAATTTTGGAACTCGTATGTCTACCCATAAAATTAGTCATCTGTGTTTAACGGGGTATTCCTAACGGCGGGCCTCACAATTCCTAGAGAAGGGCTCGTCACCTTCTGAAATTAATTATTACGCTTGCCTATGTCCCGTGATTTCATCTCTGTATCGTCTTACGTCACTATCATTAAAAAAAACATTAAATTCCTTAATTCCGATGCTTACGTCGATTGCCGCGTGATGGTTTTATACGAGGTAGTTCCTGGTAATTTTTAAGCCCTGTCCGGGATTTTTTTTTTTTCATGTTGCCTAAACCCCTTCCCTCGTCTCTCTTCCTGTTACCACGTATTACTGTTAGTTTTCGATGATGCGTCCAGCCGAGTGGGACCACGTGTTCCTTCTACATAAGTTCCAGGTGAGTTACATTTATTTTATGTTAAACTTAAACAACTTAGATAACTTTGAGGAAACTTATTCGATGTTCACTATGCCGCGATGTTTTTTATTTGATTCATGTAATCGAAGTGCCTTGCCTCATCGCGATTAAACATCACCTTAATGGGTGAAAAGTTGCGAGATTTATCGAGAATAAATTTCCTCTCAGTTCTTACACCTATTCCTACGCCGTTTACATTAGCTATTTAAACATTTTTAAAGCACTGTATTTAAATAATTATGTCTTAACAGAACCTAAATGTTTATAATATAGTTGACCTAATTCTAAATTATCATATATTTCCCTCTCTTCAATCTTCGTGTGTTTTCGTGTTCTTTCGTGATTATAATATATTCCGTTATTCACTGATCGCCCTGTAATTTTTAATTGCCGTACACTTGTTTATATTCCGTTATTCACTGATCGGCCTGTAATTTTTAATTGCCGTACACTCGTTTATATTCCTTTATTCACTGATCGGCGTGTAATTTTTAATTGCCGTACACTCGTTTATCCAAAAAGTTAAATGTATTGACTTTTTATTTGAAGTTGTCCATTGATAGACCTATCATTTTTATGTCCTTAGCACTTGGGTTGGTCCGCGCTGGACTTAGGTTTGTGGTCGTGGTCCAGGGTTCGAGTCCATCACCGTCCATGTGTTGGTGAGGTACCGAGCAGTGCCACATGTGCCGGCTCCTAATTCAAGGTAGGCTTTACCATGTTATTTGATTATGAGGGTCCACGTTCCATACCCAGATAGGTCCATAGGACAATTTCAGGATGGGTTGGATGGATTTCCTTCATAAAGCGTTGTGTTGCTAGGATGCTCAGCAGTTAGGGTGAATCATTGGGTAGTTTGGATTAGAGGTTAGGGTTGACTGTGGAGTTAGTGAGTTTTTTTTGTTGCTGGGTTTGGTTATGTTGTTGATCAGCTGGACCCTTATCCTGGTAATGCCTTTATTCTGGTGATGTGTGTAGTGGAACAGGCGGCCATGGCAGTCTCCCTGTTGATGGTTAGACTTGTGGCAGTCCCTGGATCGCCTGGTATTGACTCCATTCTGTCCTAGCCGGGATGAACCGCTGGTCCAGGGGTGATGCTGGTTGTGGTGCTGAAACTCTCGTGTATGTTTTAGAGATTTGGTAGACAGTAAAACTTATGGGTGGAAGTCAGTTAAAAACTTATGGGAATTATTGATACCCATTCACTACCTTTAGTATATTTGCAATATTTAGTTCCAGGTGAATAGATAGCAAGCCGTATTTGGACATGATATTCTACTCGGGTGTGATTTCCTTTGGGATTTATTTTACTGGTTGTTGTTGCCTCCAGTTCGTAAATAGTAGCTTTTGATACATGATTAATCCTAGGTTTATTTACATTTTTAGTTATGCTACCCCTCGGTTAGCATGGGACATAATTGTTTTTTTTCCACCTAGGGTCCAGAAGTGATCGCCCATCAGGTTGTTAATTTCTGGGATGTTTTCCTAATCCCTGTTTAGTTTTATGATTTAACTCTTTTATTAACAATTGAAAATGGAACACGTCTCATATTAGAACAGAGTCATACTAAAATACGCTCGTCAGTATTAAACAGCAAACTCCATGTCACATGGGGTGTTAACTAAATTATGTGAATCAAAGAAGATTCTATCTAAGTTATTCTCAACCTGACGTTTCGGGTCGCCTTCCTCCCAGTTTAATACTCTTTACCAAGTCCCTTTTTATTTTGCATGTGTGTGGTCTATGATTTTATTTCCCTTTTGTTTCCCTTTATGTTGTGTTCACCCTAATTCTCTCTGTTTAGACCTATACCTGTCATAGCATTGCTTTCACCTTCTAATCCCCTAAACCATATTTCCATAAATTTTATCTCTCTTTATATAATTGTCCCTCTGTTTACCTAAACATATTATCCTAAAGGTCATCTCTATTCTATTTAATGTTTCCTCTGCTTGCTTATCCATATTATCCTAAATTCATCACTATTCTTTTAATGTTTCCTCTGCTTACCTAATCATATTATCCTAAATTCATCTCTATTCTTTTAATGTTTCCTCTGCTTGCCTATCCATATTATCCTAAATTCATCACTAGTACTTAGTTTCTTTTGAAGCTATTTATGGGAGCCGGAAATTCCATGAGCATGATAGTTCTTATTAAAAATTGTAAATTTTATTCGTCTGTTCATATCGATAGGTTCCATTATTCACTTTTAGACTGCTTATTGGTGCTTTCTTACCCATACCACCTTATTGGTTTAACCTCTCCTTTTCATGCACCTTATGTGTTTAACCTCTACTTTTCATGCAGTTTCCCTAAGTGTTTAGCTTTTTAACTTTCTTGTATCACCCTATGTGTTTTAAACCCCTAATTTCCTGTAGTACCTCATGTGTTTAACCTCTCTTTTCGTCTGCTCCTTATGAGTTAACCTCTATTTCATGCACTTCCCTAAGTGTTTAACCTCTAATTTCTTGTACTATCCTTATGTTTAACCTCCTTGGTATTGTACTACCTATGTGTTTAACTTCTCCTTGGTATGCAATATCCCTACTTACTTGTATTACTTATGTGTTTAACCTCTAAATTTCCGAGATCTCCTTTTATGTACTACCGTATGTGTTTTAACCTCTAATTTCTGTGATCTCCCTTCATGTGCTACCTTATGTGTTTAACTTCTCTACTTAGGTCATCTGTCTCTCTTGGCTCTACTCGTCGGTCGCACAATCGAAATGTCTGTGTTTCCCTTAGTATTTTCCTTCTAGTATCTCAACGTTTTCTGACGTCCCTGACTATTATTCGTTGTCCCTTCGTTATGACCATATCCATGTGTGCGTACGACTTTTTCTTCGCGGTTTCCCTGGCATCTACTCTTCGCGGGGGAGGCCCTGGACATCCCTTCGAGCGCGGCCTCGAGACAGAGATGGGTGTTCCCCATCAAAGTCGACGGTGGCCCGATTTTCTGCCCGCCTCATTTCCTATATTAGGCCCTGGACATCCCTTCGAGCGCGGCCTCGAGGACAGAGATGGGTTTTTCCCATCAAAGTCGACGGTGGCCCGATTTCTGCCCGCCTCATTTCTTATATTAGGCCCTGGACATCCCTTCGAGCGCGGCCTCGCGGACAGAGATGGGTTGTTCCCATCAAAGTCGACGGTGGCCCGATTTCTGCCCGCCTCTCTCAATCCTGCTGCCTCAGGAGTTTTATTACCTTAGAGAGGGCCTTTTTGAACTCATGGACGCCTCTAACATCGGAAAAGTGGATTTATATCTCTAATCTTTTTTGATGGGGATCCCCTATCGCCATCATCCCTCTCTAAACCCGGGTATCATGACTTTCCTTTTCCGTGGGTCTCCTTGCCCGTAATTCTATTGTGCTTTCATTTGTTCCTATGTTTCCTTGTTTCCCCTGTTAATTCCCCGATGCCTATCACTCCCTAAACAACGATGTTCCATATGGTCCCTAAACGTCAGTGCCAAGCCGGCAAGGGTTTTATGGCCAGTGCCCCAAGATCATTTTGGAGTTCTCAGTCTCTAGATCATGTCATAACGGGGGTGCGCCCCACCTTCCGACTTGCACCTGCCCTAGCTTGTTGGCGAAGTGTTCAAGCAACTCGCCAAATTTTCGAGGCCAAAACCTCTCCAAAAGGGTCCTTAGTCCTTCCCAAACTTGTATCCCCGTGTGCGACTATGTAAGTTTTCATGTCTGTGTGTGTATATCTAACGTTACCTAGCCTAGATTGACCTAAGTTGTAGCCTTGTCCTCTTATTTTTATCCCTTGTAGGCCTATATATGAAGAGTCTTAAAGCGATCTAGTTTTTACATATTATCGTAATATGTCATATCCCATATGTGTGTGTGTCCTACTACTCGACCGGTCACTAGTCCTAACTGACATGGAACAAGGCTCGCAGTACTAGGAGAGTCTAGGGCCCTTATGCCCTCCAAAACTTTACGAAGCCAGTCCATCTCAGCAGGAACCATTGCCTGCAGAGTGTAATTATTTGTTGTGTCATACTCAGTAATCGTATTTTGTGTAACCCCTGGGTTTCCATTTTGAAATTCCACTTTATCCACTAGATCGAATAAAACAACTCACTGATTGCCAAGTATCCTAATTTTTACCTTCTATATTCTAAGTGTATTATTCAATACGGTTGTAAATTCCTACTAAGTTTTCCATGCCCCTCTGCCGTTCCTCTTTCATTTTATGTATAAACATAAGTATGTTTTTGGTAGGTCGCTCTTATTTCGTTTTAATTATTATATTATTATTATTATTATTATAATTGTTATCATTATATATTATGGTTAATTAAATTAACGTGAATTATTATTATTATCGTATTATTATTATTATGATGATTATTATTATTATTATTATTATTATTATTATTATTATCATTGCTCGTTATTAATTTATTGAGTTTATTATTATCATTATTTACTTTCCTGGTGATTTATTATTATTATCATGTTTTTTACTAATTTTCAGGATCTTCATTAATATTAATAGTTTTATTTCTCTGTTTACATCCTATTAATCTCACGTGGATATCATAACTGGTCTCTAGCATCCTATCCTTGAGGATTATTCGTCGATGTTGTTTGTCAAGTATCCTAATTTCCACTCAAAAACACCATGTTACTGCCGAAAGAAAATATTTCTGGGAATAAGTCTATCCGCCCGTTATCATTTCTGTAAGCATCAGTCTAACCTTATTTTAACACGTCTGTAAGCATCTTGGTTCTACTTCCCCTCCGTAATCCTCACTAGCGGAGCTCTATGATTATGCCTAATTTCCGTACTCCTCTTCCATTCGAGCTCTCTTATTTATACAGAACTTCCATTCTTTTGTTTCCGAAACCTAAATCTGAATTACGGATCAAGCGAGTCCTCCCTTAATTGCGTTAGCCTCCTTGACTTTACTTTCGATTTACTTGACTCATGATTTAGAACCGTCTCCCATTGTAGTCGAAATTTTCACAGAATGCGCTCGCCAGCATTGTTGTAAATCTCTCAACACCGCATGAGAGGTTATGAAAAATTAATTTAAGTTATTATTTTACCTGAAGTTCGGTCGTCTTCCTTTCTATGAGTCTCGAATTGGAAATCCCTTAGTCATGTTATTTCCCTTAGGGAGGGGGGTGGTGTCTGCTTTGTTTTTTTTTTTTTTATTAGTCTCAATTCCTGCTTTTTGATCGCGTTCTCTCTAATTTATCCGAAGTTTCCATGCCCCTTTTCCATACTCTCTGTTTTCGAACCTAGAATCTACCTTCCTCATTAATTGAATTCGTCTTTTGATTGTGCTACTTCCCTATTCCCCTCTTTTCGATGTCTCTCTAAGTTTTAAGTTTCCAGGCCCTTTTCCCATTCTGTCTTTTACTAATAATATGCCACTTCTCCTTAACTGCTAATCCCTTAAGTTGTTATTCATATTTATCATTTATTTATTTTCCCATACGTTTCCTTACGATCAAAAATTTAATAGTATTTATTGCATGTATGTGTAAGGTGTCCCTCTGAATTATCTGCTAACTAGATGTTGACAATTGAATATTACCCTGAAGGAAGTCAGAACTTTCACTTCCAAAAAAAAAATATCACCTTCCAGCATCAGCTGAGAGTTTACAGCTATTTGACCTCCTAAATGACTCAGCCTGCCTGCACGTAGGCAAGACATGTCTCAAAACAAACTATCTATCAAGATGGCGATTTCTCAATTTCCCACGCTGGTGAGTTCATATTTATTATCCAGAAAATTTTTATTTCCTTGAAAAGTACCCTAGTATTATTATTATTTTATTTGTCATCCAATCTCTTCCATTATCTCGCATTATGAATGTTTGATTTGTACCCGACTTCGTGTGTTGTTTATTATTTTAGTGTGTGTTCTATTATTATTAATTTTAAATCACTCAGTTAGTCGTTCTCTCTGTGTTATATCTACCTTCGATTTTTAACTGAAAAACGTTCCTAAATATAATACGGTGCTCGCCAACCCATCATATCCTAGAAAACATTTCCAGCGGCAAATCGGTATTAAAAAAAATTCTTTGATATTTTTAGTATTAATATCCATTTCTACTAACTTGGGGGGTAAAGTACTGCGCTACAAGCCGAAACGTCGGGGGTTCAAGTCCCGGTGTGTTTTAGGTTTGTTAACCTGATCTAGACCTTCTGGCGGCACTATGCCCTGGGGTCGATTCAGCCTCTAACTGAAATGAGTACCAGACTCTTGTTCTGGGGGGAGGGCGGCCGTCACGCAGGGCTGATAACCCGGCTGACATTACGTGCTGATTGTCTGAAATTTTGGGGGACCTAACATTTTCGTTACCTCTATCCGTTTCCCAGACATATCCTAAACGTTTTCTAATGTTGTTGATTATGGAGGCACCTGCTCCAGAATCTAGGAGAAAGGTTCTATCCTTCCCTTCGTTTCTGATGGTGACTAGTAACTCCCTAGTGCCAGTGCAGGCCCTGAATATCCCTAGTTTCTCTGGGGTGCCGGGTTCGATGATTGGGTCTGTGTCACAGAACGATTCGTATTTGGGGTCTCCCTCTTCTAACTTTCTGGCGCATCTCTCGGGGTCGCTTGTGGAGAACCGTTCTTTGAGTCGTCTAGTGTCGTAATCTGAGCGTATTAATCTGGTATCGGCTTCAAAAAAAAGGCCCTAGCATCCCTTGTTAATTTTGTTTTCAAAATCATAACTTTTATTTCATGTGTCCATCGATTAATAGTGCTTAATGTATGTATCATATCTAGAAATGCTTCTATCGACATGCTCGGGGAAATTCCGTCCCATGGGGGAATTTGGTCTATTAGAGCCGCTCCATTAACGGAGTCCATGCTCGGAGGTGGGGCGTCGCTACGGTGGGCGTCGCGGAACTGGCTGCGACTGATACAATCTGCTCTCTAAATTGGGCCAAGATGGCCTCTTGCGCTACCATCCTAGATGATAATTCTCCTATCGCCTGGGACACCTCTTCGGGAATTTGCGGATTCATCTTGGGAGGCATTCTCTATTATTTTACTAACACAACAATGTACCTAACGTAACTAACCTTACTGCAAGCGTCAGAGTAGTTCTACCTATTCACACAACACCTAAGTTTCAAATTCCCACAATGTAATAATACCTAAATATCTGAACACCACACACAATGTCTCTTAACACGATAATTAACTTATTCTAAACAAAATAAAACACTTCCTGTAAAAGTCACAACTTAAATTCCACAACACGTCAACATAAATTAATTTTACCACTATTAAAGAAAATAATTCAACCAATACAAAAAAATAATATCTAAAAAAAAATCTGTGCTGTAAAAGACACACAAGTTACCAAGTTAATTTATGCTGAAATGGAACACTCTTAAAATACTATGTTATTTAAATGCTTATCTACTGAAATTAAATGTCTGACTTTTCTCATGTGATTACAAAAAAAAAAATCTTCTACAAAAAAACATATATATATATATATATGTATATAGATAGAAGTTGCGATTGCTGTTCTGTGTGGATTGAAATTTTAGGGTTCGTTTCCTATTCGTGAGAATAATAGAAGATTATGCTCACGAGTATATCACACCGCGGGGCACCACTTTATTACAACCCTTTTTAACAATGGTTATAGGTAGCGAGGTCGGCTCAAAAGGCAAAGTTTTTTTTATTTATATTGTGTTCCATGCTGTTAAAGTATTAAAGCAATGAGGTTGGAGAGTCGTTTCTCTGCTGCTCCCAGTCTGCCTGTAGAACACGTCAGCCATTATCAATGCTAGAGATCTCTCAAGGTTAGCTTTATTTTAGTGAAGGAATGATTGTACCGTTATTAATTACCACACATAAACCAACAACATCAACCTTTATTATAACATATATATATATTAGAACATTTGCTAAACTAATTCATACACAAAATTACTCGAAATTATAATCTTTTATACTCATAAACATGAATGTTTCATGACGCGGATTTACTTAAAGAGCTACGTTAAACCATGAGATAAGTCATAAATGAGTGTTGTATTTCGTTTCAAAGCTGAAGTCTTTCCTTCGACTCCTGATCCTAAATTATCCTAAGCTACTTCAAGCTAAAGTTAATTCAAATTGATTTTATTTAAAGTTAAATGTAAAATAATTAAAAACAAATTACAAGTTAATTTTAGTCTCCACCTGGAACTTTTAATATTTACAAAATATACTCACACCCGAGTTGCGTATTCATGTCCTCTCTGAGCGTTTCCAAAAGCTGCCCTCCGATCTGAATTTTGGACTCAAAATCGTCGTTATTTATTCGATATTTTTTCCCCTTCCAGCGTGAGCCTGTGCCGGTCATAGCCATTATTTCCTAATATGGGGTAATAATTTGGTTTTGTCAGGGACAGATCATATAAGTTGTTTGTCTCCTTATCTAATGTGTTATTCAAATGGTGCTATTTTCCTGGTATTTTCGTAATTCTGTCCTAATAGTTTGAAAAATATGTTTTTCCCAAGACCCAAGCTGTTCCTGCAACTTCAAGATTTTTTCATATTTTCTTAATTTTTCCCTGTTTTTTATCTCTTAAAACTCGTCCCTAATTTCGGTTATGCTTTTATTAGAGCTTCCAACGTTGATTATTTTTCCTCTACCTTTTGATATAAAACAGCAGTTTATCTCGCCTCGGTCTCTGTCTTTTTAGCGTTATTTTTACGGAATCTGCACTTAGGACCTATTGTATTTACAACAAGTTGATGATGACCCTGATACTAACTTGCACAGCTTATTTGAGGCTTTCGATAACAAGGGGAAGATGCGCAGTCACACGCAGCGCATAAAGAAGGAAGGGGGGGGTACGTAGGAGAGAGGACAACGAAGACAGGAAATTTGGCACTGTTCTATAATATCACTGTAGAAGGAAGACACGATGACATAGTAGTTATGTAGTTGTTACGTAGTTTTCACGTACCGAAAAAGTGATTTTGGTACAGCCAGTTGATGAATAATGCTGTACAGTTAAAAACAGGTTGGTGTGTAGCTCACAATTGGACGATGTTATACATCAATCGGCTAGGTGCCATTTAAAAAAAAATAAGATTTTGTTGCCATCTGTTGCACTGGCTCATGAAGTAAGTGTACGTACACTTTTAGTGTCAAATCTTTAAACATAGCCTTATTATTAAAGAAAAATAGTAATGCCGTAAGTCCTATCAGAGATTCTATGTTTTATAACAAAATGCTATGAAACTAGATCTTCATAAATGCTAATAAAAAGTTTGCATCATGCAGCTAAACGCCAAATGTTCCTGCTCTTAGATTGTTGATGCATAACTGAGTATTCTTAGTTTGGTGCTAGAGTTTAAAATGCAAAAAAAAAAAAGCTTTAAACATATTTTTCTCGAAACTTACATAATGCTGCATAGTCAGTTAATGCATAATCTCGTCCAATTAACTGTGCTATTAAACAAACAAAACCTTAAATATCACTATAACTCTCTGAATATAAGATACAGTTTTATCAGCATTCTTTGATCTAAAATAGTTGGGATTGTAATAAAATCATAAATTAAGGCATAAGTACTGTTGTACCTTAATAATTTGATGTTATATTGTATTGTGTTTCGAATGATGGACACTGACATACAGAGTTGGATGTCCAAGGTTCGATTTCCAGTTCAGACATTAATTTTTTTATGTTTTTATTGTTCATTTCATACATCTCAATGATGGGTAAACCATATTTGAAGAGAAAAATTATATGCTCAGACTGGGGCCTAGAGTGAGAAAGGTCCTGGGTTCAAGCCCTAGTCTGAGCATATGATTTTTCTCTTCTAATATTATTAATTTTTCTTTTCAAAAAATAAATTTGTCCAGGACTCGAACATGTTAATCTAAATATAACATAAAAATATTAAGCTTTATTGCTTAAAAGAATAAATATCCACATTAAAAATACTTTAAATAGAAGTCATCTGATGGCGTCGTTAATAGCTCTAGCTATCTGTCTTCGGACTAAAAGAATTGTATAAGTGGAAAGAAATGTTAAGGTTTGTATCATGTTTCAAATAGTGTAATGGACTGCTCATCGACGTACAGAGTCTGAGGTCTGGGGTTCAATTCTCGGATAAGACATTAATTTTTCTTTTAAAAAAATAAAACTGTTACATCGGCTTCTGGTTCCGACGGTCATAGATTCAAATCTGGCTGAGGTCAATGGACTTTTCAGGATGGAAAAATCCAAGGAGCAAGTCCTCTGGGAGGGACTTTAAGCCATGGGTCCCAAGTCAGAAGATTTTCAGGCTCATAAAAGATACTTAAACCTGAAGAAAAAGGCCTCTAAGCAAAATTTACTGACCTCATCATCCGAATAATACCTTAGTTGCCTGCTAGATGTCTCATTTAGTTGTTGTGTTGAATGCATGCCATTTATGACATCTATGGGCAAATAATGTAACTAAATTAACTTGGTCTAGTGGCTCCTGACAAGGGAGAGGCTATGGCTCAACATTGGGCTATGCCATTGTAGATAGATCTGTTCAACGTCTCTTTTTTTTTTTTTTGTTTTACATTGGATAGCATACAATTACATGACAAGAAAATATCACAGATATGACGTAACAATGAAGGTGTAGACTTACCTGAACTGTATGAGTGTATTCCCTGCTCTACCTGAAGCAGACAAGAAGTCCATTATGAATCTTAGGGTCAAGAAAATAATAAGATTGGTAGAACAGTCAACATAGCATGGTCCATCAGTTGCCCATCCTTGACCGTCATCTCCTATACAGCTGCAGTTTGCAAATATCTAAAAAAAAAATGTATAAAGATTATTAGTCATTAAGCATTTTTTTTTTTTAAGATGATCAAATAGTTTTGATTATTCATAAGTTAATTTGGGAAATAACATTATGAGGTTTTTTCAATTAATCAATGAGTTAATATTCTTTTCTTCAGGTTTCAATCATACTGTACATAAACATGCAGTTTTCAATAGTTTGATATACAGATTATTAAACATTCCACTAAATGAAGAAGAAAGAATACAATCACATTTTAAACATAGCTAATTTGAATGGTTTTGGAAAAGAAATAATTATAAATGAATTAAAGAAATTCAAACAACAACAAAATATTAAAATAATACACCATCCTGCAATCTGATTCAAAGAAAGGAAAACAGTTTAAGAAAATTACTTATCATCCTGAAATACACAACAGATTAAAAAAAAAATTAAAGAAATTCAATATTACACTGGCACTGATAAATAAATTTAGCCTAGGTAATCTATTAATAACCAATAAGAAATTGAACACCCCAAATAGTAAAAAATTTGGAATTTATCAAATTAGTTGTAAAATCTGCAATAAAGTATATCTCCATTAAAGTATACATGGGGAAAAACAAAATACACTCGCACAAAGGAACACTTTAGAAATATTAAAAATGGTGAAATTGAAAAATCAGCTATTGCGGCTCATAGTTTGCTGGAGAATCATAAAATTGGAAAACCTTTGGAATTGACAGTTTGGGGAAAAATATATATTCAGAAGAACAAATTTTGATCCATGAATTTTGAAATTTCCAGTGAACAGGACTTGATCTCAAGGTTCATTAAATCAACACCAGATGGCAACATTATAGATGAAGATTCAAACGAAAATCCATTAGTATTGATATCAGCTGAGAATGAGAGGGACACCTCTTGAAAACTGCAGTTCCCATGTTAAAAAAACATGAAGTATGAGGTAAGATAAGAAATGATTCATTCATTAATTTTTGGTTACTGTATATCACAAATAGGATATATATATATATCCTATATAGTAAAAGGTATATAGTAAAAAAAGGTGTATATGACCATTCTTGTTTATATTCCTAAACTTTGTGTAAATGCTACTGATATGAAATTTAATTAATTACAGACTTCCCTTGAATAAGAATGTAATCAACAATTTTGTGTGTCATTTGTCTTATGTAGTTAAGTTTATTGAGTGGTAAATGATGCCACATACTTAACAATATGCCAACCACTTATTGAGTAAGTTCGGAAGATTACATAAATAACAGTGAATATCCATATTTGGTTCGTCTTCCGGGCTTATAGGCCGTGGTCTGGTTGTCTTCTTACTCGACGTTTCGTCTACTGCTGCGGTAGACCTCATCAGGAGATACTGCGTGCTCTCTGTGAACTCCTCAACAGTCGGCTGCAGACTGGCTGGTGGTTGGAAACTGTCTCTCTTTTTATAGCTAAACCCTGGGTGGTGGGGGGGGGGTTTTCTGCGTTTGCTGTTGTGCCGATTGCAGAAGTCATAGGCTTCGTTGTCGTGTTATGCAGTGCTGGGATCCAAATTTTGTTTATCTTCATGGTTTCTTCTTTTTTGTTGAAGGAATTTTTATGTTTATATATTTCAATGGCTTCTCTGTATAGTCTGGTGTAGTAATGTGATGTTTGTGATAATACCTGAGTATCTTCGAATCTTATAATATGTTGTTGGTTGTTCATCAAGTGTTCCGCTACGGCCGATTTTTCATTTTGTTTTAGTCTGCAGTGTCTCATGTGTTCTTGTAATCTTGTGTTGATCATTCTTTTTGTTGTGCCGATGTACACCTCTCCACAACTGCACGGGATACGATATATACCGGCATGACTTAAAGGATCTCTAGTGTCTTTGGCTGGGCGAAGTATATTGCTGATTTTTTGTGTTGGTTTGTAGGTTGTTGATATGTTGTATTTCTTTAATAGTCGTCCAATTTTCTCTGTTGTTGTTTTGATATAAGGTAGGTAGACCTTACCATTTGTCTCTTCCTTGTTTTCGTTTTCGGACCTATATTTCTTGGGATTTATGGCTCGACGAAAATCTGTTTTGCTGTATCCATTGATTAGAAAAGCTGCATGGAGATGATTGATTTCCTCTTGCAGATACTGTGGTTCCGAAATCCTTTTGGCTCGTTCAACCAGGGTTTTTATTATCCCACGTTTTTGTCTCGGATGGTGGTTAGACTGTTTATGTAGGTATCTGTCTGTGTGTGTATTTTTCCTGTAAACCTTGTGTCCAAGTGTCATGTCTTGGTTTCGGATTACCAAAACATCCAAAAACGGTAGACTGTTGTTTTGTTCTATTTCCAGGGTGAATTGGATGCTGGGACAAATCCCATTTATGTGTTTCTTGAAGTTATCTAGTTCCTCCTCACCGTGCTCCCAAATGACGAAGGTGTCATCCACATATCTCAGCCAAACTGTGGGTCTTAAGGTAGCATTCTCCAAAGCCTGTTTTTCAAATTTTTCCATGTAGAAATTTGCTATTATGGGACTTAATGGACTTCCCATGGCCACGCCATCTATTTGTTCGTAGAATACACCTCTCCATTGAAAATAAGATTCTGTGAGACATATGTTGTAGAGCGCTGTTATATCTGGAGGAAAGAGTTCTTGTAAGTATGTCATTGTATCTCCGATAGGTACCTTAGTGAATAATGCAACCACATCGAAGCTTAGTATTATGTCATTCGGCTTGAGTTTCAGAGTGTCTATCTTTTCTATGAAGTGCGTGGAGTCTCTTACAAAAGTGTCGGTTTTTACCAATATATGGTTTCAGCAGTGAGGCGAGATACTTGGCGAGTTCATATGTAGGTGAACCAATGGCCGAAACAATAGGTCTGAGTGGTGTTCCTTCCTTGTGTATCTTAGGTAACCCATACAATCTAGGTGGCAATGCTTCTGATTTGCACAATCTTTGTTTAATGTCTTCATCCAGTGAGGAACTCTTGATAAGTTTATTAGATTTACGTAGAACTCTTGCTGTGGGATCATTTTTAAGAATCTTGTATGTTCCTGGATCTAAAAGCTGCTGTATTTTCTGGTTGTATTGCTCGGTTTCCATGATGACGGTAGCATTTCCTTTATCTGCAGGGAGAATGATGATATTTTTGTCTGAGTTTAAAGTAAGTAAAGATTCTTTTTCTTTTCTTGATAAATTGCTCGTAGGTGGTTTGCTTTTTCGGAGAATGCGGGACACTTCGCCCCTTATTTCCTCACTCTGGTGAAGAGGCAGCTGTCTTATTCCGGCTTCTACATTGGCTATGATGTCTTCAATAGGTACTGTTTTAGGTGTTACAGCAAAATTTCCTCCTTTGGCAAGAACCGAAATTTCTTCTTCATTGAGTTGCCGGTCAGTCAAATTTACTACCGCTCTTGAGTTGGTTGGTTTATTTTTGTTTTCTGAATGATATTTGGCGTATTTTTGTTTTTGCCGTACAGTGTTCTTTTCTATGGTTCGGCACAAGCTGTGATATGTGATGTTGTCCACCTTCTCCCAGTCTCTCTTGGAGAGAATATTGCTGAGCTTTAGATGTAAATGAAGTAGTTCAAGGTCATTCAACCCTAATGTTCTTCTTGTATCATGAATACGTTCTCTAAGTAGAGCCCGTTCCATTCGTCCATATATCCTCTTAGCCTTTGTCGTTTTGAAGATATGTTTGCATAGTAAAAATTGAGGGATAGTTTCCGTGTCTCTGCACCCGTAAAAGGAAGCTTAAATTGCACAGAAAGCGTCCTTTTTTCTTTCTTAATTCTTCAAATTTCCGAATAGAAAGAAACACATCCTTCCCGTAGAGGTTGCTTATATATAATTGTAGGCTTTCACGGCCGGCGTCTTGATCCATATTTGGTTCGTCTTCCGGGCTTATAGGCCGTGGTCTGGTTGTCTTCTTACTCGACGTTTCGTCTACTGCTGCGGTAGACCTCATCAGGAGATACTGCGTGCTCTCTGTGAACTCCTCAACAGTCGGCTGCAGACTGGCTGGTGGTTGGAAACTGTCTCTCTTTTTATAGCTAAACCCTGGGTGGTGGGGGGGGTTTCTGCGTTTGCTGTTGTGCCGATTGCAGAAGTCATAGGCTTCGTTGTCGTGTTATGCAGTGCTGGGATCCAAATTTTGTTTATCTTCATGGTTTCTTCTTTTTTGTTGAAGGAATTTTTATGTTTATATATTTCAATGGCTTCTCTGTATAGTCTGGTGTAGTAATGTGATGTTTGTGATAATACCTGAGTATCTTCGAATCTTATAATGCATGCAGCTTTTCTAATCAATGGATACAGCAAAACAGATTTTCGTCGAGCCATAAATCCCAAGAAATATAGGTCTGAAAACGAAAACAAGGAAGAGACAAATGGTAAGGTCTACCTACCTTATATCAAAACAACAACAGAGAAAATTGGACGACTATTAAAGAAATACAACATATCAACAACCTATAAACCAACACAAAAAATCAGCAATATACTTCACCCAGCCAAAGACACTAGAGATCCTTTAAGTCATGCCGGTATATATCGTATCCCGTGCAGTTGTGGAGAGGTGTATATCGGCACAACAAAAAGAATGATCAACACAAGATTACAAGAACACATGAGACACTGCAGACTAAAACAAAATGAAAAATCGGCCGTAGCGGAACACTTGATGAACAACCAACAACATATTATAAGATTCGAAGATACTCAGGTATTATCACAAACATCACATTACTACACCAGACTATACAGAGAAGCCATTGAAATATATAAACATAAAAATTCCTTCAACAAAAAAGAAGAAACCATGAAGATAAACAAAATTTGGATCCCAGCACTGCATAACACGACAACGAAGCCTATGACTTCTGCAATCGGCACAACAACAAACGCAGAAACCCCCCCCACCACCCAGGGTTTAGCTATAAAAAGAGAGACAGTTTCCAACCACCAGCCAGTCTGCAGCCGACTGTTGAGGAGTTCACAGAGAGCACGCAGTATCTCCTGATGAGGTCTACCGCAGCAGTAGACGAAACGTCGAGTAAGAAGACAACCAGACCACGGCCTATAAGCCCGGAAGACGAACCAAATATGGATCAAGACGCCGGCCGTGAAAGCCTACAATTATATATAAACAGTGAATATGTTAATTTAACACCTTAACATATTTAGCACCACGAACCAATTAAAGCAATTAAAGGAATTCTCATGTGCCAGGCCGTTGGTCAGTTTAGGCATCTATTTATTTATTTAGCTTGTGGAGTTAAGGTCATGTGATCTTCTCTACCACTAACCAGAACAAACACATGTTACATCAGAATATAACAATCATAATTAACTCTAATATTAAATACTAAATGAAGATTTGATCAATAAGATAAAAAGGTGATCCCATACAGGCCTCAGGAGGCCCTTGGGGTAATAGGAGGTAAGGCTCCCACTTTTCTGGGCATTCGACACTTGATGTCAGCCGGGTTGTCAGCCCTGCATGAAGGCCGCATTTACCCCCCAGAACAAGCATCTGGTACTCATTTCCATTAGAGCCTGAGTCTACCCCAGGACCATAGTGCCACCAGAAGGTTTGGGTGAGTTTAAAAATCATAACCTTACTGGGACTCGAACCCTCGACCTTCTGGCTTGTAGCGTAGTGCCTTAACCACTATGCTACAGCGTGCCCCGATCAATAAGATGATGTCTATTATATTACGATCTATAATACAACCAATTAACATTTTGAGTCCTGCAGTAGTACTAGTACCATGACATTTAAATGACACTGAAGCCGGAGAAAATTAAATCCCTGCCTGTGCCGGCAGATTTACAGGAAAAACACCCAAGTAAATCTGCCGGTACAGGCATGCCGAGGGATTTAATTCTCTCCGGCTTCAGTGTCATTTAAATGCCGTGGTACTAGTACCATCGCCGGACTCAAAGTGTTAATGATAGTAAAGATTAAGACTAAAATTAATAATAATAAAATGTATTCAAGCAAGATAAATTGAATTGTTGTAAATTGTCTCTGTCCGAAGTATATAAAAAACAAAGAAAAATAATGAGATATAGAAAACTAATTTTATGGTTATACAACATTTAAACAAATAAAAATATTTGTTAATCTTAATATTGCATGTGATCAAACTGTATTTATATTCTGCTTGTAATGAAACTGCAAATGAAGGATATCTACTGATATCATGAAAAATGGTAAACATATGTAATTTTTGTCATAAATAAATAAGAAATGGAAGTTCGCAATTATTGGTACCATCTTACATTATATTTAGTCTCATTTCCTGTGAAAAATTATGTTGCCTAAGAACAATGTTTCTATTGTTGGCAGTTCCTTATACATTTCAGTCATATGATCGGTAAAAGTAGCACCATGGTTCTCCCAATAGACGGAAACGACACAATAATTCTTTATGCAAGTTTATTTATAGTATAACTGGAACTTAGCTTGGAATTAGTATACTACTACCATTATCGGCATCAGTATTACTATTACCTTACTATGATTTACTATAGCCCCCAATCACTTTCATATGAAAGCACCACATAACAATCTGTTACAGCTTTCTGACAACACACTAATGGATGTACCTATCAAAAGAGGCATTTTCTGGCATGAATTCCTATATAAAAGTTACCTTAAATCATCCTAAAATGTTTATAAAATAGTTGACTCTTTAGGAATTAACACAATGAGGTATTGAACTTTTATAGGAAAAAATCACTATGAGGTTTAATTTCTATTTTCTATATTTTTTGAGCTAGGGAGACTTGATTTTTTGTACAAACATTCACTGCATGATACATAACCATGTGCTCAAGTTTCTTTCTTGTGAGACATTTATTTTATGAGTTATTAAATATTATTTATATTATGTTTTGTCTGGACATCTTACCTCAATATTAATAATTAATAAATTAATAATTAATATAGAGGTAAGATGTCCAGACAAAAAATAATATAATTAAAATAACCTCAAAATATAACTTCTTAAATTAAATATTAAATATTATATTTAAAAAAGTTTGCATATATTATAATTAAATGGGTTCCACAATTTTTTAGTAAAATGTCTGATTTTTTTTTACAAGACCTCTAAAATATTTAGAAAAACATCAAGCATTAGAATTCTTATAACGTGAATACAAAGGGAGAAAAAAAAATGTTATACCTCATGCATGGAATTACAAAAAAAAAATTAATAATTGCATACATTTTATTTTTTATTTCTTTAAAATACTACTTCAATCATGAAACCCATGCAGTACTTTGTTACCCATTGGTTTTAGGACATGCATTAAAAATTTGAACCTTCTAGGACAAAATTTCTAAATTCCATTCAATTTTGAATGTACAAAAATGCAGTGGAAATAAAAGTGTGGAAAAACAAGTTTAAAGATTTGCATGCAGGTAGTATTTAACTGGCACAGCCTTTTAACTCTGACATAATTTAGGGCACTTAGAAGCGCCATAGGCCTCTGAAACTTTGCCAACATATACATTAGAGTACAGGCTATTTTTTACTACAAAAAACAAAAAAAAAGCCAATTTTGATCTCAAATGGTCAATTTTTCACCCAGCACCCCCTTAATTTAAGATTAAATTAAAATGCTTCATTAAATTATTTTTAGTCTGTTCATCTTACCTCAATATTAATGTCGATTTATTCTTGAACATGTTTTGATTATATCATAATCATCGTCAGCATCTTGCCCAGACTGCTTAGATTTATTAATTAAATAAAAATAAAACATAGTTTTATTTGATTTTCATGCTTAGATTTATGTTATGCACCCTGGATGTCGATGTTAGCTCCATCCTGTGGTTGGCCAAGTTCTTCAAGGACTGGAAGTAGTTCTTCTGATCGACATAACATCAGTCATTGAGAAAGTACTGAAGATGAAGCCACCAAGGCTTTGAAACCGTGGTCTACATAGAAGACTGGATATGAAGTGAGGGTTGAAGCATTTTAATTTAATCTTAACTATGAGGTATTTTTATTTAAGAAATATCTTATCATATTATTAATTTTTAAACATATTAATGATGGACAAATTATATTTGAAAAGAAAAATATACGCCTAGACTGGGTTCAAACCCCAGTCTAGGCGTATACCTTTCTTTTCAAATATAATATCTTATCACCTTACCTCATATTCTTCTTAGACGGTTTCAGGACCTTTTTCAGTTCCAACCTCAGTATTTTCACAACCATTGTTATATCGTCTTGAAGAGTGGCCTCCTGCTCCCTCTGTTGGTAGACTGAAGAACTTCAAAATCAAATCATTTTCCACAATAATTAAAAAAAAAAACCTTTGAAATTTCTGGGGAAAATTATTTGATTTTGAGGTTCTTCAGTTTACCAACAAAGGGAGCAGGAGGCCGCTCTTCAAGATGACATAACAACATCAAGAAAACACTGAGGATGGAACTGAAAAAGGTCCTGAAACCAGTCTAAGGAGAAGAAGAATATGAGGTGGGTTGATAAAATTGTAATATAGTCATTGAATCAGTCAGTAAAGTGAATAAATACCATAGAAACGCTGGACTCTGTGTTATTCACAAAAGTACATCCTGCATGGCAAGGCGAGAAGAATGTTTTAGAGCCATCGGATGAACATACAGGGGCGTATTTTACTGTTGGACCACAATCACAATTATTATTGCATTCCAATTCAAGCTCCCAGCTAAATAAATTAGAAAAAAAAAAGTTAGTTCATAAATTAAATAAAAATAAAACTTAGTTTTATTTGATTTCCATATTTATTTAAGATATAATTCAGTGACAGCTGTTTCGGTACACTGTACCTTCTTCAGACATGTTAACAAATTAATAATAATTAAAAATAATAATTTGTTAACATGTCTGAAGAAGGTACAGTGTACCGAAAGAAGCTGTCACTGAATTATATCTTAAATAAATATGGAAATCAAATAAAACTAAGTTTTATTTTTATTTAATTAATAACATGGATTTCATCAAGTAAACACCAACTCAATTGATTAGTTAGTTTATAATTTGTTACCTTTTTTACTTCAATTTTGATATGCCTTAAGTACCGTATCTACATCATATTGCATTATGAAACATTATATTATATGTGAAAATTTTGCTAGTGATAAAAAGATAGTTTTGATAAATACAAATATCCGAGATAATTTCTCATAAAACAATTTTTGGAAATACTTCACAACATGTGATGCTAAAATTTTTTCTAAATTTCCATCATACACCGTGCACATAACAATAGGCACAAAGCAGTTTACACTATGGAATCATATGATGCATATACATGATATTTGAACTTGCTTCGCCAATGAACCTAAAAGCTAACCTAATATAATTTAAGTACTCTAACCTGTGAAAGACCAACCTAAAAGGTAACCAAATGCAATTTAAGTACTCTAACCTGCGAAAGAATGAACACTGATTTTATTTAGAGTAAGTTAATTAGTACAGACTCTATGTTGACTGCACTAGAACTCAGAATATTCATTAAAATGCGTCCACCACTGTGGTCTCGAGGTAGCGTGCTGCCTTGTCATGCAGCGGGCCCGGGTTTGATCCCCAGTCGGGACAGTTTTTCTGGGTGAGGTTTTTATCGGGATTTTTTCCTCACTTGTGAGACAAATGTCAGGAAAACTTTAAGGTCCAAATGGACCCCAAAATCATATGGCCATCACAATCATCATCTTTCATATTCATCTTAGATTAAGCTTAGGATTAGGGACTGTTCTGGCACATCACTATCATCACCCATCATATCATTGGGCAACGTAACCCCGCCTTCCAGGCGCCCCAACCTCAGAAGTGGGTTAAAAGTATGCCATGCCAGGAGAGAACACCAGGAGTGTCGAAAGACAACCTGGGGCATTTGTAAAAAAAATATTCATTAAAATCATTATGGCTGCCATGTCTTCATGAAATTCAATATCGTGAAAAAAAATTCAAATAATCGTTAGAAAACATGTAAAAATCATTGTAAATGGTGGGAAAAAATTTGAAAAATGAAGCCTAAGAATAAAATTTGACAGGAGTTTATTAGGTAATTGAAAAAGTTATGTCACAGGTTGTAAAGCTTAGCCTAAATATTACTTAAATAAATAATATCTCATGGTGTTAATTCCTAAAAAAGTTAAATAATTCTCTTATTTATATACATGGTGTCCACAAAGTCCTGCTAACAAAACAATGTAACTCAGCTTGCTCGTAAACTATTTGAGATAGAGACATCCAGTTTTTTGTAACGTATTCTAAATCTCTCAAAGTTTTGTTTGCATTTGTTGCAGATTGTGATTTAAATGACAATGACGACACTACGGGAAAAGACCCAAATGTGTATGGTGGTATGCTAAGTCTGGTAAATCACCAGTAACTGTTCAGCAAAATTTCTGCCGGGAATGTGGAACAGATCCTCTATCCAAATAATCCATAATTAGATGGGCCATGTGACTGGCTGTGTAATGGACTTGCCACAGAGTGGGCGACCAGGTGTGAGCCAAGAAAGGATCGACAATGTGCAACTTGCATTTCAATTCAGACCTCAAAAATCGATTCGTCGTGCTTCACAGGAACTGCATTTATGAAAATCAATCATTCATAAAGTCCTCCATAAGTGGCTATATCTTCAGGTCTATAAAGTGCAAATTACGCAAGCGTTGTTGCCAACTGACTTCCCTCGGCGTGCTGAATTTGCTGAATGCAATTGACGAAGAAAATGACTACCTGCAGAGGGTGATGTTCTCTGAAGAAGCGACTTTCTTTGTCATATCTGAAGAGAAAAATTATACGCTCAGACTGGGACTTGAACCTGGGACCCACCTGAGCAAGTACCGATCAAAACGCAAATTTTTCTCTATATACATTGTAATTCCAGCCCACCAAATGCTATGAAGCCTTTGCTTCTATCTTTGCAAATGGCGGCTCTTTTATTAAGAAGACATATTTGGGAATTATACATTACATTATAAATGCCAGTAGAGCACTTGGTCTAGAGAATCAAGGGTCCCAGGTTCAAGTCCCGGTCTGAGCATATAATCTTTCTCTTCAAATATGATTTATCCATCATTGAGATGCATGAAATTAATAATAATAAACATCGAAAAAACTCATATTGGCATTTATAATGTACCGTAATGTATAATTCCCAAATATGTCTTCTTAATAAAGGAGCTGCCATTTGCAAAAATAGAAGCAAAGGCTGGCTTCATAGCATTTGGTGGGTGGGAATTACAACATATTTGGAGAAAAATTTGCATTTAGATCAGTACTTGCTCAGGTGGTAGAGCACTTGGTCTAGAGAACCAAGGGTCCCGGGTTCAAGTCCCGGTCTGAGCGTATTATTTTTCTCTTCAAATATGATTTATCCATTATTGAGATGCATGAAATTAATAATAAAAACATTGACTTTCTTTGTGGTCTAGACATGTTAACTGCCATAACGTTCAGATATGGGGATACTGGTGATTTAGCAGACTCAGCATACCACTTTACACATTGTGCCTCTTCCTGTGATGTCATCATTGTCATTTAAATCACAATTCAAAACAAATGCAAACAAAATTTTGAGACATATACAATATGTTGCAAAAATCTGCATGTCTTTATCTCAAATAGTTTACGAGCTAGGTTACATTGTTTTGGTAGTAGGACTTTGTGGACACCTGTATGAATTTCCATGCACCGAGGCTATGAACTTTTCATTTTATGCCCATCTGTTGCTTCTTTAACAAGAAGGCTTTATCAGGAATTAACACCACATTTATAGCCAATGAAGCTTATTTTCGATCTGAGATACCGGTTTATTTAACTTTCACAGGGAAAAAACACTGAGAGGTTTAATTTAAGATTTAAATTAATGTTTTTATTACCTCACCTCATATCCTTTTTCTTCTAGACTGCAGTTTCGGACCTTATCTCCATCATCAGTAGCCTCTGGTCAACCAGTATTATGTCCTATGATAGAAGGAAGAAGAAAACCGCCAAGAAACGATCTAACACCAGTCAACCAGAGGCTACTGACGATGGAGATAAGCTCTGAAATTGCAGTCTAGAACAAAAAGGATATGAGGTGAGGTAATAAAATCATTAATTTAATTCTTAGATATCGATATTAAATTTATCACTTGTATATCTAATATAATATAAATAAGGGGTCCTCATCTAGGGGATATGTGGATGGTGACCACAAGGTGCCCAAGCCGAGCAAAACATTTCTTCCGCTTACTTGTGTTTTGCACTCTTTTAACTTTACTATCTAACCTCTCTTGGTTAACTCTTGTTTTTTCGACCCTGTTGCTATTAGGGCATCCGAGGGCTAGGGAGTCTTTCCTTTCTTCCATTTCTTCTTTCCTTTATTTTCTTTTCTTCTCCAGAAAAGCCTGACCAGAGGCTATAAGATGGCAGGCCCATCACTGGTCTTGTCTTCCTTTGGCCAGCAACCAATCGAAGGGACTATTATTATGCTTTCAAGTCTTATATGAGAATTTTCCGGAAGAAGCTGGAGGGAAAATTTTCTATAAGATCGTAACAGGCCTTGGCCTAATACTTGGAAGGAAGAAGAAGTTTATTGTTCTACATTCTAAACACTGTCAATATTATTTCCATATACTTTTTATACCTTCACTTACTTACTCACTGGCACTATCGAACCCGTAGGTTCATGGCCGCATGGACATAAGCTCTCCACACATCCCTATCTTGCAATAGTGCTTTCCAATCATTCCCTGTATAATCTACTTCCCTCAAATCATAGTTAATGTTATTCTCCCACCTCAATCTTGGTCTACCAACTGGGCGTTTTCCCTCTGGCTTTCCTACAAGAAGCTTCCATGCATGTCTTTCATTCCCCATACGTGCAACATGTCCTGCCCATCGCAGTTTACGAGACTTAACTGTTCATATTATATTTGGCTTCCTATAAAGACCATGTAGTTCATTGTTATGTAGTCTTCTCCATTCACCCGTCTGTTCATCTCTCTTTGGTCCAAAAATGTTCCTAAGTACTTTATTCTCAAATACTTGTAATCTCCTTTCCTCCCTTAAAGTAAGAGTTTTTATACCTTCACTACAAAGCTTAATTATATTCTATCACAAAAACCATGGCAATTAGAAAATACTATGGACTAAAATGAGTTAGAAGTTAACTTTTAACTGTTATAGGAATTAATCACTATGAGGTTTAATTTATGGTGAAATTAAATGTTTCTTACCTCTCCTCATATAAATTTTCTAAGTAGATCAGATTTCGAGACCATAACGGTCTCGAAATCATGATCTACTCAGAAGATTTAATGAGGAGAGGTAAGAAACATTTAATTTCACCATAGACGTTAACTTACCTATAATCCTCTTTCATATAGCCTTGTAAATCATTTGATGTGCAGACAAAGAAAACCATATGATAAATGTGCAATGACATCCAGAAATTCAACAAGGACATTCCAACCTGCTAGGGATCGAGCTTTAGGTTGGAATTTTGTTATCACAACTGCTGAAGCCATTATTCCCAACCCTGTACTCAAAAGACCAACAGTGCCTGTAAATAATTTATTTTAATATTAAATAAACTTCAATCTAAAATATTTGCTCTAAATAACATTTCACTAACTCATTTCACAATTCTTGTTTAGTTTTATTTTTTTAGCCAGAAGAAGAAAAAATATGGCTTAAAAATAACTGAAGCTTAATTTGGGAAGAAAGAGATTGTTCAATTCAAAATAAGTAAATTTTAAACTTTTATAGGAAAAATCACTATGAGGTTTAATTGAAGATTTAAATTAAAATTCTTTATACTGGATATGAGGTGAGGCATAAAGAATTTTAAGTAAATTTTACCTTTAAGTAAAAACATAAATTGACTTTACCAATAAGAATTTATAGATAAATAATAATAATAGGTATCATTGCAGCCAATGGCCATGTAGAAAGAGTTGTTTTCATGTCTTACAGAAGTCTGTTATCGATGTTCCTATGTTTTTACACTGTAACAGGTGATATCGGTCGCAGTGCGACCCACATAGTTTGCACTTGCACTTTTCTTCTGGGTTATGGCGCTTCACTGTTGTGCATATCCTGTGGTGGAAACCATGGACTGCGACTCTCGTCACGGAGTGTCTGAGGTCGTATCTGGCTGCTGTCCATTCCCTGTAGATCATCGCATCCGTTGCGTAGAACTCAGGCCATATCTGTTCTCTCTTCTCGTTGAGTTCCCACAGCAGTTCTTTGTAGGCATCATTTATAGATAAATAAAAACATTTAAATTATTGTAAATCAATGGTAAAGAGAAAAATTTTTGCCTGAACCGGGAATCGAACCCCAAACCTTTAGCTTTCCGTGCTAATGCTCAGACCACTGAGTTAATCCAGGCTTCATTCCCATCCAAGCAGAAATCTTTCCTTTACGTTTACTCTACTGGTCCCACATTCAATTGCAATGAATCATCATTCACAAATACACAATTGGGTTCAATTCCCGGTTCAGACAAAAATTTTTCTCTTTACCATTGATTTACAATAATTTAATTGTGTTTATTAATTTACTTATTTCTATCATAGTAATAGCTTTAGCTTCCCAATATTAATTTAATAAATAAAAACATGTTTTCCTAACAGAGGGATTACTTTGACTTAACAGGTTACTTTGGACAGAAAATTGAAAAATGCTTTTGATTTCACAATGAACTTATTTTTAATTTAATTAAAGAAAAAAAATATTTGAAGAGAAAAATTATATGCTCATACTGGGGTTTGAATCCAGGAGCTTTCGCACTCTAGGCACATGCTCTACCGAATGAGTTATCTGAGCAATTTCCAATCTAAATGTAAATTTTTCTCTTATATACATTCATTCCCGGGAATCCAAATGCTATGAAACCTTTACTTCTATCTTGCAAATGGTGGCTTCTTTATTAAGAAGATCCACCGCTGTGGTCTCGAGGTAGTGTGCTGCCTTGTCATGCAGCGGGCCCGGGTTCGATCCCCGGTCGGGACAGTTTTTCTGGATGAGGTATTTATCGGGGTTTTTCCTCACCTGTAAGACAAATATCAGGAAAACTTTAAGGCCCAAATGGTCCCCGAAATCATATGACCATCATCATCATCCATCACCAGTGTGGAAAGCAACGGGAAGCTACCACACCTTCAATTCGCTAGTAAAGCTGCAAAGCATAGCATGAAAATGCTATGAATGCAGTGAAAGACCTGCCCTCGGGCAGAATTACTATGGATGGGTTATTAAGAAGACATTTAATTGGGAATTTTACATTACATTATAAAGCCAGTACAGCTTTTCTATGTTTTTTATTATTCAATTCATACATCTCAATGATGGATAAATTATATTTGAAGAGAAAAATTATATGCTCAGACTAGGTCTTGAACCCAGGACCTTTCACACTCAAGGCAAATGTTCTACTGAGTGAGCTATCTGAGCAATTTCCAATCTAAATGCAAATTTTTCTCTTATATACACTGTTAATTCCCACGTATCCAAATGCTATGAAACCTTTACTTTTATCTTCTTTATTAAGAAGACATTTAATTGGGAATTTTATCTCTCTTACATATATAAAAACATAGACAACTAATACTTATTCCCAAACACGTAACTTTGTGATGACTTTGATGTGAGGTGAGTCTAGTCTTAATATTCTTGTATATGTGCTGAACTAGACTTCAGATGAACACTTTGCACTTGTCAACAAAATGTCAAAGATTTAAACATATAACAAGAGAACTGTCAACACAGCCTTGGTACATCACAACGCTTCTCTGGGAGAAACTTCAAAGTAGGTTTTGCCATACAATAGTTGACAGTTTAACAGGTACTGATAGTAAAGAACATTATTTTATATTTGAAGAGAAAAATTAAAAATTATATATTAAATTAATATTGGGAAGCTAAAGCTATTACTATGATAGAAATAAGTAAATTAATAAATTTTTCTCTTTACCATTGATTTACAATAAAAAAAATTTTTCTCTTTACCATTGATTTATAAAAATTATATGCTCAGACTGCGACTCGAACCCAGGATCTTTGGCTTTCTAAACCCATGCTCTACCGACCGAGCCATCTGGGAGAGTTCAAATCTAAACACAAATTTTTCTGTCAATTCCCGCACACAAATGTTATGAAAACTTTGCTTCTATCTTTGCAAATGGCGGCTTCTTTATTAAGAAAACATTTATTTGGCAATTTTTATATTATATTATAAAGCCAGCAAGGCTTCTTTCGATGTTTTTATTATTCATTTCATACATCTCAATGATGATAAATCATATTTGAAGAGAAGCCACCATTTGCAAAGACAGAAGCAAAGGTTTCATAGCATTTGGTGCATGGAAATTGACAACATATGTAAGAGAAAATATGATTTATATCCATCATTGAGATGTATGAAATGAATAATAAAAACATTATTTTAATTTTAAATAAGTAAGGATTGGCATAAAATAATTACAGCATTGTTTAAAAAATGGTATGATTATGCAATATTTTCTTTTATATTTTAATCAATATGATAATTCTTTGATGGCGTTAACAATACACACATTTATTTAACTTTCACAGGGAAAGAACACTATGAGGTTTAATTTAATAATTAAATTAATGTTTTTATTACCTCACCTCATATCCTTTTTCTTCTATACTGCAGTTTCGGAGCTTATCTCCATCGTCAGTAGCCTCTGGTCGACCGGTGTTATGTCGTTTCTTGGCGGTTTCCTTCTTACTTCTGTCGGTGGACCGATGAACCTCTGGATTAGGTCAAAATTTGCGGGAGTTTCAAAATTCATGAGTTTTTCTTTTTTGTTTTTTTGGATGTGGATTTTTTCCCAGACTGTGAGTTCCTTTAGTTTATCTGTTTGTTTGATTAGGCTAGCTTCTGTATCTATTAAATGTTTTTCAGACCAAGCATGGGCTGCTACTGCTGACTTGTCCACTTCCCCCTTTTTTACATTTCTAAGGTGTTCCTTCAATCTAGTTTTTAAATTTCTTTTTGTTTTTCCTATATAGATTTTGTCGCAATCTTGACATTTGATCTGATATATTCCTGATTTATATTCTTGTCCAATTTTTTTCATTTTTGTTAGTTTTAATTATCTTGTTTAGGCTGTATTCATTCTTTGGGGCCAATCGAATGTTAAACTTATTGAAAATTTTCTGGAACTTGTGGTGTTTTACAGGATGGTAAGTGAATAAGTAGCAATAGAAAATGGTTATGAAGAGAACATGGTACACAAGAAAATAAATAAGTTCAAAAGGCAAAAACTAATTAATGAAAGCACACTTAAAAAACAAACAGAAGAGAACATAAGATTAAAAAAATTCACTTACCATCCTGTAAAACACCACAAGTTCCAGAAAATTTTCAATAAGTTTAACATTCGATTGGCCCCAAAGAATGAATACAGCCTAAACAAGATAATTAAAACCAACAAAAATGAAAAAATTGGACAAGAATATAAATCAGGAATATATCAGATCAAATGTCAAGATTGCGACAAAATCTATATAGGAAAAACAAAAAGAAATTAAAAACTAGATTGAAGGAACACCTTAGAAATGTAAAAAAGGGGGAAGTGGACAAGTCAGCAGTAGCAGCCCATGCTTGGTCTGAAAAACATTTAATAGATACAGAAGCTAGCCTAATCAAACAAACAGATAAACTAAAGGAACTCACAGTCTGGGAAAAAATCCACATCCAAAAAAACAAAAAAGAAAAACTCATGAATTTTGAAACTCCCGCAAATTTTGACCTAATCCAGAGGTTCATCGGTCCACCGACAGAAGTAAGAAGGAAACTGCCAAGAAACGACATAACACCGGTCGACCAGAGGCTACTGACGATGGAGATAAGCTCCGAAACTGCAGTATAGAAGAAAAAGGATATGAGGTGAGGTAATAAAAATACACACATACCTGTTATGAAACTAGACATGGCAGCAGTTTGTCTATATTGAGTCTCCATGTATTTAGGCATGAATGCCCAGTAAGCAACAGTTCCAAGAATAAAAAGAAGAGAACTGATGGAGTTGAAAATTAAAATTCTGTTTTTCAGCAGCCGTTTAACAACATTCTTCAAATCTGTAAGTATAACATCAAAAATCAAACAAAATTACCAAGTCTGATTTCAGATCAGCTGTCTGTTGCCTGTAGTTTATGAAACTAGAGATAAAAATTTGAACTTTAAATAAGATTTGAAAGCAAGTCTACAGATTTATACTGTTCCATATTTTAACTGAAATAAAAATTTATTTGTTGACATTTGTGACCTCTGGTTCTACGCACCAGTATGCAATCCATTACACCATTCAAGATGTCAACAGTTGACATTTGTATCATGTCTTAAATGGTGTAACAGATTGCATACTGGTGCATAGAACCAGAGATCCAAGGTTCAAGTCCCAGTTCAGATATTAATTTTTCTTTTCAAAATAAAATTATCCAACATTGGAAAGTATTAATGTTTAAATATTTAAACATAACATCACAAGACAGGATAAAATAAGAAATGAATTCCTTTGGAGAGAAATGAATGTCACCACATCTGTTGTTAAGAGAATTGAAAATCAAACTCTTAAATGGTATGACTATGTACAGAGAATGGAAGATGAAAGATGGCCAAAAAATATATACCAATGGTCACCCCTTGGAAGACATAAACATGGCAGATCAAATGGAAATGGAAAACTTATGTCAGGACTATAATGATGATAGAAATTTGGAAGAAGGAGGTTGAAATGATAGAAATAAATGGAAACTGAAGATGGCAAACCTATAAGTGGGGGAAAACTAAAGAAGAAGAAATATGACATCAAAATATTTAGCTTTACTGCTTAAAAAGATAGTGTAAAATTCTCATTAGAATACAGCTTGAATAGAAGCCATCTGTTGGCTATTGGTAGCACCATCTATCTGCCTTCGAATGATTACAGAATTGAATATGAGGAAAGAAATGTTGACATTTTTATTGTGTCTTGAAGGGTGTAATGGAATGCATACTGGTACATAGAACCAGAGGTCCGGGGTTAAGTTCCAATTTAGGCATTTATTTTTATTTTCAAAATAATATTCTCCAATATTATTAGAAAGTCTTATTATTTAAATATAACATCAAAATAGATTATTTAACCACCACAATTTTTATTTACTACAAATGAAAATATCTTCAAAATTCCTTGCGATCTCCCTGAAGAGAACATAATAGCAAACTCAACAGCTAACCAATTAATACTTAAAACCTAACCAGATCATCCTTAAAATTCTATCATCTCATCCAATTCCTTCAAGTAATATAATTCCTTTTTAAATTTTATAGGAATTAATCACTATGAGGTTTAGTTTATGATAAAATCAAATGTTTCCTACCTCTCTCATATAAATCTTCTAAGTATATCGGGATTTTGAGACCATAACGGTCTCATCTTCAGTACAATCTTGGTGACTGATGTTATGTCGATCGGAAGAAACACTTCTTCCTTCTGTTGGTGGACCAATGAACCACCAACAGAGGGAAGAAGAAGTGTTTTTTCCGATCGACATAACATCAGTTGCCAAGATTGTACTAAAGATGAGACTGTTATGGTCTTGAAATCGTGATCTACTTAGAAGATTTAATGAGGAGAGGTAGGAAACATTTGATTTTATCATAATATAATTCCTATTGACTTGAAGAATAAAATCTCAATGAAACCGGAGAAAATATTTGAAGAACTTCTAGGACATCGAGAAGCAGAAAATAACTGGTGGGTATCCTAAACCTACAATTCTTTAGAAACCCGCAAGTAAATTAACACTGATAAAATGCCCCTAATTTATATCACCACAATATGGTGGCACGATAACTTCACAATAAGATTTGTGTATACTTCATTAAATAATATGCAGGTAATTAATTTTATTAGGTTAGGAAGGGGGAAGTTGGTGTACGTCCATTTCTAATAAACATTTGGGAATTTATGATAAAATCAAATGTTTCCTACCTCTCCTCATATAAATCTTCTAGGTAGATCGCGATTTCGAGACCATAACTGGCTCATCTTCAGTACAGTCTTGGTGACTGATATGTCGATCAGAAGACATAACATCAATCGCTAAGATTGAACTGAAGATGAGACCGTTATGGTCTCGAATCATGATCTACTTAGAAGATTTATATGAATAGAGGTAGGAAACTTTTGATTTTATCATAAATTAAACCTCGTAGTGATTAATTCCTATAAAAGTTAAATTTGGAAATTTATTACAAAGGTTGGTCAAATCAATTTCACAGCTACATGGTACCATCTAGTGACAATTCTATAAACTTTCTGTAGAACTTCATAGATATGTGGTTCCACCTATCAACAACTCTATAACTTTTACCCATGCACACTGTTATTCTGTAGGACTTAGAAAATTTATTAGGGAAGGTAAACTAAAGTTTTTCCAAATTAGGTAAACATACCTGAAAATGAAATTACTTCATTTTGCTTTATTCCATTTGTTTCAACTTCTCTCTTCATTCTTTTGGCTGTTTGAGGTAGTTTCTTAGGAAATAAAGCCATCAGTCCAGTGAGTATTATGTAGACAATACCAATTGTAATATATCCTGCAATTACATACATATTTATTTATTTATTTATCATCCAACACAGCATCATAGATGCTGTAGCACTTGTCCAGATTACAATTTATACATAAATAATAGTATAACACACACACACACACACGTATGTATGTATGTATGTATGTATGTATGTATGTATATATATAGAGCAAAATTAAGGGGGGTGATGGGTGAAATTTCTGTTATCTACATTTTGTGAGATAGAGACTTGATTTTTTGTATAAACGTTGATAGTAATACATGATGATGTGCTTAAGTTTCATTCCTGTGAGACATTTATTTTATGAGTTATTAAATATTGTATTTTAAAAAAATTGCATATATTATAATTAAATGGGTTCCACAATTGTTTAGTAAGATTATCTGATTTTTTTTTCTACAGGACCCCTAAAATATTTAGAAAACCATCATGCATTAGAATTCTTATAATGTGAATACAAATTGAGAAAAAAAATGTTGTACCTCATGTGTGGAATTACAAAAAAAAATTAATAATTGCACACATTTTATTTTTTATTTCTTAAAATAGTACTTCAATCATGAAATCCATGCAGTACTTTGTTACCCATTGTTTTTGGGACGGGCAGTAAAAATTTGAACTTTCTAGGACAAAATTTCTGAATTCCATTTAATTTTGAATGTACAAAAATGCAGTGGAAATAAAAGTGTGGAAAAACAAGTTTAAAGATTTGCATGCATGTAGTATATAACTGGCACAGCCTTTTAACTCTGACATAATTTATGGCACTTAGAAGCGCCATAGGCCTCTGAAACTTTGCCAACATATACATTAATGTACAGGCTATTGTTTAGTACAAAAAACAAAAAAATGTCTATTTTGATCTCAAATAGTCAATTTTTCACCCATCACTCCCCTTAATTCACATTGTAATTTGAATCTAACACATTCAAATGTTAACATGAATACATTGTAACTACAATTATTAATTACAACTAAAATACACAATTAAAAAGTCATTTAATAACAATCTCTATATAAGAATCAAATGAATAGTGAATTCTGCTTACCTCATACATCTATGTTTTTTAACACAGAACTGCAGTATCAGAAAAAAACATCTTTTCCATCCTCAGCTGTATTCAAGACTGTCAATTTTTTCTTTTGCAGGTAATTTTCCAAACTGCCATCCAGTGTACTTTTGAAACAGTAGTTTTTTCCTTAACTGCCACCAGGTGTACTTTTGAAGAACTTTGTAATCAAATTTGGTTCGTCCGGAACCTCGAGGTTCATGGTTCAAGTGTGGTTTCTTTGAATGTATATCTTTTCCCAAACTGTTAATTCCAAAGGTTTAGATAGACGTTTCAAAACTTTTGCTTCTTTTTCAATTCTATGATTCTCTAATAAACTATATCCTGTCTTCTTTTTAGACCAATTTCATAACATAAATGGTTACATTTTCAGTAGTTTCACAACCAATGTTCTGTCATTCAAGAGCACTACTTCTTACTTTATCTGTTGGTGGACCAACAAACCTTCCAATCGAATCAACTTCCCAGGAATTACAATATTCATTAATTTTTCTTTCATAGTTTTTTGAATGTGGATTTTTTCTCAGTGAGCTCCTTAGGTTCTTCTATTTGTTTTATTAATCCATTCAACACGTATGATGTGACGTTCACGCGTGCTCTAGTGAGGCCCAGTCTTCAAATGACATGACATTCATGTCAAGCGCACGAGCTCATATATTTTGCAATAACTTCCAAACTACCCCATAGATGCCTAATGTGTTAGCTTTTCTAGGTTCCTGAGAGAATGTGTGTTGGACGACCCATCTTTTTTTGTAAGAAATCGTGAAATTAGAAGCTGTCTGTTTGTTGGAAATATATAGAAGAAATTTGTAGTGCTCATTCTTTGAAATGGTGTCTAAGGGGGTGTGTAGGGATGATCGTGACGGGATTCTGAGTTTATTAGAGAGTTTTGTCCTCGAAACATCGGACAGGAGACATAACACTGACAGGAAAACTGAGGAGGGTAAAAGGGCAAAGACCTAGGGAAGAAATAAAAAAAACCAGAACTCTGCCAGGATGCAATGAAAGGTGTTGACTTGCAAGACCAGATCACTGCCCTTTTCCCTATAATGCGTCGCACTGTAAAAGGATACAGAAAATTATGTTTCTATTTGCTGGACATATGTATGTTTAACTCTTTTGTGGTCTACAATAATTTCATAGGTTGCAAGTATTTTCGACCTTCAGAATAGCTCTCGCCATGCAGTTATTGGAGACAATTCAGCTGCCATCCTACAATGTGAGAGGCCCCCCATCACCAAGTAAAACCTCTGTCAGTTTACAGGCAAGGAACTGTGCTCACTTTCCATTGTATATCCCCAGCACAGACAATAAAAAGAAACCCTATAATCGTGTGTTCAAAACAGAACAAAAGAAGTGAAACTATATTTCAGTGCAAAAAGTGTCCCAGAATGTTTCGTGATTTACCATACCAAAACACCGTTTTAGGTAAGAAGATTTATTCAGAAGCCTTCAATAAAATTTATAAAGAAACATATTTATTAAATTTCATTCTATGAGCATTTTCGTATTTGCATGTAAAGAGCATGACACCTCCTGTCTTCTGTGGCCATTTAAATCTGAGTGGAGGGGAAAGTTAGCAGACATTTAAATAAGAGTCCATTGGGTTAAACTAGCCTTTCTTTCAATTTAATGTTTTTCCAACGATGCTAGAGCAGCTATTGCTGATTTTTCCAATCCCCCTTTTTGACATTCCTAAGGTCTTCCTTCACTCCAGTTTTCAAATTTCTTTTTACATAGGAAAAACTATTATTTTCCTACCTCATTCTTGGCCTATCTACTGGATGCTTTCTCTCTGGTTTCCATGCCCCTCTTTCATTTCTCATTCATGCCATATGCCCTGTACATCACAGTCTATGAGATTAAACTGTTATTATTACATCTGGTTTATTCTTCTATCTCATTCTTGGCCTACTTACTGGTTCTCCTACAAGAAGTTTTCATGCCCATCTTTCATTTCCCATTCATGCCAAATGCCTTGATCATCATAGTCTACAACAAGCATGGGAAGCTTGAGCTCCGAGAGCTCATAACAAATCCTCCCCGCCGATGCCCATTCCACTCATTTGTACCTGCAGTGGAGACGCAGGTACACAGTGATTGACAGTACACAATGAGAATCAGTGGCATTCAATCCAGCTTGAACGTGGCAAATTCTAAACACCGATATAATTTTAATACAGACTGGGAAAATTATTATTTTTGCATTCAGAACGGCACGAAAGTTCTTTGTTTATTGTATTCCATTGTGTGAAATACTATAATATCCGACGGCATTTCAGATCTTCAAATGCAAATCAATATGGATAGGCACAGGCACAATTAGAAATATATAACTATATTTTCACAGGGACATATTAATGATATATACTTTTAAAGTACATTAGGTAACATGCATGGAGTTCAAATTCATTAATTAAATATAATATATTTGTATATTTGTATGTTAAATATAATACATTGTATGTTTTGTTTATACAGGGGATGACAGGATGGGATTTATAAATAATCTAAAGCAGCAAACACTCCAAAACAATAGCAGACAATCACTTTCAGAGAATTCAGTAAGTGCTAGTTACCAGATTTCAAAATTGATTGCTGAGAAATCATACCAAATCTAAAATACGCTCCAGATTAAACAATGACACCCATGTCTCAATATTACATCTCTATGAGTACTATCAGCCTGACATAGATAAATTGGTGCCAGTGGTCCACTATGTGCCTTCAAATGTTTGCACAAATACACGTAAAGTACGTATGAATGGAAGGGATTAGTGCGTATGTTTCAGGTTGTACCGCCACTAATACTGCATGGTACGCCAAGATGACAATACCAACAGTCTTGAGTTCAATGAAAGGTGGAATGAGGAAGATGTCATACTATCTCTCATTCAGCAGCTCCCCATGCCTGGTCTACAACACTTCTTATTACAACTGGTTTCCCATAGCTCATTGTTATGTACTCTTGCCCATTCTTTTCTCTTTACTTACTTACTCACTGGCACTATCGAACCTGTAGGTTCATGGCCGCATAGACATAAAAGCTCTCCATACATCCCTATCCTGAGGTAATGCTTTCCAATCATTCCCTGTATAATCTACTTTCTTCAAATCATAGTTAATGTTATTCTCCCACCTCATTCTTGGTCTACTAACTGGGCATGTTCCCTCTGGCTTTCCTACAAGAGGCTTCAATGCAAGTCTTTCATTCCCCATACGTGCAACATGCCCTGCCCATCGCAGTCTACGAGACTTAACTGTTCTTATTATATCTGGCTTCCTATAAAGACCATGTACTTCATTGTTGTGTAGTCTTCTCCATTCACCTGTCTGTTCATCTCTCTTTGTTCCAAAAATTTTCCTATGTACTTTATTCTCAAATAGTTGTGATCTCCTTTCCTCCCTTAAAGTAAGAGTCATGTTTCACATCCATATAATAATAACTGGTAGAATAATAGTTTTATATATTTTCAGTTTAACATTTTTTGAAAGGAGTTGGGACATCAAGAGTCTCTGCAATGCATAATAGCACGCATTTCCAGAATTGAGCCTATGTTTAATTTCTTTGTGCATCTCATTCCTATTTGTGATTATTGTTCCTAGGTATTTGAATTCAGCCACTTCCTCAAAATTTCCCTCATTTGTCATTATCTGTCCATTTCCATTATATAATGTATTTCTATGTGTGAGCATATATTTAGTTTTATTGATAATTACTTAGCCCAAACATTTTCCTAAGAATTTTATTTTCAAATTCTCATCACTTTTCTCCATCCTTAAAGTAAGAGACCATACTTCATATCCACATAATATAACTGTAAAAATAATTGTTATATATATATATATATATATATATATCATTCATCATCATGAACAAATTCGTTTTAGGCCATGTGGCCTGTACGGTAAACCTAGCGAAGATGGTCTTGCTCTTTCCACCGATGTTTTGGTCTTCCTTGGTCCCTATGTCCAGTTGGGGTATATTGGAATGCCAATTTTGGAAGTCTATTTCTTGCCATTCTCCTCAGATGATTTTTCCATTCTTGTTGGTATCTTTGTATATCTTCATTTAAACTTGTTACTCCAAGTTTTCCTCTGATATATATATATCGTCGCTTAAGAAACAATACCGCGTAATTGACACTTTTGGTGAAATTGACATTTTTATACTGTTAGCATCACGGAAGAAGTGCGCTCAGTTCTAACATAGATTGGGATGAAATTTTGTACCATGACCTTGCTAAACTTATAGATACAATGGTTTCAATGTATAGGTGCTAAGGAGAAAAGTAAACAGTTTTTTGTTTCTCGTGTAAAATGTTCATTTTGTTAGTTACGCGGTATTGTTTCTTAAGCGACGATATATTTATTTATTTAATTTAGTAATTCAATAGAAAAATAAGTAATGGAAATAACACATTTATGAGCCATAGCACAATACTAACCTTGCCACCAGTTACCAATCCAACGAGGGTCATCATGTTTAATGATTGGGTGTAGTGAACTGTCAACATATTGCATCAATGTATAGGAAGCATAATAGTATCCTATAGTAGGTCCAATCATCCTCATCAACTGCAATATTCCTGGAAAAAAAAGATTACTCCCGTAAGCAGCTAAAACACAAATATCAGTATCACAATTTGATACCTAAGCAATGTCTATGTTCCTTTTGATTTCTCATAAACTTCATGATTTATTGTCTGTGGAATTGTATATTACGATGTGAGGTTGGGAAGTGGTTTTTACAGAATCAAGAAAAATATTTAAAAGCCAAGCAATAGCAAGGATTTCAATTTCCGAGATTCTGTAAAACACTTGCGTTGTACATTATTTATTGCGCGATGGTGTTTTCAAAATAATAAATAACAGTAAAGTAATAACATCTTTGTTGGAAATATTTGCATTCATTATAAACAACTGACTAACATTAACAGTGTGGGCAATGTTTATTAGTTGAAACAACAGGAGGCCGTGAGACCATTTAGTAATAAAATGGTGACAAGTACATATTTCTTGTTTTATATTGTTTCAAATAAAGTTCAGTTCATTTAAAATGCGGTGATTTGTTTCATATAATGTACATTAATACTACCTTTTGGATATTTTTTGTATATACATTGTATGTAGTATACATAGAGGGCGATGGTTTTACTTCCCACATGTGTTTGTAATACATAATATTACAGTATAGTTAATTAGGTTGGCAACCCCAAAATATAGGAAGTTGAGCTTTCAATTCATGGTCACCATTGCTCTATGTATGATAAAACTCACTATCGCGAAAAAAAAAACATTATTCTAACTTAAGAATTTTAATATCCATCTTTAAAAAACTTCTAAATTTTGTGTTTTTCATATTTGTGTCTTAAACCTTTGAATTAAGTTAGTAGGTAAAATTTGTTATTTAGAAGAGTGAATAATTATTGTGTTACTTATTTTAGGAATTCTCACTACGAGGTATATTTATTAAGGTAGAATATTTTTTATCACTCACCTCATATTGTTCTTCTTATTTGATTATAAACTAGTTTCGGAACATAGTTTCTGTTCCATCCGCAGTATCGTCACGACCGTTGTTCTGTCGTCTTGAAGAGCTGTCCTTCTCTCCTTCCATTGGCTGACTGAAAAACCTCGAAACCAGGTCATTCTCACCGGGAAATTCAAAGTTCATTAATTTCTTCTTTTCGCTCTTTTGAATGTAGATCTTTTCCCAAACAGTAAGTTCTTTAGGTTTTTCTATTTGTTTTAATAATTTAGCTTCTTTCTCGATAAGATGTTTTTCAGACCATGCATGGGCAGCCACTGCAGATTTTTCTACTTCCCCTTTCTTGACATTCCTGAGATGTTCTTTCACTCTAGTTTTCAAATTTCTTTTAGTTTTTCCTATGTAGAATTTCTCACATTCTTCACATTTAATTTGATAAATCCCTGATTTGTTTTCTTCTTTAATTTTCTCATTCTTATTAGGTCTAATCAGTCTACTGATGCTGCAGTCATTTTTGGGTGCTAACCTTATGTTGAAATCTTTAAAAAAAACAATTTGAAACTTGTGGTGTTTTAATGGATGATATGTGAATTTCCTAAATTTACATTATCTTCTTTTACTTTTAGAAGAGTGCTTTGATTAATAAATTTTTGTCTTTTGAACTTGTTTATTTTTTTGAGTATCATTTTTATTGCAAAACCATTTTTCGTGGCTATGTTGATTATGTGTTCTTTTTCTTTTTCGTAATTTTCTTTGTTCATTGGTATGTTCACTAATGTATGTGTCAAACTATTGAAAACTGCTTCTTTGTGAGCTATGTGATTGAAACATAAAGCTTTTATGTAGTTATCTATATGTGTCTTCTTTCTGTAAATTCCAAATTCTATCTTATTTTCTTCATTCCTTTTTAAGTTGAGATCTAAAAATGGTATTTCTCCATTGATTTCCTTTTCCATAGTGAACTTTATAGTTTGACTTTGAATGTTCAATAATACTAAAAAAAAAACAAGTTCAAAAGACAAAAAATTTATTAATCAAAGCACTCTTCTAAAAGTTAAAGAAGATAATGTAAAATTTAGGAAATTCACATATCATCCATTAAAACACCACAAGTTTCAAAAATTTTTAAAGATTTCAACATAAATTTAGCACCCAAAAATGACTACAGCATCAGTAGACTGATTAGACCTAATAAGATTGAGAAAATTAAAGAAGAAAACAAATCAGGGATTTATCAAATTAAATGTGAAGAATGTGAGAAATTCTACATAGGAAAAACTAAGAGAAATTTGAAAACTAGAGTGAAAGAACATCTCAGGAATGTCAAAAAAGGGGAAGTAGAAAAATCTGCAGTGGCTGCCCATGCATGGTCTGAAAAACATCTTATCGAGAAAGAAACTAAATTATTAAAACAAATAGAAAAACCAAAAGACTTACTGTTTGGGAAAAGATCTACATTCAAAAGAGCGAAAAGAAGAAATTAATGAACTTTGAATTTCCCGGTGAGAATGACCTGGTTTCGAGGTTTTTCAGTCAGCCAATGGAAGGAGAGAAGGACAGCTCTTCAAGACGACAGAACAACGGTCGTGACGATACTGTGGATGGAACAGAAACTATGTTCCGAAACTAGTTTATAATCAAATAAGAAGAACAATATGAGGTGAGTGATAAAAAATATTCTACCTTAATTATTGTGTTATTACTTTGAAATAAGCAAATTCTATATACAGACAAACTATTACAAATTAATGATAAAGAGAAAAAGTTTTGCTGAACTGGGAATTGAAGCTGAAGGTCTGGAGTTCAATTACCAATTCAAGCAAAAATGTTTCTCATTACTATTAATTTGTACTACTTTTCTACTTCTCCTTTTTTTCACATTTCTTATTGTGTTCTTTAGTTCTAATGGTTAAATTCCTCTTTGTTTTTCCTATGTATATCTTATCACAATCTACACATTTTATTTGGTATATTTCTGATTTTTTGCTGTCATTAATCTTATCATTCTTGTTAGTTTTTATTATAATCAATGGTAAAGAGAAAAATTTTAGGCTGAACCGGGAATTGAACCCCAAACCTTCAGATTTCCGTGCTGACACTCTGACCACTGAGTTAAATCAGTGGTTCGATTCCAAGTTCAGACAAAAGGTCTGGGCAAAAATTTTTCTCTTCAAATATAATTTATCCTTCAGTGAGAAGTGTTAAATTAATAATAAAAGCATCAATTGAAGCCCTACTGGCTTTATAAAATAGTGTTTAAATTCCTGATAAATGTTTTCTTAACTAAGAAACCACCATTTGCAAAGATAGAAGCAAAGGCTTCCGTAGCATTTGGTGCTGGAAAGTACAATGTATATAAGAGAAAAATTTACGTTTAGATCGGAACTCGCCCCGGTAGCTCAGATGGTAGAGCATTGGCTTAGAAAGCCAAAGGTCCCGGGTTCAAATCTCGGTCTGGGCAAAAATTTTTCTCTTCAAATATAAAAATTTTTCTCTTTACCATTGATTACAATAATTTAGTTGTGTTCATGAATTTACATATTTCTATGATAGTAACAGCTTTAGCTTCTCAATATTAATTCAATAATTTTTATTAGTATATTTAGTCTATAATCAAAATTGCTAATAGATTTGAAGTACTGGAATCTTCAGATGACAATGTGGCAAACGAAGAAGAAACTGATATAAATAAAGAATGGGAGGCTATAAGAGATACTATTAAATTGTCAGCATCAGAAAGCATTGGTTGTTTAAAAAAGAGGCAAAACAAGAAATGGTTTGATGAGGAATGTGCAGACATTGTAAAGAAAAGAAAGCTAGCAAAAATTAAATGGTTACACGAGCCAAATGAGATAAATTTAGAGCAATTGGGTAATGTTAGACGGGAAACCACCAAGTTACTAAAGAGTAAAAAGAGGGAATATTTGAGAGAGAAGATTAATGATCTTGAAATGAATGCAAAAAATAGGAACATTAGAGAATTATATCAGGGAATTAGTATAGAGAAGAAAGGGTTTCAGGCTAGAACAAACATAATTTGGAATGAAAATGGGGATATGATTGCAGATTCCAAGAGTATATTAAATAGATGGAAAAGTTATTTTAATCAGCTATTAAATGTACATACAGAACAGGACATTGAAGAGAATAACTTACAGACAGCAGAAATGCTAGTCGCAGAGCCAAGTGCATTAGAGGTTGAAATGGCAATTGAAAAATTGAAGATGTATAAAGCATCAGGTTCAGATGAGAATCCCAGCAGAACTGATAAAATCTGGGGGAGAAATATTGATGGACAAGATACGCTGGTTGCTTAGTATGATTTGGGAAAAAGAAGCTCTTCCAGATGAATGGAAGGAATCAATTATCGTACCAATTTATAAGAAAGGAGATAAAACTGATTGCAACAACTATAGGGGCATCTCATTACTTTCAACTTCGTACAAAATTCTAACAAATATATTAGTAAGCAGACTTACTCCCTATATTGATGACATTCTAGGAGATCATCAATGTGCATTTAGAAGAAACAGGTCTACAACAGATCAGATTTTTAGTATAAGACAGATTTTAGAAAAGAATGGGAATATAATGGCACTGTACATCAACTATATGTAGACTTCAAAAAAGCATATGATTCAATTAAGAGGGAGAAGTTATATAGTATCCTGCTGGAGTTTGGAATTCCTAAAAGTTAGTTAGACTTATACGAATGTGTCTAAATGGCTCAACGAGTAGGGTGCGTGTAGGCAAACAGTTTTCAGACACTTTTGAAATCCAATGGGTTAAAGCAAGGAGATGCACTATCTCCTCTACTATTTAATTTTGTACTAGAGCATGCCATTAATCTTTAGAGAATGAGGAAGGCTTACAACTCAATGGTATTAATAAGCTGTTAGTTTATGCTGATGATGTAGTACTACTGGCCGATAGCGAGGAGATACTAAAGGCCAACACGCACACACTATTGAGTAACACTAAGAAATTAGGACTGGAAGTAAATATCAGTAAAACTAAATATATGGTCACACGTAGAATACATTATATAATGGAAATGGACAGCTAATGACAAATGAGGGAAATTTTGAGGAATTGGCTGATTCAAATACCTAGGAACAATAATCACAAATAGGAATGAGATGCACAAAGAAATTAAACATAGGCTCAATTCTGGAAATTCATGCTATTATGCATTGCAGAGACTTTTGATGTCCCAACTCCTTTCAAAAAACGTTAAGCTGAAAATATATAAAACTATTGTTCTACCAGTTATGTTATATGGGTGTGAAACATGGACTCTTACTTTAAGGGAGGAAAGGAGATTACGAGTATTTGAGAATAAAGTTCTTAGGAAAATTTTTGGACCAAAGAGAGATGAACAGACAGGTGAATGGAGAAGACTACATAACAATGAACTACATGGTCTTTATAGGAAGCCAGATATAATAAGAACAGTTAAGTCCCGTAGACTGCGATGGGCAGGACATGTTGCGCGTATGGGGAATGAAAGACGTGCATGGAAACTTCTTGTAGGAAAGCCAGAAGGAAAACGCCCAGTTGGTAGACCAAAAATGAGGTGGGAGAACAACATTAACTATGATTTGAGGGAAGTAGATTATACAGGGAATGATTGGAAAGCATTAGCTCAGGATAGGGATGTATGGAGAGCTTGTGTCCGTGCGGCCATGAACCTACGGGTTCGATAGTGCCAGTGAGTAAGTAAGTAAGTCTATAATCATTATTTGATGTTAATCTGATATTAATAAGTGAATTTACTGTATTTCTTTACTATCTGAAGAGTGCATTCATTCCTCAATTTTTGTTTTTTTCACTTATCAATTTTTTTTGTTTATCATTTTCTCCTTGAAATCATTTTCTGTTGCCACTTCAATTATGTGTTTTTCTCTAACTCACAAATTTTCTCTGTTCAGGGGTATATTTACCAATCTATGTACTAGGCTGTTGAAGACTGCCATTTTGTGTGAAATATGGTTGAATCCAGTTGATTTTATATAGTTATCTGTGTGTGATTCTTTTCTATGAATGTCGAATTTTAATCATTTACCATTTTTAGATCTGAAATTATATAGAAATGAAGAAAAAATAAAATAGAGAACTCGACATTCATAGAAAAGAGTCACACACAGATCATCATCATCATAGTACATTCATGAATTTAGGCCATTTGTTGACCTGTTTCGGCCTCAAGAGAAACACCATCCAAAAGTCTTTTGAGTGGACGTCCTGGTCTTCTTCTTCCTGCAGATTGATAGCGTAACATTTGTTTGGGTATTCTGTCATCTTGTATTTGATAAACATGTTGCGTCCATCTTGACTTATCAGAAATTTTGTTTTCTAAAGGTTCCATGTGTAATTCTTCTAAGACATCTTCATATTTTTTGTGATTTCACACTGATAACTATATTAAATGAACAAGATTCAACTATATTTTTTTATATGCTTTCTTACATCTGGTTTGTTTACATTACAACTGGAACTTGGAAGAGGTATAGAATTTAATTTAATTTAATTATATATCAATTCTTCACATAACATAATAATAAACAACTCTATTAAATTAATATTGAGAAGCTAAAGCTATTATTATGATAGAAATAACTAAATTAATGAACACAATTAAATTATTATAAATGAATGGTAAAGAGAAACATTTTTGCCTGAACTGTGAATTGAACCCTGAACCTTTAGCTTTCTGTGCTAATGCTCTATCCACTGAGCTAATCCAGGCTTCATTCCCATCCAAGCATAAATCCTTCCTTTACCTTACTCTATTGGTCCCACATTCAAATGCAATGAATCATCATTCACAAATACACAATGAATGGCTTCTACCTGAAGAAGACATGAAGGGACTCCACACAGCTATAGCATTATTTATTAAATTAATATTCTTCTTCTTCTACTACAAGGTTTAGGCTATGCAGCCTGTTCCGGCGAAGTTAAAAGTGGAGTCCATCTTCTGCGTGGTCGGCCAACATCTCTTGTTCCTCTGGGATTATACAGGAAGGTTCTTTTTGGCATTCTTTTGTTGTTCATTCTCATTAAGTGTTCTGTCCATTTCTTATTATTTTCGCTGATTTTATCTTCAATTTTATATATATTTAATTCTTCTCGTATAGTTTCATTCCTTATTCTATCCGCTCTTGTGCATCCTTTCACATTACGTAAAAACAGCATTTCCGCAGTCTGTATCCTGCTTTTATCCCTTGATTTCATTATCCAATTTTCACTTCCATACAACAACAAAGGAACAGCCATTGTTTTATATAATTTAAGTTTCGTATCTTTCCTTGTTTTCCGACCTAAGGTTCTTTTTATGGTTCCACAAATAGCCTGAAATTTATTTACTTTATTTTCTATATCTTTATTTTCTCTATAAGTTATATCAAATCCTAAATATTGGAAATGTGATATTTGTTCTATTATTTTGTTATCCTTTCTCAATATTAATTTAATAAATAATGCTATAGTTGTGTGGAGTCCCTTCATGTCTTCTTCAGGTAGAAGCCATTCATTGTGTATTTGTGAATGATGATTCATTGCATTTGAATGTGGGACAAATAGAGTAAGGTGAAGGAAGGATTTCTGCTTGGATGGGAATGAAGCCTGGATTAGCTCAGTGGACAGTGCATTAGCACGGAAAACTAAAATTTCGGGGTTCGATTCCTGGTTCAGGCAAACATTTTTCTCTTTACCATTCATTTATAATAAACAACTCTTTTAAAAATAATACAGTATTTTCTTTCACAGTACAGACTTACCCATGAATAACGGAGTTTTGTTTTTCCTTACATTGTCATCTAAATAAGCAAGCCCCAGTGTATTATACATAGAGTTGCCAGCTCCTAGTATGAAAATGGAGAAATAAAAGATGAACACAGGAGTGGACGATGGAGTTTTTGAAGAACAATCTTCTTTGGATAGGTGTTCAGAACTACAGACATGGAATTGTATCTCCGGTTTTTCTACAAACAATAAATAATCATAGGTAATTATTATGCCTAGTTTCTAGAGGGTCAAGTTATAAGAATGCATCATTTTGCAGGACAAAAATTATAATAAATAATGCCACAAGTGATTTCCAATTTATCTAGAGAATTTGGAAATCAAGAATGGCATTTGTTAGGACTGTTTAACGAATAAAATTAAGCTGTTTACTCACAAATCAATATTTAAATATAGTTATTTTAAAATATTTATATATTTAATGTAAATGGCAATGTTTTAAAACAAATGAGAAATGATTGGTATGCTTCATTTGCTTCTTTTGTTCATCACTGCAACCAGATCATATTATTTATTGCCAAAGTAATGCAATATTGTAAGAATGCACTCTAGTGGAGAAAAAAATGAAACACATCAAACTGTATATTAATTCATTTCTGATGTCCTATGATGTAAATATGACAATTATATTTTTCTGGAATGTTATTACCTGGGAAAAAATACATTTAAGAAAGTGCATACAGTAGTTTCTTTTTTTGGTGGTATAATCAATTGCTACAAATGTTTTTATATTAACTCCTACATGAGCTATGTGTTGACTTTCATGCACTATATATACAATCTGGTAGCCGTATTTCTTCAGCAGTCAGTCACTGCAAAATAATGCTACGACCTATTAAGAATGTTAAAAAGGAGGTGCTCTCTTTATTACACTAAACTTTAGTTGGTAAATTCTAGGCGAAACACGACTGTGATTGGTTATAAATCTAAAATTATTGAAATGTGATTGGTCAATGACTCCCATTTGGGGCATGAGCTAAATAGTCATGAAAAAGAAACATTTGTATTAGGTATAATTTTATTCCCTGTGTAAAATATTAGGAAGAAATTGTTAGTTATTCAGTAATTTATTTAATTACACTTTTCACCAACTGAAGTCACAATTCATATCTGGTCGTGAAAGTGCTGACAAATTTTCTTCAGAGGCCTCTTGCAAGTAATTCATGCTTTATTCCTGTTTAGTTCATCTTCCGGGCTAAATGGCCATGATCCAGTTTAGTATAAACTCAATGTTTCATCTACTACTGTGGTAGACATCTTCAGGAGATTCTGCATGCTCTCCGTAAACTCCTCAACTCTCAGCTGCAGACTGGCTGGACATTGGAAACTGTCTCTCTATTTATAGGACATTTCCAACATCCAGTCAGTCTGTAGCCAACAGTTCAGGAGTTCACAGGGAACATGCAGAATCTCATGAAGATGTCTACCGCAGTAGCAGATGAAACATAGAGTTTCAAGATAACTGGACCATGACCATTTAGCCCAGAAGACAAACCAAACAGGAATCAAGACACTGGATGTGAAAACCTACAATTCAGGCTTTGTTCGTTTAATGTTGTAAACGATTGACATTGTATCCATCACTTTATCTTCTGAATATGAAGCATGAAGCTATACTCAATATTTTTATGCCCTTTAAAGATCCATGAACATCAGTCAGGTTTTAACCTGCAAATCTCAGCACCTAAGGCATGCATAAGGGTAAGAAAGAAGTAATAGAAGTATGCATATTTAAGCAAAAAATGTTCAGGAATGGGAGTACCATTTGGAGATGGATCAACAGATACAATATATACACTGTTATTTGCGGATGACCAGATAATAATTGCTCAACAATATGAAGACATGGAGTTTATGTTCAGAAAATTATTGGACGAATACGATAACTGGGGTTTGAAAATAAATTTAGAAAAACATATTTTATATGGGATGTGGAGCCGAAACCAAAGATTTGATATTAGAAGATGGAAAGGGGTATATTAGAGGATGTGAAGAATTTGAGTATCTGGGAGTAAAATTAGATAAAGAGGATAAACAAGAAAGTGATATTAAGAACAGAATAAATAAAGGTAGAGCAATAACAGCAATGATGAATGGAGTCTTATGGAACAGACATATAACCAGGATAAATAAGTTACAAATATATAATTCAATAGTGAGAAGTACTGTCACATATGGAGCTGAAGTTTGGAAATTCAACAAAAACTTAGAACAAAAACTTATGTCGATGGAAATGGATTTCTTGAGGAGAGCAGCAAGATGTTCAAAATTAGACAAAATAAGAAATACTGTCATAAGAGAAAAAATGAATATTGGTTATTCAATAGTAGATTATATACGGTATAAGCAATTAAATTGGTATGGGCATGTACGACGAATGCAAGAAGAAAGATTACCCAGGAAAACATTGGAATGGTGTCCACCTGGAAGAAGGAGGAGAGGAAGACCTCGAAACTCGTGGATGCAGGAAATAAGAACTGGAATGAGAGCAAGAGGAGTGGAGGACATGGATTGGATGGAGAGAGATGAGTGGAGAAGAAAAATCAAACTTTAGGCACAGAAAGATGTGCAAACATTAAAATTCTGTATATAAATAAATAAATGAATATTTAAATATGAATTATTATGAGTAAATATTTTTTTTGTCTAATGCCACCAGATTGTCTTTTATGACATTTCTGGTTTCCTCCCCTAGCATTGGCAGAATTGTAATCCATTTCTTAGGTTGGGGCACCTGGAAGGCAGAGTTACATTACCCCGATGGTATGATGGGTGATAAATGATAATGAAGCGCCAGGAGAGTTCTTATCCAGATCATGGGCAACCACAGGAATAATTCCCTTTAAGGAAAAATTCCTATGGTTTGACCGGGAATCGAACCCGGGACCTCATGAACAGTAGTCAGGAATGCTGACCACTAGCCCATGAGGCTGGTCAAGTATTATGAGTAAATATAATCAAAAAAAATCTTATGGAATAGAAGTCTGTAAGTATTATTTTATCAAAAAAAAATTACATAAGTTTATTTGTCATATGTGAAGAAAAAAATGATGTGCTCAGACTGGGACTCGAACCCAGGACCTTTGGGTTTCTAGACCAATGATCTACCGATTGAGCTATCTGGGCAAGTTCCAATCTAAATGCAAAATTTTCTCTTATATACGTTAATTCCCGCGCACCAAATTTCTTGTCATGGCCACCTTTGCTTCTATCTTTGCAAATGATGTTTTTTTTATTACGAAGACATTTATTTGGGATTTTTTTATATTACATTATAAAGCCAGTACAGCTTCTTTTGTCGTCCCAACTTTTCTTATAAAAACATTAAACTGTATATTGACTTAGGCTTTCACGGCCGGAGTTACTATGATGATCTTGCAGATTTCCGGGCTGTTGGCCGTGGTCTTGAGGCTTGTAGTTCCCCAACATGTATAAATAGAGCAGGTAAGTCGACAAAATTGCCAGTCTCAAGACAACCCTTGAGGATGCCGGACGCAGTCTCTGGCGAAACATTGGGGAACTACAAGCCTCAAGACCACGGCCAACAGCCCGGAAATCTTCTGCAAGATCATCATATTAAACTGTATGATTGTAACAGTTTCTACTACTTCACAATTAATGATATAACGATTTATTGGTTGTAGCTAACCAGAAATGTATTTACCCACTTAAACACTATTTTAATCCAACAAATATTCATAAAACAATATATTAAATGTATTTAGCCACGGAATTTAATTTACTTTAACTCATTTTACTCGTAAATGTGAAAAAAATAGTGAGACTATTTCTTGTCATGGCCACTCTAATACCTCTGCAAATAGGTACAACATAGAAGTCATAACCACACTAACACCAACAGCTCTGTCGATAACAACAGTTTCCGACAACATAGCTCTGTCGATATCAAATATTTATGTCCGTATTTTACAGCATTTATGGACGTATTTTATCCTCTCTATTTATTACTTTTACAGGTTAGAGTAATTAAATCACATTAGGTTAGTTTTTATATTTAATTCTACAATCATTTGTTGCATTGAAATTGTGTTTAACTGCATAAATAACTATCTTTTTGATATAGTTATTCTATGAAAATTCAAAATAGCCAACGATTACAACATAATTAAATACTTCCACTTCTTCATTTAATACTGCGTTAAATGCTTTCAGAATAAATATTTTCCATGCAAAAATATTATTAATATCAATTTCATTACACGCATTAAAATTGTCTTCAATTGCGTAAGTAACATTCTGGTATTATACAGCCCCATCCGTTTTATTTTTATTAACTTACCGGTGACATTGCTATACGCTTCTGTGTTATTAGCACTATAGTCAAATGTGAGTTCTAATGCATCTTCGCCGGGTCCATACAGAAAATGTGGCAACATTCGCATAAAACAAGCCAGAGCTATAACTAGAGTACCTGATGCAACCCATCTGGTTTTATGTCCCTTACTGCCGAGGTAGGCTACCCAGAAAGCAGAACACACATATCCTGTGTCCCATGCAGACATCAGTATGCCTGCGAAATAGAAACAAGGATTATGTTCGTATTTTTTTAAAACTGATTATTCCTATAATCAAGGCAAAGAGGCAATTGATAAAAATAAAAAAAACATAATGAGGCCAAGGAATAGACCTTGAGACAGCTGTGATATAACAGCTAAAACTAGAATTACAAACTATATAATACAGACCTTATAACTAATGTAGTTGCCAATAATAGTAAATACTGCTTGTGTCATGATGACAGTTAAAAATTATTTAAAATATTACAACATAAAAATGATCGACTGCTGTTGTAGAAAAAGTGCCAAAATCGATGGTTCAAACTAAAAAGGTTGGAAGTGCACAATAGAAGTAAAAAAGTCTCAATAATATGAATTTGAAAATTATCCATTTAAGAGACTGTTTCGAATTTATGGCTTCAAGTCATATCTAGCTCTATTCTCTGGCATTGGTGGAATTGTAATCCATTTCTTAGGTTGGATCACCTGGAAGGTGGAGTTACGTTATCCCGATGATATGATGGGTGATAAATGATAATGAAGCGCCAGGAGAGTCCTTAACCTAAAAGTAACCTAAATTACAGACCATGGGCAACCACAGGAATAATTTCGGAAAAAGTCGGTTATTTGGCGGACACGAATTCTTCTAAGTTCCACAGAATCGCAGTGCGCATGCGCGAGTTGCTGTAATGGTTAATGTAGCCTCCGGTAGATGGTTCTGCAGTCGGCGTGACCAACGTTGGGAATAAATTCCTAAATGCTAAAAAAAATGGACGTAAACTAACTTGCCATTTTCTAATCAAAGAAAACAATTTACATGCATATTATTTATTCCCAAATGCTAAAAAAATGGACGTAAACCAACTTCCCATTTCCTAACCTAACAAAACAATTTACATGCGTATTATTTAATAAACTATAAACTAATTTTACTTACACTAACACTAAATATAGTTTCGAATTATTTTCAAATGTTGGTAACTCCGATTTGAGAGCCACCTAGCCGATGTTACCTGAAGCATTTTGGCGTCTCTAGAACCCGATGCACAAATTTCGCGTAATTTATAAATATTTAATAATCGTAAGAAATGTTTATAAAATGGTTCTAAAATGTTTAAAATAGTACGAAACGTGTTTACAAGTGTTTAGTGCATTAGTGGCATAAGGATGTAAGCGTAGAATTGTGTCCGCCAAAAAACGTACCACAGCCATAATTTCCTTTAAGGAAAAATGCATATGATCTGACCGGGAATCAAACCCGGGACCTCATGGACTGTAGTCAGAAACGCTGACCACTAGTCCATGAGGCTGGTCGTAACATGAATTGTAACTAACTAACTGTGAAAAGTTTTACCAAGTATAAACTACTAGCAGATCATAGATGACAAGATTTTTTTTCTAAAAATTTGACATTTAATTATTCGTATTTAAAGTTAAAAAAGAATTTTCGCAAATTTAACTATCAATTATAAAATGGAATATGAAATTTGCCATCGTAACAAATTGAGATAGTTACCTAACAATTTTGAAAAGTGACTGGATTATGTGTGTGAGATACAATTATTGTTAAATATAATACCTGATGTTTTGGTTGGAATTTTAAATCTCTTTTCGATTGTGGTTATCGTAGCACTAAAATAAGAACCAATTGTCATATCTGCCATTCCGATTAGCCCATAAACAAGCATGTAAGTCTTTTTACTGGCAAGTTTTTGCAACCATCTTGGTTTGAGTGGTCCAAAACCACAAGTAACTTCGTCATGTTCATAGTTCTCCAGGATAACCGCACTCCTCTGAAAATACAATCACACAAATCACATTGCTAGAAATATTGTTCAAATTATAGCTCTATTATGGTCCATTTTTAAGCTACACAGTGGAAGAAATATAAGTACTGTGCAGATTTTAAGTATGAATTCCTTGGGATGAAATGTTATAATGAAAATGTTTCTATATTTTGGATTAAAAAGATGAAGTTCCTTGTGTAAGTAGACTGAACTTCAGAATACGGTCATCAAATATAGCCCCCATATGTAGTTTTTCTCTTCAATATGACATTTTGTTTAAGCGGGAACTACAAAGGAAAATATTTAAAAGTTGAGTTATTTTTAAGAATTAAATTAATGTTTTTATTACCTCACCTCATATCCTTTTTCTTCTAGACTGCAGTTTCGGAGCTTATCTCCATCGTCAGTAGCCTCTGGTCGACCGGTGTTATGTCGTTTCTTGGCGGTTTTCTTCTTACTTCTATCGGTGGATAGATGAACCTCTGGATCAGGTAAAAATTTGCGGGAGTTTCAAAATTCATGAGTTTATCTTTCTTGACCTGATCCAGAGGTTCATCTGTCCACCGATAGAAGTAAGAAGAAAACCGCCAAGAAACGACATAACACCGGTCGACCAGAGGCTACTGACGATGGAGATAAGCTCCGAAACTGCAGTCTAGAAGAAAAAGGATATGAGGTGAGGTAATAAAAACATTAATTTAATTCTTAAATTGAACCTCATAGTGTTCTTTTCCTGTGAAAATTAAATAAATGAGTTATTTTTGTTAGTTTTTTTTTAAATTTTAAGATACAAAATTCAAAATTTATCGGCTCGTCACAATTTAGGAACAATATCTGAAGATTCTTCTTTACTTTCTATACTACAGCACAGGGCATGTTTGTACTCTGAATATTACACTATCTATGACTAGAGCAGGGCCACAAAACTACGGCCCGCGGGCCGGATATGCCCTCCATCACTTTCTATCTAGCCCCTGTAGCATTCTTATAAATTAAAATATGCTAAGAGTATGCATATAATATTAGTGTATCAGTAATAGAACAAGAAATTGTGGAATATGTTATTACGACATAACAAGAAAAGTAGCAATTCAACATACACTTACAATATAAAGATCAGAATCAAACCGAGGGGACTACACAGTTTAATGCGTTTATTTATCTCGTAGTACACAAAGGGCCTTCTAGGTAGTTTATTGTGTAAGAAAGACTGCTTAAAGAAGTTAAACATATAAAAACATAACCTACCTGTTCAATATCTCGAAACTGTTTCAGTTCTGTTGACTGACTGCGAATCACACTATCTTGATTTTCAGAATTTGTTTCTAGTTCCATAGCTTGTTGCTTTCATAGCACGATGATCCTTAAAACTGAAATGCTAATATTATTATTATATTAGTCAATTGAGTTGGTGTTTACTTGATGAAAATCCATATTTATTAATTAAATAAAAATAAAACGTAGTTTTATTTGATTTTCATATTTATTATATAATTCAGTGACAGCTGTTTCGGTACACTGTACCTTCTTCAGACATGTAAACAAATTATGAATTGTGTTCCAACTGATCTAAGCAACAATACAACAATATTTATTTAAATTTTTAAATTTAACAAAGGGGATTCATTCAAATCAAGTTGAGAATTTAACAGTTTTTTACTACTTTTAAATTTATTAATTTCTACAGCCTCCAAAAGATCTAACTTCTTACCCTTATCACAAATATGTAAAATTTCAAAATTTGGATCGAAACAATGATTAAATTGGAATAGGTGGTTAGCATATTTTGAATTTTCTAAATTTCTGTTAGGCCTATATATCATGTGAGAGCATATAACAGAAATTTAGAAAATTCAAAATATGCTAACCACCAATTCCAATTTAATCATTGTTTCGATCCAAATTTTGAAATTTTACATATTTGTGATAATGGTAAAAAGTTAGATCTTTTGGAGGCTGTAGAAATTAATAAATTTAAAAGTAGTAAAAAACTGTTAAATTCTCAACTTGATTTGAATGAATCCCCTTTGTTAAATTAAAAAAATTAAATAAATATTGTTGTATTGTTGCTTAGATCAGTTGGAACACAATTCATAATTTGTTAACATGTCTGAAGAAGGTACAGTGTACCGAAACAGCTGTCACTGAATTATATAATAAATATGAAAATCAAATAAAACTACGTTTTATTTTTATTTAATTAATATTATTATATTGTCAAAATGTATACAGCATATCTGATAATAGAACAGCAGTTTCTCATAAATATATACAGGGTTATTCATAAAGAAGTAACAGACTTGAAACATTTATTTTTTCCAAACTACAAAAAATAGAAACACAATTCCAACGTTCCTAAGTGCGCCACTATTCATTTGCAGAATATATGCCGACGATGTTTTGATACTGCTGCAAAATGCAGATGATTGCAGTAAAATCCCACATATAAAACAAACATATTGCGAAGCCTCCACGGCAAGTCCTAGAATCTTTCATGCTGCCTCTAGGCAAATGGCCTAACACACAAACATGCTGTAACATATCGATAACTAAGGAAGAAAAGATTTTAGGACTAACAGTATGTGCTTCCTTTAATGAGATGATTGAAAAAAATTGGGTAAAAACAACAGCGATAGTTAGAGTAAGAATGTTCACACAAATACATAGAGAACTGAACTTAATGACAAGAATATGGAATGTTAATCTATTTTGTCTATCAAAATTATGGTATTTAGCACAAATTTTACCCCTACCAATAAAATATGCCAACATCCTGGAACGAGCGACTAGATACTACACATGGAGAGGATATTTATATAAATTAAAGAAATAACAACTATACCTACCATATAAGAAAGGTGGCCTACAATTGATAGCGGTCAAGGAAAAATATCAAGCCCTACTAATAAGGAATATCATGAGTGCGAAAAAAAGGGGAAAGTGACCCGATGGACAAAGAATTTTGAAAAAAAAAAAACAAATCAGCTTACTAAAAAATAAACAATCGAAATTACCGCAAGCCATGCAAGAAAACCTAAAGGAAATAGATTATGATAATTTAGAAATCTCGACAAATGATACAATAGAAACAAAAAAATATATACGAGAACATAATAAAAAACAATCTCCAGACTCCGAATATAGTTAATAGTTTTCCAAATAATAGATGGGCAAAAAATGACAAAATTTACATCAAGCAAACATTCGTGTAGAATGGAAATCCATAGTTTACTGTGATATTAACAAAATTATACCCACGGAGGGAAAAAAAAAAAAAAAAAAACATCGCCATAACTTGGTGGACTCCCCTGCATGCAAAAAAATGCGGATACATTGATACTCTGAAACACCGATTGACCAACTGTGGAGCAGCAAAACTAGAGTGGGAGGAAGCAAAAAATATTTTGAAGAAAATATGGCCTAACTCACAGCTACATGAATGGCACCAAACTTTATTGGGAAAAGACCCACCAACTGAAACAAGATATTTGTCAAATCATGGATAGCAATAGGTTTTGTTTACTATCAACTTACAACAGCTAATCCCAGCCCAGAAAATTTCCGGGAAATGCTAAGACAGAAGTACCTGTAATTAGGAAGGAAATTCAATCATACACAATGCGAAAACTTAAATATACTGAAAACAATATATATATATATATACTTTTACAAAAAATTAATACAACATTTTATTATAACAAAAAAGAAAAAAAATGAAATCGCATATATTTTCTGTTATTCACTTTGTCTTTCACTTGTGTTTATACATATGTAAACACTGTACTAAATGGAAAACAAACAAATGAAAGGCAAAGTGAATAACAGAAAATATATGCGATTTCATTTTTTTCTTTTTTGTTATAATAAAATGTATTAAATTTTTGCAAAAAATGTTTATTGAGGTTAATAAAAAAAAAGAGAAAGGTTTGAAGTTCCGATCACGGCCGCATTGGCGCTATTGCTTGAAGTTTCGATCACGGTCGCATTGGCGCTATTGCTTGAAGTTTCGATCACGGTCGCATTGGTGCTGTTGGATTGGAAGAGGAGCAGAAGATCAACTTTATCACCGGCGGCCTCCCAGGTCACCAGACCTAACCCCGTGTGATTTGTATGTGTGAGGTTACATAAAAGACCGTGTTTTTATCCCCCCCTATGCTTGGCATTATTGAAAATCTGTATCAACGAATTGTTGAAGCTGTGAATTCGATAACTAGAGACTAGCTGATTCGTGTGTGGCATGAAATGAGCCACCATTTTGATATTTGTCGTGTAACACATGTTGCTCATGTTGAATGCATAAAATAGTGAAATTTAAACTTTTCTTTCTAGGAACGTTGGAATTATGTTTCTATTTTTTGTAGTTCCGACAAAATAAATGTTTGAAATCTGTTCCTTTTTTCTGAAAAACCCTACATTTCATGATAAATAGGCTTCGGGATATTAGCAAGATAAATAAATTAGTATTTTTTTAAGATTTAACAATTTATTATTTTATCAAATTATGACCTATAATTCTTTTATCGATAATCAAAATTTGACTTTAATAACATGAGGATTTTTTAATTACAGTGTTCTGCCAGAGGGCAGGTCATTCACTGCAATCATAGCATTTTCATGCTATGCTTTCCAGCTTTACTAGGGTATTACAGGTGTGGTAGATTCCCATTGCTTTCCACACCGAGGAATGTTCGGGGATCTTTTGGGCCTCAAAGCTACCTGACATTTGTATTAAAGGCAAGGAAAAATCTCGGAAAAAAATCTCACCCAGAAAGCTTATTCCGACCGGGAATCGAACCCGAGTCCGCTGCGCGACAAGGCTACTTCGAGACCACAGTGATGGACAATATGAGGATAGTAATCAAAACGTAAGTTCAGAGATCTTAAATGCGCCTGTAAGTTTTTATTTGCATATTTTATGTGTTATAAAAGTAGCTGCTTTATTTGGTACAATAGCATTATTTACAAGTATAAAGAACGAAGAAATAAATGTTAGATATATCCGTTTCTTGCACTTAATTGTCTGATATGTAGAGGCCGGATTTTCATTTAGTATGACCTTATGAAATATGTACATAAATATGTAATAAAAAGCGGAAAATATTTGATAAATATAAATATAAAAATTACAAAGAAAAGTTAAAACATGCCGGTATTTATTTGTTTACATTAGTGGCGGGAACATGAATTTCAGATTTTTTCAGGCGATTACAAGTTTTTAAAATACTTTTATGTAACTAAAAGGTGAAAATTATCTAAAAAAAATTGCATATAGTATGTTCTATCAGATTAGGTTCAACTCTAAAGTCTATCATGGCACAAAACACAACAAGTTACTTACTTACTTACTTACTCACTGGCACTATCGAACCCGTAGGTTCATGGCCGCGCGGACATAAGCTCTCCATACATCCCTATCCTGAGCTAATGCTTTCCAATCATTTCCTGTATAATCTACTTCCCTCAAATCATAGTTAATGTTGTTCTCCCACCTCATTCTTGGTCTACCAACTGGGCGTTTTCCTTCTGGCTTTCCTACAAGAAGTTTCCATGCACGTCTTTCATTCCCCATACGCGCAACATGTCCTGCCCATCGCAGTCTACGGGACTTAACTGTTCTTATTATGTCTGGCTTCCTATAAAGACCATGTAGTTCATTGTTATGTAGTCTTCTCCATTCACCTGTCTGTTCATCTCTCTTTGGTCCAAAAATTTTCCTCCGATTGAGGGTCTTTCCACTTTTCAGCGGTTACCCTTTTTACCAGCCGGCTGCTGGCCCTTCACATCCACATGTGTCAATCACAGAGGTAGATGATCAACAGCCAGTGTAGGGGTGACATGTGGTTAGCATGTCGAGTCCCCCAGCCGTTATAGCTGGTTCCTCAACCTGGAGCCGCTACTTATTGTAGCTACCCAATTGCCTCACGATGCTGGGTGGGCACCGGTCCCATACTGGCCGAAATACCATGAGAAAATTTCTTCCCCCATGGAGACTCGAACCAGCGCAAGTCCCCGTAGCTCTGCGCCAAGGCTTCCTACCTTAACCGCTCGGCTACGGCGCGGGACTAAAATTTTCCTAAGAACTTTATTCTCAAATACTCGTAATCTCCTTTCCTCCCTTAAAGTAAGAGTCCATGTTTCGCACCCATATAATATAACTGGTAGAATAAACCCAACAAGTTACGATGTATTTTTCGATATTGTCAGGAATTAGTTTTTGTCGATGAACAGAAATTGTTTTTTATACTGTGAAAGTGACTGATCGGTATCAGAGAACGTCACTCATGAATTCTCATTCAGCTGGACGTGCGCGTTTAATTAGCATTTGATATAATATGCAATTATAATCATGTTTAACATATGTAGTAATGTTTGGAATATGTAACAATACATAAACATGAACTATAACGGTCCAAGTAGTCTAACCTCTCAATCTGATACAAACTAAGGAAAAAATGTATAATTTAATATATACGTAAAAATCAATGTTTGTTTGTTTGTTTGTTCGTATTATATACGCGGCCATACCGTCGATCCGATTGCGATGGAGTTTTTTGCAAAATGTTGATGAGATTCCCGGGATGAACATAGGCTATAAGAGAGTTGCGATATTCAACCCCTTGACCTCTAAAAATCATCCTTTGTAGTGAAAAACGTGAAATAAAGTCCCTATTTTGACGATTAAATGGCTTACGCTGCCTAAACTATGACAAATACTCCAAATTAATATGCACAGAATTGAAGATCGCAAAAAAGTCCGCGACAGCATATGTTTATCTTTTACGGATAACTCACAAACACCATTTTTGTCTTTCATTGATGACAAGAAGATCGGGATAAGCAGATTCCCGGGCAAGTGTAGCAGCGCATAGCTGATGGTAAAAATACATTAACATTTATTTAGGAGTAGCAGCGCACGCCGGATATTAGCTAGCAGATAATAAAAATACTAATTATTACGATAATTTAGAAATAAAATATTTAATAAAGCAATAATTATGTCTTTTTATTGTTTAGTATTGCACATATTGACATTTATCATGTATATTTTAAGAACTTTTCATGCATGTTTGCATGCATATTTTGAGCTTGTTATGTTGCATATAATCCGGTCTCTAATAATTATGTTTAACATATGTAGTATTGTCCGGAATATGTAAAAATGTGTAACATGAACTATAATGGTCCAAGTAGTCTAACCTCTCAATCTGATACAAACCAAGGAAAAAATATATAATCACATATTAATCCTGATTCTACTGAGAAGGATTCATTTAAAAAAAAAGGTGAGGCGTTAAACAGTAAATAGATGGAAGAATGATATAATCAAGTTCTTGAAAGAATTTTCAGACAATGAATTTAAATTAGTAGATTTTCGTGAAAATAATACTTACAGCAATTTCACAAGATAAATTGGTACTCAATATAAGCAGAAAACTTAATATTATCTCACACTAACTGAGTGAAATGGAAGTTTGGTTGTGCAGTACTTACCATCCACGTAGATTTCTCGTGCTACTGGTTCATGTGACAAGGTCACGGATTATAATAACTCTCTAAAAACACTCGCTACTCATCATCATTTAGCTAACTAGAGAGCAAGTACGTGAGACTGCCATTTTTGTGTATATGCAATTTCCTGTCGGTATTCGAACAAAACTTCCTATTTGGTCTATTATTTTTATGTTACATTAACTTGGTCTAGTGACTCCTTAAAAAGGAGAGGCTATGGCTCAACAATGGGCTATGGTGGACTAGTGGTTATGCTTCTTGCCTCTAGGTCCGAGGGTCGATGGATTTTTTTTAGGATGGAAAAATCCAAGAAGCAAGTCCTCCGGGAGGGACTATAAGCCGTGTGTCCCGAGTCAGAAGATTTTCAGGCTCGTAAAAGATCCTTAAGTCTGAATAAAGAGACCTCTAAGCAAAATTTACCGACATCAACGTCCTAGTAATAGGTAATAACTTAGTTGACTATTGGATGTCTCATTGGGTCGGTGTGTTGACCGCATGTCATCCATGACATCTACGAGAAAATAATGTAACTTAAAAATTAACTTGGTCTATTCGGGGCACGCCGTAGCGTAGTGGTTAAGGTATTGCGCTACAAGCCGGAAGGTCGAGGGTTCAGTCCCGGTGGGGTCAGGATTTTTAAACTGACCCAAACCTTCCGGCGGCACTATGGCCCTGGGGTCGACTCAGCCTCTAACGGAAATGAGTACCAGACGCTTGTTCTGGGGGTAAAGGCGGCCGTCATGCAGGGCTGACAACCCGGCTGACATCTAGTGCCGATTGTCTAGAAAAAGTGGGAGCCTTAACCTCCTACTACCCCAAGGGCCTCCTGAGGCCTGTAGCGGGACTACTTTACTTTACCGTCAGATTCAACCCAGGAAGTTACTGTGTGTTTGGAATAGGTACATAGTTGTAAGTTGTAGCCATCCAAGCCACCCCCTCTTAAAAAAAAAAAAAAGTTTCCACTTGTCACTGAACTCGTGCGGACCTGTACTATCCTGTGTGAAAGTGTCCACTCTCATATTTACTATAGTCGGACCAACGGATCTGTGCCCCTGTGGCGCTGGCATCGTTCTTCGAAAATTACACGTCAGTTCTCACACCATTCCACCGCGCTTCCCTCCCACTACGTCAAACAGAAGCCACTGTAACTGACCGAGTAGGGACGTTGCCAAACTTCCCCCGGTGTCAGGCTCTTGAATATTGTAAGGTTAATTATTACTTCTTCATATTTAATTTAAGTAGGTCTAATGACACTGATTGATTTCTACTGTTAATGGATATAATTATAATAGTGGATATTTGTTGGTTAAATGGAACTTACGTGAAGGGAATTTACATATGTTGCTTTTAAAGATAAATGTTTCGTCATAAATACTTCTCCTTCACCTCATTGTCTTATTTGGTTAGATTTGGAACGTAATCTTGAAGTCCTAACAAAATTATAAAACTATCGTTTTGTATATGCGGGTTTTGCTTTCTATTGACATATGTTTGTTGCGCCAAATTAAATCTTTAATATATCCTGATATTTGTGCTGCTTTATCAGCTTGTTTCTTTACTTCTTTTATTAAATTTCTAGTGTTTGTTATTAATACACCTAAATAATTAAATTCTGACACTTGTTCTATAATTTTTCTTTCCACTTCTAATTTGCATCTTACTGGTTCTTTTGATATTGTTAAGCATTTTGTCTTATTCGTGTTAATTTCCATATTGTATTTTCTGGCATTTATATTAAATTAATGTAAAGATCTTTGTAAATTATCTTCAGATTCTGAAAGGAGAACGACATCATCTGCGTAACATATTAAGTGAAATCTAGTGTTTCCCATTTTATAACCCAAACGTGGTGGTATGTTTTCAATAATTATACCTCATAGAGTTAATTCCTAAAAATGTTAAAAACAATGATTATTTAATGTATTAAAATTACAAATACTGGGCAGTAAGTAGAGAACAAGCCAGCAAGCTGTTAGCAGTACAAATGGATTTTTGGAGGCGATCGACAAGAATTTCAAGAAGGGATAAGGTCAGAAACAGCACAATAAGGAAAATTATGCAAGTTGAAAAAAATATATATTAGAAACAAAATAGAAGAAAAACGTTTGAAATGGTATAAGAATGGAAGAAGAGAGAATACCAAAGAAGGCCCTTAATTGAAAAGCTAATGGAAGAGGTGGAAGAGACAGATCTAGAGAACGATGGATGGTTGGAGTGAGGAGAAGTATGGAAGCTAGATATCTGAGGGAAGAAGATGCTCTAGACAGGAATCTCTTGCGACAAAAACCACTTTGGGTTGAAGGAAAAACATTGTATTGTGGAATATATTCCTAATTAAAAAAATACAATTATATGTTTTAAGATTCTCCTAAAGGCAATAACTTAAAAAGTCGTGTGTTAGATAATACATATATTTATTTTCTCTATTTAGACTGTTAGAGAGCGATCTATATTTTCTTACACACTCATAGGTAAAATCATTATTCTACCAATGAAAATGCAGTCATACATGTGCTTTTTTTATACAGTAAAACTTGTTCAAAGCGGAATAACATGGGACCATTTTTTCCCACATTAGACAAAAGTCCGTATTATAAAATAACAAAAGAATTATTAACCAATCTTAGATTATATATTACCGTATATATCTTTTTACGTATCTTGGATTAATTGTAGTTCCGCTGCCGTTGAACAGTGAAGTATAGAATGTACGAGCGATTTCGACGGTAACGCGCAAGAAAAAAAAAGTCCGTTTCGTCAACGTTAAAAATGTCTCTTAGGCGAGTATCCTGAAATGAAATAATGCAATTTCGATTTCCACTCACTAACTATACTTTCGTCCACATCCTTTGATTCCCCGCAAATTTCAATCTACACTATTGTGTCATCTTTTAAAACTGTACAGCCAACCTGAATATGCCTTGAAATCTTTATTCTCTAGGAATATAGCAACAGCTAGAGCTTGATTTTGGAGCATCGGTCCGGAAATTTGGAGATTTTTTGATCGTGCAGTTGTAAATACTCCCACATTACTTCGTTGATTTCTTCATGTATTTATTTTATTTATTTATTGCTTTCCTCTTCGTTTGATCATTTCCTTGCATCCATTTATTAATTTTTATTTCTTTGTGTTTTAAAATCTCAATCTTAGTTATTTCCACATTTAAATTTAGTCGTTATTTCGCGTACTGAGAGTTTGTTTTCCTTTATCTTCAACCGCTTTCACTTTCTCGTTCAAAGACATGCGATTAACCATCTTTATTACGGAAATTCAGAACGCTACCTGTGAAAGATACGTACACAATCGGTCTCAGATCTTAAACTAATTTAAGATTTTACAGTGCACTGGTTATTTGTAAGGACAGATGTCACACGCCAAATATTTGTTAAACTAATCTGTATTTTGCATATCGAGCGTGCAGTGAGGCCGAAAGAAAATTTCAGAAAGAAAATCTACTTCACCCGGTGGCAGGAATCATCCCTTATTGTTATTTCGCCTAACGGGAATTCAATTAAGTTGAAACTAATTTATTTCTCTCTCAATCTTTCCGCCTTATAAACAGTTTTTTCGTGAATTGTGTTGAAATATTCTTCTGTTTCCGCGTTGGACAGATTTCGTTTTATACAAAATAAATACACATAAAATTACTATTATTTCGCCGGAACCAATAAATTTGTTCACATTGGACAGATTTCCGTATTATTCAGGTGTGCAGAGAGGCCGAAAGAAAATTTCAGAAAGAAAATCTACTTCACCCGGTGGCAGGAATCATCCCTTATTGTTATTTCGCCTAACGGGAATTCAATTAAGTTGAAACTAATTTATTTCTCTCTCAATCTTTCCGCCTTATAAACAGTTTTTTCGTGAATTGTGTTGAAATATTCTTCTGTTTCCGCGTTGGACAGATTTCGTTTTATGCAAAATAAATACACATAAAATTACTATTATTTCGCCGGGACCAATAAATTTGTTCACATTGGACAGATTTCCGTATTATTCAGGTGTGCAGAGAGGCCGAAAGAAAATTTCAGAAAGAAAATCTACTTCACCCGGTGGCAGGAATCATCCCTTATTGTTATTTTGCCTAACGGGAATTCAATGAAGTTGAAACTAATTTATTTCTCTCTCAATCTTTCCGCCTTATAAACAGTTTTTTCGTGAATTGTGTTGAAATATTCTTCCGTTTCCGCATTGAACAGATTTCGTTTTATACAAAATAAATACACATAAAATTACTATTATTTCGCCGGGACCAATAAATTTGTTCACATTGGACAGATTTCCGTATTATTCAGGTGTGCAGAGAGGCCGAAAGAAAATTTCAGAAAGAAAATCTACTTCACCCGGTGGCAGGAATCATCCCTTATTGTTATTTTGCCTAACGGGAATTCAATGAAGTTGAAACTAATTTATTTCTCTCTCAATCTTTCCGCCTTATAAACAGTTTTTTCGTGAATTGTGTTGAAATATTCTTCTGTTTCCGCGTTGGACAGATTTCGTTTTATACAAAATAAATACACATAAAATTACTATTATTTCGCCGGGACCAATACATTTGTTCACATTGGACAGATTTCCGTATTATTCAGGTGTGCAGAGAGGCCGAAAGAAAATTTCAGAAAGAAAATCTACTTCACCCGGTGGCAGGAATCATCCCTTATTGTTATTTTGCCTAATGGGAATTCAATGAAGTTGAAACTAATTCATTTCTCTCTCAATCTTTCCGCTATATAAACAGTTTTTTCGTGAATTGTGTTGAAATATTCTTCTGTTTCCGCGTTGGACATATTTCGTTTTATACAAAACAAATACACATACAATTACTATTATTTCGCCGGGACCAATAAATTTGTTCACATTGGACAGATTTCCGTATTATTCACGTTCCGGATTAAACAAGTTTTACTGTATTAAAACTGAAACTTAGCTCGGAGAGTTACAGGTAGAGCTAATGTATCATAACATAACAAAACACACATCAACCATCCCCTTCAGTTCAATATTAAGGACTACACTTAATGCCATTTTATCACACATAACTCTCTTCTAGCCCTTTGTCCCTGATTCCTGGCCGTACAATACTGTCCCTCGGATTGCAAGATACTTGAGATTTTGTCCTTAACAATTCGCAGTTAGGATTGTTGTTTCCGTTACTATCACTAGCATGTGACAGGGATCTTTTGAATTTCCTATCATCGGAAACAGTGTTCCTTAAAGATCTCCTCCATAGTGGATCTTGAAGACTGCTGGAACACGTTGTAGTTGTCGTAGAAGACGTAGTATTGAACGTACCTTTGCGTCCGAGAAGTATATCCTGATTTGGTTTGTGCCTAAAGCAGCAAAGCCTGAAGAAACCGTCGCGAAATTTAGAAGACATGATATTGTATAAGATCGGATTAACAGCCGAATTAATGTAGGTCATGACACGGCAGAAATATAAGATGTTGTAATAGGTTTCTATGCTTAAAGAAAAAACGGCTTCTTGTGGCGCTACGATGATCCAAAGCGTGAAAGCGCGGAACGGCATCAGGCACACGAAGAAGGAGAGAACTACTGTGCCTAGCATCAGAACTACTTGCTTCCTGTACCGGAGGACGCTGTGCTGAAGTCCTGGGTTCGCATCTTGGTTTCTGCAAATATATCAATTACACATTTAACATTTTATGATTATCCTAATAAATTTTTTATATTTTTTACAATTTTGACAAAAATTTCAATATATATATATATATATATATATATATATATATATATATATATATATAAGACCGAGTTCTCGCGACATCTAGTAATAATGGAGAATATAATACATATATAAGAAAAATAAGTGTTTGAATTGGATTCGCCTGGTGGTGTAATGAATATCACGCTGAGGTACAGACTCAGAGATCCGGGTTCGAATCCCGTCCAGGCATTTATTTTTTCTTATCATACCATATTAAGCTTGCATTGCTTAATGTTAAACATTTAACTATATATATATATTATATATATATATATATATATATATATATATAAGCAAAAATCCATGCTGTATACTAACATTAACTTGTAAAACAGTATTTGAAGTTTTCAATGCATTTGAAAATTACCTTATATGTATTATAAATGTCAGATGCACACATAATATTCTGAAAAATACATGCATACATGCGATATTAAGCACAATTGCGTAATAGTATTTTATGATGCGAGGTTGGGAAGTAGTTTTTACAGAACCGAGGAAAATGTTTAAAAACCGAGCGATAGCGAGGTTTTTAATTTCCTCGGTTCTGTAAAACACTTCACAAACGTGGGTTGTACATTATTTTTTGCGCGATGGTATTTTCAAAATAATAAATAATAGTAAAATAATAACATATTTGATGGAAATATTCGCGTTCATTATAAACCATTGACTAACGTTATTAGTTGAAACAACAGGCGGCCGTGATACCAATTTAGTAATAAAATGGCGGCAAGTACGTATTTATTGTTTTATATTGTTTCAAATAAAGTTCAGTTCATTTAAAATACAGCGATTTGTTTCGTATAATGTATATTTACACTACTTTTGGATATTTTTTTGTATATACATTGTATGTAGTAGGCTATATGTAGAGGGCAGTGGTTTTACTTCCCACACGCGTGTTTTGTAATATGTAGTATTACAATATAGTCATTTTTATTACAATATAGTTATTTAGGTTGGCAACCCCGAAATGTAGGAAGTTGAACTTTCAATCATGGTCGTCATTGCTGTAAATATGACAAAACGCACTATCGCGCAAAAAGTTTATTTTCACATTTCTTTATCAATTATATATTCATGGAAATAAGAATTAAAGTTATATGAAATATTTTTTTCTACATTTTCGATACATTTGAGACTTATACGAATAAAGATCAAAGTGTTCAAATGTTCCAAATATTAATTACAAGGGTAATACATTTATTTTATATTTTTAATGGTTTTAAGAATTACCCTATGTAGCGTAAACATCAAAATATGCGATATAACAGTACAACAAACATGCAATAGCATTTCAATTTTCAAACAAATGCATGGATATACAGGGTGTAAATAAATTCACATTACAGAATTTGATGACGTATAGTGGGGACCAAGACGGTTGCGTTTAGCATAGGAACTAATGTCCGTAATGTGCCAATTTCCCGCTACACACAAAATACCATAACACACGTTGCTCTCTCTGATGTCTGCTGTTTGTCGTCTGGGTAAATTTACAAGAAGGCCTCGATGTGACGACCATCCACGTCATCAGGTCTTCCTCGGATGCTACAGGAGTCTCGTAAATCAAGGATTTCATATGACCTCACAGGTAGTATCTAGCGGGGTCAAGTCGTGATAATGCGCAGAGTCTTTGGCGCCGAAAATGCGGGAGAGTATATTCTGGTATTTTGCGTATAACGGAAAATCGGTACGTTTTCCGACACGAGTTCCTATGCTAAACGTAACCATCTTGATCCTCACTATATGTCCTCAAAATGTTTAATGGGGATTTAGTTACACCCTGAATTCGTAAAATTAATGTACAATGTTGTTTTTTAGGGCACAAATTCACTATTTGCAGGTTCGTGACGTCGTCAGTAACATTTACCTGCTAGCCGGAGCCATTATTCCCGGATGAGTCATAAGATGGCGCGCAATGATGGTATACAACACCACCAAAATGACGAGTGGAAAAGCGAAGAATACGGCGATACTCATTATGAAGAACAGGGCTGTCCAAAATGTGTCTGCCTGTGTGAGACACACTGCTACTACGCTGCCATCTATATATATTTCATGGTGATAGTCTGCTACTCCAAGAATCGGACTGAAACATAAATCAATATTGACAGACTTATTTCTACATAAATATGAGAATCTGCAAAGAGTTCTTATTTGCAGTGCATGCTGTTTAATTAGAACTTTTTTATGTCTTCTTATTTTTAATCGCATTAACGAAAATATACATATCGTAAGCCAACAATCAAAACCTCGTAACTGCATAATTAAAAAAAAGGGAGAAGAAGAAACCTTGCAACCAAACTAACTCACTGGCACTATCGAACCCGTAGTTCATGGCTGCGCAGACATAAACCTCTCCAAACATCCCTATCCCGAACTAAAGTTTTCCAAACATCCCCTGTATAATCTATTTCCCTCAAATCTTGGTTAATGTTATTCTCCCACCTCATTCTTGGTCTACATACTGGGTGTTTTCCCTCTGGTTTTGCTACGAGAAGTTTTATGTCCCTCTTTCATTCTCCATTTGTATCACATGTCCTGCCCATCACAATCCACGAAACTTAACTGTTTGTAGCTCACTGTTGTACAGTCTTCTCCATTCGCATGTACCCAAAAATGTTCCTGAGGACGTTATTCTCAAAAACTCGAAATATTTTTCCTCCCTTAAAATAAGAGTCCATGTATCGCATCCATATAATATCCATCCATAGTAATTCTGCCCGAAGGCAGGTCCTTCACTGCAATCATAGTATTTTCATGCTCTGCTTGCAGCTTTACTAGGGAATTGTAGGTATGGTAGCTTCCCGTTGCTTTCCACACCGGTGAAGGATGATGATGATGGCCATATGATTTCGGGGACTGTTTGGGCCTTAAAGTTTTCCTGACATTTGTCTAACAGGTGAGGAAAAACCCCGATAAAACCTCACCCAGAAAAATTGCCCTGACCGGGGATCGAACTCGGGCCTGCTGCGTGACAAGGTAGCACGCTACCTCGAGACCACAGCGGTGGACCCATATAATATAACAGGGAGAAATCAAGGGATAAAAGCAGGATATAGACTTCGGAAATGCTGATTTTACGTAATGTGAAAGAATGCACAAGAGCGGATAGAATAAGGAATGAACTATACGAGAAGAAATAAATATATGTAAAATTGAAGATAAAATCAGCGAAAATAATAAGAAATGGACAGAACACTTAATGAGAATGAACAACGAAAGAATACCAAAAAGAACCTTCCTGTATAATCCCAGAGGAACAAGAGATGTTGGCCGACCACGTAGAAGATGGACTCCACTTTTAACTTTGCCGGAACAGGCTGCATAGCCTAAACCTTGTAGTAGTAGAAGAAGAAGAAGAAGAATAACCGTTTTATTTATTATAAGTTAACGTTTTGAGAGGAGTTGGTACGACAGTCTCTGTAACACATAACAGCATGCTTTTCAAGAATTGCCTATGTTTAATTTCTTTGTGCATCTCATTCCTATTTGTAATTATTGTCCCTTGGTATTTGAATTCCTCGTAGCTTGCGATAGGTAGGGCATGTGGTACGAATGGGGAATGAAAGAGGTGCATGGAAGCTTCTAGTAGGAAGACCAGAGGGAAAATACCCAGCTGGTAGTCCAATAATGAGGTGGGAGAATAACATTAACCAGGATTTAAGGGAAGATTATACAGGGGATTAGATTATGAAAGCCTTTGCTCAATGATGTGTGGAGAGCTTATGTCCGCGCGGCCATGAACCTACAGGTTCAATAGTGCCAGTGAGTTAGTTAGGTATTTTAATTCAGCAACTTCTTCAACATTTCTTATAACTGGTTAATTTCTTAAGAATTTAAAGTCAAAACCTATAATATTTTCTAATTAATTTTGAAAATTGTTACGCCGGACATGCAAGTTATTGGGTCTGAGATTAGAACAGACGAAAACTCTCTATACCTCCCCGCCGGAGGTGCGAGGTTTTGTGCCTGAGGTTAATAGCTGAGGAAATGTATGTCTTTTTATAAACGTTGATAGATGGCAAGAAATTCGTCTTAGAATTACAATACTGTAACAGCACTTAGACGATGCTTTTGCTTATCGAATAATGAAAAAATCCAGGTTTTACTCTTAAATGGAGTTACAAGGTTTTCATCGCCGCCGGCCGACGATATCCCAAATTTGCTACTCCTGAGTCAAGTGGATGTGAATTTCGGCATTTTGTCTTGTCGTAGACCTAGAGACATCTGGTGTTCCGATTACAGCAGGGCGACGTGTCCTGAATGTTCAGTGATTAACTAATCCTCATGAAAACTTAAATTTATGAACATAGTCACAAGTTGTAATGAAAAGTAATATCCTTGTTAAGAACAGTTAAGATTTCGTACACTGTGATGGGTAGGACATGTGGCACCGATGGTGACTGAAACGGAGGTAGGCCTATATACATTTCATGTAGGGAAACCAAAAGGAAAGCGCCACTTAGATAGACAAAGAATGAGATACGAGAATAGCAATAAACATGATTTTAGAGAAGTGAATTATACACGAAATGATTGAAAAAAATATTAGCTCAGGATAGGGATGTATGGACAGCTTCCATTAACCTCCAGGTTCGGTAGTGCAATTAAGGTAATTAGTTATAATAATTATGTAAACTATCAACATGCATTCGAGACAGATTCAGGTGAAATCATATTATTATTAAATATTTTAATATAGGCCTATTCATTATTAGGCCTATTTATTAATTAGTTTGTGATATAGGCTACACAGACCTATATCTCATTCGATTTATTAATATACTATAGGCTATATTTTACTCGTGTTTGCGAATACCTGGTATACGCTGCTATGCCTAAATAAATGAAATATGTTAAGTTATGTAGATAGGAAATAACACTATGAGGTTTTTTAATATTGTTTTTTTTTTATTATTTCACTCACCTCATACTTCATAATTCATAGCAGACCCAGGGTTTCTTCACATCATTTGTGACATTCTCAATGCTGTGTCACGTTCACAACTGACGTCCAAGGCCTTCTGAGAATGTCACAAATGATGTGAAGAAACCCTGGGTCTGCTATGAATTATGAAGTATGAGGTGAGTGAAATAATAAAAAATAAACAAATGAAATATGTGTTTTTATTTTTTTGTTGAATAAGTTAAAGGAAATTACGGGTTAATTAAATTATATGGTATACAGTAAAAGCTCATTATTCGCGGGGGATATGGTCTGCAAATATGCCGCGAATACAGAAACCGCGAATATGGAATGGTAATTTGTATGGTTATATAGGGGAAACGTTCCAAGCTTACAGATTAAAACAAAAATTCTCAAAATAAAATAAATCAATGAGAGGTTTTGAACAATTTCTATTAATTATTACTGTCAGGTTTAGGCAAGGACTTATAGAACTTGATCATTTTTTCCTGTTTTGCCGTTTTTAAAAGCTATTTCAACATTAAGATTGATATTCAGCTGTGAATTCTGCGATAGAATTCCTTATTTTGTCTTGGGATTTCTTGATTCATTAATATTGAAACAGCGTGATATATACGCAAACAACTTGCCAATGCGTATAAACAGTCAAGCATTCTTATTTTTTAATAAATATGGATTTTCATCAAGTAAACACCAACTCAATTGATTATTTTTATTTTTACTTTAAGTGGCAACATTAATATTTTTCTCTTCGGTACTAATTTTTCTTTCCTTTTACTCGACATTATAAACTGTGAACAAAGTACTAGAGACACGTGCTATTCAATCAAAATTATTGCAACGAATGACAAGTTGAAACAATAATATACCGATCGTGGCGATGGAGGCATTTGTAAAAGCCGCCCTGGCACCTGCCTGCAGTAAAAAAAAGAGAGAAAAAACACTGCTAATGGTTAATAAAGGACACTAATCCTTCTAATACACCAACTGGATCCGCGAATAAAGACTTTTTAATCGCGAATACAGGAACTGTGTCGCAATTTTTTAACCCGCGAATAAGGAGCTTTTACTGCGCATTGTTACGATCCAAACATGGCGGTTGCTAGAGTCAATTTTTATTTCGAATGTCAGGTAAAACCCCACTTTTAATGGTCGCAATTCACTGATTTTCGGAAATTATCTATCTCGGTTAATTTAATACAATATACTGAGTTTAGTTGTGAAACATCGAAAATTGCGACCGCCAGAGCGATTTCCAAATTTTCGTTTCAGGTGGAACTCCCAAATCTAATGGTTTCAGAAAATAATAGTTCCGCGAAAACACAAACGACGACTGTGTCGAGCCGTGTATAAAAACACGCGCGTGTTCGAAAGAAATGTTTCAAAATTTCAAGTCAATCGACCAACTTGTTTTCGAGTTTTGCGAGCATAAACATATGCAAGCTGAATTTTTATTATGAAGATTCTTACACAGGGTGTAACAGAACCTCACCGACAAAATTATACGGACTATTTAACTCATGCCCCAAATGGGAGTCAATGACCAATCACGTTTCAATGATTTCTGTTTTACAACCAATCAGAGTCGTGTTTCACCAAATATTTATCAGTATTATAATTACCATATTAAAGAAAGCTCCTCCTTACAATATTGCGTTCCTTTGGCAATAAATAGTATGATCTGGTTGCAGTGATAAACAAATGAAGCAGTAGAAGCGTACCTATCGTTTCTCATTTGTTTTCAAACATCGCCGTTTACATTAAATGTATAAATATTTTAAAATAACTATAGTTAAATAATGATTTGTGAGTAAACAGCTTAATTTTATTCGTTAAATAGTCCTAACAAATGCCACTCTTGATTTCCAAATTCTCTAGATAAATTCTCCTCACTTCGTGAGTCGTGAATTTATCGATAATTTGGAAATCACTCGTGGCATTACTTATGATAATGGGCCATTCAGAGAGGATAATTTTTTGTGAAGGAACATACAGTTGCAAACACGTCGTTCATGAGTTATGCGTGGATGAATGTGTTCACCCGTATAGATCGGAATTGAATATAAACAGTTGTACACGTATCATTTTATTGAAAAAGACATGTTTTTACAATAAGTGTTCAAACAGTCGAGCCTGTACCTCATTGCATGGATGATATCGTCGCAGCAACGATCGTCCAGTACGTCCGATCATGGCAGGATTATTTTTGACGTCGTCAAAACACTTATTGTCTGAACACTTAATGTAAAAACATGTATTTTTCAATAAAATGATACGTGTACAATTATTGTTTGTATTCAATTCTGACCCTTACGGGTGAACATCTTCATCTGCGCATAACTCATAAATAACGTGTTTGCGACTATATGTTCATTCGCAAAAAATGATCCTTTCTACATGACCTATGATCCCTATAATTTTGTCGGTGAGGTCCTAATACACCCTGTGTGTATGTATATATATATATATATATATATATATATATGATTGTGATGGGGCTTTTTGCAAAATGTTCAGGAGTTTCCCGGGAAGGGTTTAGATTATAAAAGAATTGTAATACTCAACCCCTTAAAACTCGCCCTTTCTAGAGAAAACCGTGCTTTTCGGAACCTTTTGGACGGTTAAATTGCTTACGCTGCCTAAACCATAACATATACATCAACTTACACAGAATTTAATATCTAAAAAAATCTACAAAAATGTCTGCGACAGCATATGTCTATCTGTTACGGATAACTCACAATAACCATTTTTGTCTTTCAGCTCACTGATGCCAAAAAGAACGGGCTGACTAGGTACCCTGGCAAGCGTAGCTGCGCAGAGCGGGTATTCTTTTACGTGTAACTCTCAACAACCATTTTTGTCTTTCAACGCATTTATGCCAAGAATATTGGGATAAGTAGATTCCAGGGCAACCGCCGGATAATCAGCACGGAGTATCTAAAAATAATTACGTGTTTAATTTATAATTATTTTTCTTTTTACTTATTCAACTAAACATAAAAACACATTTAATTTATTTAGGCGCAGCAACGCACGCCGTGTATCAGCATTACCGACATATTCCGCGCGACATAATGCCACAACAGATGGCAGTGAGGAGTTTTCTTGCGAACTTATTAATTGGTGAATTTTATGGTAAAAAAAGTAGCTTATATTTTATATCGTCTGACCATGACACGATAATTGAACTTTCGGGCAGGACAACGTCGCCGGGGTCCGCTAGTGTGAGTGTGTGTGTGCGTGAGTGTATATATATATATATATATATATATATATATATATATATATTTATTTACAACAGAGAATGTATGTATTAATAATAAAACTAGTAAATTTTTATGTGTTATTGGTTTTGATGGCGTAACTATTTTGTAAGAACTGTTTTTTGTTGCGAAATTTAGTATATTATATTTTTGTATCTTTTTTTGCTTTTCATTGTGCTCTTTACAAATTATACACCTTGATTATAATGAGATAGAAGGCCATTAAACAATTTTTATACTTGAGATGCATTAAAGCGGAACAATTTATAGCAAGTTATACGAGGTTGTTCACTTGACGTACAGATGGCAGCACCTGTATTGCAGGGAAATGAAATATACGACACTTAGCGACGGTAACAAACGATTGCAATGTAATTTGAATATCGCAGAGCGGTAGATACTGAATAATATTTATGACCTAGACACGCGGACGTCTCCATTTTCCTTCCGGTTCCCGGGAATAATCATTCCGGTGTTGAGAAGAGATATGGCCTTCTGCAGATTATCTTTCTATATAACACATTCTACTGTTCTGCTGCAGATAGCTATCATAGGACATTTTCAACACCATATAGCTATATTCATACAAAGACCTACCATTTCTCGATTATTATAAATTATTACTAGATAACATACTAAGTTCCGTTATTTAACAAATTCAAATAGTATAATTTATAAATATTTGTATTTTTATCTTTATAGAATATAATAGATTTATTTAGCCTGTTGGAGTTAAGGCCACGTGGCCTTCTCTTCCACTCACCAGGACAAACATATGTTACATATAAATACAAAAATTACAATAATAGTCATACTAAACATTAATTATCTGTCAAATTGAATTATAATGAAAATAATGTCTAATAATACAATACAATTAAATAAATAAAAATTTAATTATAGAATAAATACAGAAAGGAATAACAGCTCGAATCTACTATACATAAAAAGAAAATAAAGAAAAAAATTACAAAGAAAGTAATGAACTATAGCATAATGAATTAATCTATCGCTTATTATACAATGCATTAGGTCATCATCATCATCTGCCTTTCAAGTATTAGGCCCAGTGGCCTGTTACGGTGTCCAGCCATCTCCGAAAAGGTCGACCCACAGATCTTCTGCCTCGAGGAATGTAGTGAAGAATTTGTTTTGGTATTCTGTGACGTCCATGCGCTGAATATGAGCTAGCCAATTGTTTCTATATTCTTGGAGGTATTCAGATATAGGTACGATGTTTAACTCTCTGGCTATTGTTGAATTTCTTTGGTGGTCTAGAAGGCTATAACCTGCAGTTCGTCGCAGAAATTTCATCTCCGTGGCTGTAATATGACGGTCATCTAAATATATTAACAAATCTTAAAACTATTTTTATTAAATAATGAAACAAAATTATTAATTTTAAAAAAGTATTATTAGTGAGCTGTTTCTGTTAATTTTATTTTCAATTTGTTTATGAAAGATAGTAAAGTTTGGCAGTCTCTGACATAGGGTGGAAGGGAATTCCATGTTCTAGTGAGAGAAACTGTAAAATATTTCGAATAATAGGTAGATATAACTCACTAACTCTCTGGCCCTATCGAACCTATAAGTTCATGGCCTCGCGTACATAAGCTCTCCTTACATCCCTATCCTGAGCTATTGTTTTCCAATCAACTCTTGTATAATCTGCTTCCTTCAAATTATGGTCAATGTTATTTTCCCACCTCATTCTTGGTCTACCAACTGGGCGATTTCCCTCTGGTTTTCCTAAAAGAAGTTTCCATGCATCTCTTTCATCTCCCATACGTGCCACATGTTCTGCCCATCTTAGTCTACGAGACTTAACTGTTCTTATTATATCTGGCTTCCGATACATATCATGTAGCTCACTATTATGTAGTTTTCTCCATTCACCCGTCTGTTCATCTCTTTTTGGCCCAAAAATGTTTTCTAAGAACTTTATTCACAAATACTTATAATCTTATTTCCTCCTTTAAACTAATAAACTGCAAATATATAAAACTGTTATTGTCCCAGTTATAGGTCTATTACATGGATGCGAAACATGGACTCTTATTTTATTATTAAAATAATAATAATAAAGTAAGAGTCAATGTTTGACATCCATTTAATATAACTGGGAGAATAACAGTTTTATATATTTTTACACGCTTTATATTAGCTTGACCTGTATCTATCTATCTATCTATCTATCTATCTATCTATCTATCTATCTATCTATCTATCTATCTATCTATCTATCTATCTATCTATCTATCTATCTATCTATCTATCTATCTATCTATCTATCTATCTATCTATCTATCTATCTATCTATCTATCTATCTATCTATCTATCTATCTATCTATCTATCTATCTATCTATCTATCTATCTATCTATCTATCTATCTATCTATCTATCTATCTATCTATGTAACTGAATCTTTCATCGCGTTTTTCACCCACTTAAAATAATTGGATCGACTTGAAATTTTGTATACTTGTAAAGGACCCGTGACAATACAATAATTTCATATTTATTTTCTAAAATCCTGGCCAGAATCATCAGAAAATCAAAAAAAGTGTTTTTGTATTTATGTAACGGAATTTTTGAACCCGATTTTCACCCACTTAGAAACATAGGCTAGACTTGAAACTTTGTGTACTTGTAAAGGACCCGTGACAATACAATAATTTCATATTCATTTTCTAAAATCCTGGCCAGAATCATCAGAAAATCAAAAAAAGTGTTTTTTTATTTATGTAACGGAATTTTTGAACCCGATTTTCACCCACTTAGAAACATAGGCTAGACTTGAAACTTTGTGTACTTGTAAAGGACCCGTGACAATACAATAATTTCATATTCATTTTCTAAAATCCTGGCCAGAATCATCAGAAAATCAAAAAAAGTGTTTTTGTATTTATGTAACAGAATTTTTGAACCCGATTTTCACCCACTTAGAGACATTGAACCGACTTGAAACTTTGTATAGTTGTAAAGAACCCGTGACAATACAATAATTTCATATTTGTTTTCTAAAATCGTGGCCAGAATCATCATAAAATCAAAAAAAGTGTTTTTGTATCTATGTAACGGAATCTTTGAACACGATTTTCACCCACTTAGAAGCATTGGATCGACTTGCAACTTTGTATACTTGTAAAGGACCCGTGACACTATAATAATTTCATATTTTATTTCTAAATTTCTGGCCAGAATCATCAGAAAATCAAAAACATTAAAACTGGTATAATAGGTTACGAACTTGTCGACTTTTTAGTCAATAGTTGTCAGAGCTCAGTTGGTAGAGCGGTGAACTAGTGGTATATAGTTTCAGTAATCCATAGGTCTCTGGTTCGAGTCCGGCTGGGGAGGATTTTTTTTTTAGAAGAGTAATAATTTTAGCTCATACTACAATAGTATGGAATTTAAATATATTTACATTCTTATTTTATTCTGTAAAATATTAAAACTAAAAATAAAAAATAAATAATAGTTTTAAAAAACTAAAACAGCACGCTTTATTAGAAAATCGAACTCAAAAATGAAAAATAATTTTAATTTCCAACACGCTTGGGATAAATTTAAAGTGGTCAACAAAAAAATCTTCTCCAACACATATAGAATAAAACTAGAATTATCAACAAAAAGAAAAGAATTTTACCATCAAAAGCGTGGGGTGCCTTTTATGATTTTTACATGTTCTTCTTAGAGACTTTACTTTTACCAATATATGTTTATTATCAAATATATTAATTGATATAGAGCACCCCCCGCTTTTGATGGTAAAATTATTTAACGCTTTTTGAGTGGAGGTGGGATGACAACAGTCTCTGTAATGCATAATAACATGCATTTCCGGAATTGAGCCTATGTTTATTTTCTTTGTGCATCTCATTCCTATTTGTGATTATTGTACCTAGGTATTTGAAATCAGCCACTTCTTCAAAATTTCCCTCATTTCTCATTAGTTGTCCATTCCTATTATACAACGAATTTTTGTGTGTGAACATAGGCTATGTTTAGTTTTATTGATGTTTACTTCCAGTTCTAATTTCTTAGTGTTGCTCAATAGAGTGTGCATATTGTCCCTTAGAATTTCCTCGCTATCGCTCATTAATACTACATCATCAGCATAAACTAACAGCCTATTAATGTCATTGTGTTGTAGGTCTTCTTCATTCTCCGAAGATTTGAACACTATAGATATTTCTTTCACATTAACAAATGTGCATATTGATCATGTAATAAAAATAACCCATAAATAGGCAAAACAAATACATTTAATTACGTTGTAGGCCTAATATAGAAGGAGGTTCATAGACGCGGACATAAGCTCTCCATATATCCCTATTCCTTGACGGTTGTATTTTTACAGTGAAATATTGTCACTCTTTTGACCAAGGAAACACTTAAAGGGTCGAATGTTTGAACGCATTAGACAGTAAAAGGCGTTCTTGCTGAGAAAGTTTTATCCAAATAGGGCCTACATTTTGCTTACTCAGAAATCTATTCATGCGATAATAATTGTAAGCTACCTGACGAGGTAACTTAAGATCATAGCTCAAGATAGAAACTTATCGTGAAAATCCCGAAGGGAACAGATGTAGTTTGAAACCTTGGCAGCTTTATCCAAGATGTCGGACCTTCAAGACTTCGATCATGTTTTCGGTATACGCGGAGAAGAGGAATTTGATAGAGTCTACCAAAGAATTCAACTGGAAGAACAGGAGAATCGGCGTAATATTGCGCGACGCAGACGTCGTTGTATACGGTATTATTTGCGGGACGGAAGCGTAAATGCGTTCTTCTATAGCAGACGAAAATAACGGAAGTGGTTTTATCGCTGAGGATTCTGGGTAATTCGTTGCCAATATTACGAAAACGTCAACTTTCATGCATGACCGGTAAGTCGGCCGTTAATTCGATCTCAGCAATTACTCACGGTGAGTCAGCTCACCAGTGATTGTAAGTAATTTGAGTAGAGCCTAATGTATTTGCATGCGGCCCTTACTTAAATACGTTCACTAAATAATAAGGGATATACAAATATTTTAAAAGACATAACACATTAAGTAGTTTAAAGATAAAGGTAAAATACTTTTTCAAGCTAAATGCATTAATTATCATAACAGTATCGGGGCAAATCTCCACGAACCCAAATAAACTTTAAGAAATAAATCTTAATTTCAAATAAAAATAATAAACTTATATCACATCCAAGGAAAATTATACAAAATAATATATATATATATATATGAATGTCTGTCTATCCTTTATGCGCTGCCATACCGTTCATCCGATTGTGATGGGACATTTTGCAAAATGTTCAGGAGTTTCCCGGGAAGGTTGTAGGCATAAGAGAGTTGTAATACTCAACCCCTTCACCCTTAAAAATAACATTTGTAGAGAAAAATGTGCTTTTCGGAACTTTTTGGACGGTTAAACGGCTTACGCTACCTAAACCATAACATATGAAGCAAATTAATGTACACAGAATTAAGGGTAAGAAGTTAGATCTTTTGAAGGCTGTAAAAATAAATAAATTGAAAAGTAGTAACAAACTGTTAAATTCTCAACTTGATTTGAATAAATCCCCTTTGTTAAATTAAAAAAAATTAAATAAATATTGTTGTATTGTTGCTTAGATCAGTTGGAACACAATTCATAATTTGTTAACATGTCTGAAGAAGGTACAGTGTACCGAAACAGCTGTCACTGAATTGTATAATAAATATGAAAATCAAATAAAACTACGTTTTATTTTTATTTAATTAATAACAAATCAATGTTTATAAATTATACTAAATATTTGAATGCATTAAATGACTAAAGTTTGTAAGTTATCAGCAAAAACAAAAATGAGTAGCACTATGCCAGCTGTCAAAAACTCATTTGATATTGATGGATTTGTAAAAATTCAATAATAAAAAGAGAAAAAGTTGCACTTATCTAAGAGACAAAAAAAAGGTTGGGGACTCTAGTCTAGATGAATGACCATCTCTGTGAAACACGAGGCATCCAAAGGAAGGACTGTAGCGCCAATGGTTTTTTTTGTTGCATGCTTTAAACCTAGAACCCTAAAAAATCATACCACGTCTAGAATATCTGATTATATCACAGACTTGTATCGGTAGTTTGTATGCAGTATAATGGCATTATTTTATTGTGTGTTTTCTGTAGAAATTTACATATTTAATTTTCATGGCAGACCAGCCTTATAGGCTAGTGGTAAGCATTTCTGATTACAGTTCATGAGATTCCGGATTCAGTTCCCGGTCAGACCATAGGAATTTTTCGTTAAATAGAATTATTCCTGTGATCGCCCATGGTAAGGAATTAATGTTAAGTTTAGATTAAGGACTCTCCTGGCGCTTCATTATCATTTGTCAACCATCATATCATCGGGGTAAAGTAACTCCGTCTTCTAGGTGCCCCAACCTAATAAATGGATTATAATTCCGCTAATACCAGGGGAGAAAGCCAGACATGTCATAAAAGACAACCTGGTGGCATTGGAACAAAAAAAATTAATGGTTTTATGAAATAGTGTTACACACTGAACAAAAATATTACAAAAAATAGAAAATTACAAATATATCAAACCATAATTCAGAGCATTTTAACATATGGTGCTGAAGTTTGGCAAATTCCTACCATGGAAATGAAAAGAATTTTAGGTACAACAATGGATGTTTTAAGAAGATCAGCTGGAAAATCTAGAATGGATAGAGTACAGAATAAAGAAATAAGGGAAATTATGGGTGTGCAAGAAGAGCCGGACATCATAGACATTATAGAAAAGAAAATATTACAGTGGTATGGCCATGTCAAAATAATGCCAGAGCAAATATTGCCTAAAATTATTATGGAATGGATCCCAATGGAAAGGAGGAAGAGAGGAAGATAAGAAAACTTGGATAGAAGGTGTACAAGCGGCTTTGAATATCAGAGGATTGGAGGAAGATCAATGGATGAACAGAGAGGAATGGCGTTTGGTTTGCGGAAGACGGCGGCAGCTGCCATGATACCGGATGATGATGAAATAGTGTTTTACTCTATCAAATGGGTGCCAGAAATGAAATCCAAATCTATTATTTACATTGACTATTTAACCCATGCCACAAATGCTAGTCAATGACCAATCACGTTTCAATGAATGTTGCTTTACAACCAATGACAGTCGTGTTTCACCCGCTCTTTATCGATTTCTCTTTATCAGCTCCTGCTTTTGTGATAAAGAAAGCTCCTCCTTTTTAATGTTCTGAACAGGTCAAAGCATTATTTTTCTCCAACAAATACATTCAATATAGCAAATAATGAAAAGATTCCTCGATTTTACTGAGTTGTTTAATAAAAAAATGAATAACCCGTAATGTTGATTATGATATATAGTTTGATGTGTTTCATTATTTCTCCACTTGGGTACACTCTTACAATATTGCGATCTTATTTGGCAATAAATAATATGATCAAGCAGCACAAGGAGTGAATGAACATAACCTCACATTTCTGATTTGTTTTCAAACATCGCCGTTTACATTAAATATATAAATATTTTAAAATAGCTATAGTTAAACAATGATTTGAGAGTAAGAAGCTTAATTTTATTCGTTAAATAGTCCTAACAAATGTCACTCTTGATTTCCAAATTCTCTAGATAAATTCACTCCTCATTTCGTGAGTCGTGAATTTATCGATAATTTGGAAATCACTCGTGGCATTACTTATGAATATTACGGAAAGATAGGAATGAATCCAACCAAGTTAGGTTTGTTAGAACTTGTATTTAATCCAGGACTTCATAAATACGAGATTTAAACGCTACAGTACACATCAACTCTCTCGAGAATGTTGTTTTCCAAGGAAACAATAGCAAAGTGTAACGTCAGTGATATATACTTTGTTTTGCAATTGAGTGTAGAGTACGTGATAATTCAATTACAGATATCTCCTTATGTTCAAACTCATTTAGAACAAACAAAACCAAATTAAAGTTATCATTAAGGAGTAGTAGAGCGTGTAACACATTAAGTTCGGCACTTTATTGCCACTGATAAGGGACCTTAATGTTCAAGACTGGGAGCTGCACACTGAATGTAAATACTCTACGTATAGGAGGTTCACAAAACAATGCAACACTTTCGATGAAAACTGCAACTTAATGATTTTAATGGAGTCCGGAAAACCCAAAATAACTAATAGGTAGGTATATAATAGGGCCTATATTATTTAACAATTCTCTTTAACAACTCAGATAATAACTAGCGACGTAATTAAAATTTCTCATCAAGAGCAGGTCTTTCACTGCAAACTCAGCATTCTCCACTCTTTCCTTAACTCAGCTTTCCTTTTTGTATCTGCATACAAACCATTTATTTTAATATTGTCTATCATCTCATGTCTTTTTCTGCCTCTAACTTTCTTTCCGTTGACCATTCCTTCTAGAGCATCCTTCAGCAGGCAATTTCTTCTTAGCTAGTGGCCAATCCAATTTCTTTTCTTCTTCTTTATGAGTTCCAGCATTGTTCTTATTTCACCCACTCTGTCTAGCACATCTTTATTTCTTACTTTGTTTGTCCATTTTATACGTTTCATTCTTCTCCATATCCACATCTCAAAAGCTTCCAGTCGCTTTTCCTCATTCCGTCATAATATCCAAGTTTCTGCACCATACAATGCTACACTCCACACAAAGAACTTCACTAGCTTTGCAGCTTTACTAGGGACATATAGGTGTGATAGCTTGCCGTTTCTTTCCACACCCCACTCTCTCTTTTGCATCTTAAAATCTTAAAAGATCTTAAGAAGGTCTTGAGGGGCCCCAACTTGGAGGTGAGGAGAGTAGATTTGGCTAAGTTAGACCCTCCGGACTTCACCAAAATTCACCCCAGAGGTTAAATATCAGTTCCATCAGGGTTTTTGACCAGATTAAGGATCCGAAAAACCCAATTAGCCTCAGACTTAATATGGCGAACAAATGTTGCTTAGATACCTATTATTTCAGGCCTGAGGTTCTTTTATGTGTCGTAAATCTACGTTCCACAGTTTCATTTACCTTTAGAAGAAAGGCCATAATCAATATTTTTAAACTGACCGAAAACTTCTGGTGGCGCTATGGCCCTGTGGTCGACTCAGCCTCTAAAGAAAACGAGTACCAGACGTTTGTTCTGAGGATAAATAGTGGCCATCACACAGGGTTGACAACCTGGCTGATATCAAGTGTCGATTGTTTAGAAAAAGTGAGAGCCTTAATCTCATACAACCCTAAGGGTCTCCCATAGTCTGCAGTGGGATCACTTTACGTTTTAGAAGGAAGATCATAATAAAGATTTGTATGCCTTTTGTAAAAATCTGAAATTGTGAAATACTAAATTCAGAAATTGTTAATTGTGATGAAAACTAATGCGATTCAAAACTAACTCAATTAAAACTTTTTTCAATTTATTTTATAACTACCCTAGGGATATACAATGTTACATTTTTTGTATCTACACAGATAAGAATCATGTTGTCACAAAAACCATGAGAGTAAAAAAAGTAGCCACTACCCTGTAATGGGTTAACTTTCCGCAAAGTTCTGTGAGGAAACAATTGTCTTCTAACCTCCTCTTTGAAGAAACTATACTCTGGTATCTTACTCATTCGAAAAATTCAATCAACCTTGACAGGGATCGAATTTGGGACACCAGGATCTAAGGAAGGCGAGATAACTTGAGATTTTTTTTTCTTCAATGCCCCAGGTTGTCACTTCGACACTGGTGTTCTCTCCTGGCATTGGCGTAAGTGTAACCTAATTATGAAGAAGGGGCGCCTGGAAATTGGGGTTACGACTGTCCCGATGATATGATGGCTGATGATAGTGGTGCGCCTGGAGAGTCTTTAATCCTAGATTTAATCTAAGGCGAATATGAATGACGATGATTATGATGATCATACGATGTACGGGGACCGTTTGCGTCATAAAATTTGGGTCTTAAATTTTCCTGACATTTGTTCGATTCCTGGTTCAGACATTAATTTTTCTTTTCACAATATCATTATAATATTATAACATGATCCATTATTGGAACTGTGTTAAAATAACAGTATTGGAAAATGTTAAAGAACATCGTTTACTGCTTATAAAAGTGGTGGTGTAAAATTCTCATTTTTTTTTGCAAATGCTCCAGGTTGTCTTTCGACATTCTTGGTGTTTTCTCCTAGCATGGCGTACTTATAACCCACTTCTGAGGTTGGGGCACCTGGAAGGCGGGGCTACGTTGCCCCGATGATATGATGGGTGATGATGATGATAGTGGTACGCCAGGAGAATCCCTAATCCTAAGCTTTATCTAAGATGAATATGCATGATGATGATAGCGATGACCATATGATTTCGGGGACCGTTTGGGCCCTAAAGTTTTCCTGACATTTGTCTTACAGGTGAGGAAAAACCTCCATAAAAACCTCACCCAGAAAAACTGTCCCAACCGGGGATCGAATCCGGGCCCGCTGCGTGACAAGGCAGCACGCTCCAAATATAGATTCTTCTAAACGAAGCCGGCCGTTGGCGATGATAGTGACACCTACCTGGCAGCGGACGAAATGAGAATAATATAATAATAATAATAATAATAATAATAATAATAAATAATAATAATAAATAATAATAATAATAATAATAATAATAATAATAATAATAATAATAATAATAATAATAATAATAATAATAATAATAATAACTTTATTTATTCTGGCAGAGTTAAGGCCATAAGGCCCTCTCTTCCACTCAACCAGCACAAATACAAATAAATATTCGACAAATATAGATATACACTATACTAATTATAAACAGTTAAAGATACAATAAATGTAGCAATGTAAATGTCATGTACAAACAACATTTTATAGGGTAATAACAATAATGATACGATAATAATAATAATAATAATAATAATAATAATAATAATAATAATAATAATAATATAAATATGATACATTATACGGGAAACACCAATTAATATATATATCTTACACTGGATAATAATGAAGTCGAGTTTAGAGCAAATATAAATTTAGATTTCTTTTAAAAGATGCCAATGTCCGGCCAATGTTACATTGCTACATTTATTGTATATTTAACTGTTTATAATTAGTATAGTGTATATCTATATTTGTCGAATATTTATTTGTATTTGTGCTGGTTGAGTGGAAGAGAGGGCCTTATGGCCTTAACTCTGCCAGAATAAATAAAGTATTATTATATTATATTATTAAGGAAAACCCTGAAAAAACCTCACCCAGGAAATTTGTCACAACCGAAGATCGAACCCGGGCCCGCTGAGTGACAATACAGCACGCTTCCTCGGGACCACAGCTTAAAGCTGACATTTTAAAAATACAGTTGATACAATGCCATGTATATAACATTATATACAGCTTGCCTCTAAAGACACTATCCATTTGTAAGAAAACACTACAATTTATTATTTTCTTTGCATACACTGTTAGTTTAGTGCAACATGGTCAGCACGGAAGAACGTGTTGCCATTGTTTGTTCACGGATACGCGGATTATCATATGAAGATGCCAGAGTTGAATTTACTCATAAATTCCATAAATCAGCCCCATCAAAGGCACACATTCGTCTGCTTGTAAACAATTTAAGCGTACCGGAACGTGTATTATGATGCACAATCATGAATGACCACGCGTATCAGCAGAAACAATGCAGCAGATTAAAATTGCCAGTGATAGTCCGAACGCATCAACTTGTCGCCTCGGTGGGAGTTCAATGCTCCTCGCAACACAGCGTAGAAAATTTTACGTTTCACTCTACGAAAACGTCCTTATCACGCCTGCTCAATTTACGGAAACCTATCACAGAAGCAGCAGACTTTTTTACGGTTTAAATTTTAAGACATTTCGTTTCACAGCTGAAAGATGGAGTATATGTTTTCACCTAGATGGCGGTCATGTACAAAGCCAGTAAAATATGTTTAAAACTTCACAATAACATTGATTTTTCAGTCATTGCCTTCCTTCAATAAAATACATAGTGACTTTAGAGACACTCTGTATAATGTTAGGTTATTTTATGATACTCTATACATGTTACATGGTAGATAAATAAAATGATAAAATGAATAGAAATTGAAATTTAATGAACACATAGATGGAAAATATTTTCAGATTACATTATAATGATACTCTACCACACAAATCAACAGATATAGAAATGAGAAACTCATTGGAATAAGGGCCAATTAAAACTGGATTAATGGAACATTTCTATAAATTATCTTTATTAATTTCCACTTAAAGTAAAATGAATGTGAAACAAACTTAATTGCTTTTCGACTCGATGTTTAAAGCCGCTTTCATACGGCTCTCCATCCTAATTGAATCAATTTCACAACTTCCATTTGACTTTCTTAAAAATCATGTACGCCGTGCTGGTTCAGGTGGTAACATTCCTGCTTCCTGACTAGCGGGCCCGGGTTCGATACCCGGCAGGTTTGAAAATTTTAGTTGTTAATTAACCCTTAAATAGGATACATCAGTTGGTTTAATTAACTTAATATTTTTAAAAATAAATCAAAAGAAAACGAACAAAAAATTACTTAATTGTGTATCTAATTATATATCTAATAATTATACATTTAAATAACTAGCACGAGAAATTTGTGTTTTGACAATATAAGAGTTGTTTTATTTATTTTAATTGCTGATTTTTCAATCTCGGGGCTAGGAGGGGTGGTGGAGTTCAATTTTTAATCGCTAAATTGTGTAGCAGATTCTTGCATTAAATTGCAAACCTCTCCGCAGCACATATGTTGAGAAGGCATATGGTGCTGTTGATAGCGATTCGTTCGTCGGATGGAGACGATAAGCCTGGCGGCCCCCTTAGTGCTTTGCGATACGAGTAGGTTACTTGATAAATTATCGTTTTGAATTGAGATCATTAGAAGCCAACGGGCACAAGTGACAAATTGCTAATTTTCGATTGTGTAGATTTTAGTAGTTCTCTTGTAAGCCCTTGTTTCCCTCAATGAGATTTAGGCGCTCTCCCCCTACAGGGGAGAAATTGAACCATACAAATAAGTTACACTTGTTTTCGTATAGATGCCATTGGAGTGGCCTATGGTCAGCGTTCTTTCCGCCTCATACTGATATCTACGAAACCATGGTAGTACCAGGACGGGAAAATTAGGTAAATTTTGCTTAGAGGCCTTTTGATTCAGGCTTAAGGATCTTTTACGAGCCTGAAAAATCTATCAGACTCGGGGAACCCAATGGCGTCCAGAAGGCTCTCGCGGAGGGCCAATGGCTCATTTGATTGTTCACAACCCTAAAAATCAAATGACCCACGGCCAGGTCTTGCCCTTTGAACCCGCAGACCCTCGGGGAACAGAGGCAAGGAGCATAACAACTCGGTCCACCGCGGCCGATATTTTTAATAGTTAAATGCTGATATTAATGCTGGAGTGGCCATATGGATAGAAGTAAAAATCTGTCTGGTGCTGACATCTAGGTGGTCTGTAAGAAAAAAAACTGCACTAAGACCAATTACATAAGTATGTCCAGTTGTCCTCAACCATCTGGGACATCATTTGACTGAAAACTAAAACTGCTATTTGTTAATTAACTCCCACACCTTGGCGTCTAAGGGTCATCAATTATACAGGGTTTTGTTCTGTAACAGGACCATCACCGACAACATGATAAGGATGATCAGGCCCATGCCAGAGAGGTAATCCATTTTTGTGACGCGAACATATCAGTCCGCAATACACCGTCGTTTATCGAGTTACATGTACGCCAGGAGGTGTTCACCAGTAAGGGTCGGTAATGAATACGAACAATTGTACACGTATCATGTTACGTGAAAAAACAAAAAAAATGTTTTTACAATAAGTGTTCAAACAGTCGACCTACTTGTGCCTCTCATTGCATACTTTGATATAGGTCCGCAGCACACGATCGGCCGATCACGGGCAGGAGTCTTTTTGACGTCGTCAAAACACATTGTTTGAACACTTATTGTAAAAAACATGTCTTTTTACAATTAAAAGATACGTGTACAATTGTTTGTGTTCAATTCCGACCCTTACGGGTGAACACCTTCATCTGCACATGACGCATAAACGGACGTGTTTGCGACTATATGTTCCTTCAAAAAAAAATGATTTCGATCTGCTCGGCACCCACCCTAATCATCCCACCGCCCATTTTGTCGATGAGCTTCCTGTTACACTCTGTATATTTTATGGAATTATTTTATTCTTAGATAGAAGTAGAGAAGATAGGATTTTTTTAATAGTAATGTGAATTTTCTACATCAACTCGGCATTTTTCACTTCTTAATTTATTTATAATATTAATTAAATAAAAATAAAACATAGTTTTATTTGATTCTCATATTTATTATATAATTGAGTGACAGCTGTTTCGGTACACTGTACCTTCTTCACACATGTTAACAAATTATGAATTGTGTTCCAACTGATCTAAGCAACAATACAACAATATTTATTTAATTTTTTTAAATGATTTGAATGAATCCCCTTTGTTAAATTAAAAAATTTAAATAAATATTGTTGTATTGTTGCTTAGATCTGTTGGAACACAATTCATAATTTGTTAATATGTCTGAAGAAGGTACAGTGTACCGAAACAGCTGTCACTGAATTATATAATAAATATGAAAATCAAATAAAACTACGTTTTATTTTTATTTAATTAATAAATATGGATTTTCATCAAGTAAACACCAACTGAATTGATTATTATTTATAATATTTTATTAACTATTCTATATTTGAAAGATCTAACTTTTCATTAAATGCAGACAGATAAATATAATTTGTGAAATATGAATTCTATGAAGAGCTTTGTAGCTGCAAAGTCCAATTAAGTATAGAGTTCACATTTTAGCTACATAATACATGAAATGTAAAATGTTCTTATTAAAATATACAATTCACCCCATTTATTGAGCAAAGGTAGATGCCTGAGCTGCCACAAATTATACAAAGCATTTCCACAGAACGTCAATTCTGTAATAGATCAAAAACATGTATCTTTGGTTGGGAAAGGCCGTTATTCCATTGAATTCCTCAACTAATGGATACTTTAATACCATATACATAGACTAGGATCTTTGCTTAAATAAACTTCGTTCCATTTAATTATAGAAAAAAGTGATTTTCATTAGAGTCCAAATTAATTTTAAATTAATATTATCAAATGTTGAGTGCATGACTAGAATAAGTGACTTGCATCTTTATGTAGCTTACAAGTTTTACATTTTTCAAAGCATTTGACTACAAAAGATAAAAAACACCATATAATTTAACATTTTTCACATCACACAAAACACAAACGATATAATTATCGTTTTTACAGGGTTTTCTAAAACTCTTGATAAAACATTGGTCATTTACGTATCATCATTAAAAACTTCCAGCACATTTTTTTAAATTAATTAAATCTAGACATATATTAACATATACCAAAGAAATTGATTTGAAAACCTTCATTCATATTTCTCCCTGTTGTATATAATGAGGAATGTTTTTTTTATAAATTTTACGAGTACAGGGTGAACGGTAATTACACCGACAAACTTCAGGTCCTATAAACACGTGTCCGGAAATGAACGATGTGCGTACAACTACAACAAATCGTCCCGGCACATAGTCCATAGCATATTCCCATCCACGTCACAACAGATGTTCAAAGTGGCCTCCATGGGATACAATGTACACTCTCACACATCGTATCATGGATTGCCTCACGCTTTCGCATGTTCCGGCCTCTCTCCGAATAGCGTCACAAGCGACGTGGACACGCTGTTGAAGGGTAAGCACATCAGAAACTGGTTCAGCACATACAACGCTTTTCAGATGCCTCCAGAGGTAAAAATCCAAGGGGTTTAAGTCCGGTGATCTAGCAGGCCATGGAACAGGGCCGAGAGAATAATGCCATTCGCCAGTGCCATCTACCGTGGCAACGATGCATTTATGGACACTTATTCACAAGACTAGGGCTAAACACATAATAAGCACATGCGAAATGAAAATCTTAAGAACTATTCAGGGGAAAACATTATTTGATAAAATACACAACACAGACATTAGGGAAAAATGCCATATTCAAGACAAAACCAAATTTATTATAGATAGACGAAAATATTGGAAGAGTCATATAGAAAGAATGGATGAAAACCGGCTTGCAAAAAGAGCTAAAGAAGATAGACCAATGGACGGGAGAAGAACAAGAGGAAGACCAGCCAAGAGATGGATAGACAGTGAATGCACATCCAATACGTCTTCCTCCGATGAGTGATTTTGGAAATAAACAGAATGAAAATCCTACAAATTAAGTTTAAGAAGAAGACTCATAAGACATTTTTCCTCCTTTTCCAGTCAGGAATCAGTACTTGCAGTTTGTCCATGTATTTAAAATTCACTCTGTATATTAGTTTGTATATTACAAATGCATTATGTTTCAACATATGTTACGGAATGAAAATTAACTTTGATTATATTATTGAAGGTAAATACATGTAGAGACAGCTATTCATGTAATTTCATGTTATTATATAAGTTGTTTTTATTAGTTCCGGACTGCAAAATTAAACTAAAAAAAATTATGTTAGAAAAATGGCTATGAACATTTCACTGTTTTTGTTTTTTCCCCCTTTCAATCTGCACATCTGGGTAGACCTACTGAAAGTGCATTTTTTTATGATCAGGTAAACAGTAGCCGAGCGGTTAAGGTAGGAAGCCTTGGCGCAGAGCTACGGGACTTGCGCTGATTCGAGTCTCCATGGGGGAAGAAATTTTCTCATGGTATTTCGGCCAGTATGGGACCGGTGCCGAGGCAATTGGGTAGCTACAATAAGTAGCGGCTCCAGGTTGAGGAACCAGCTATAACGGCTGGGGGACTCGTCATGCTAACCACATGTCACCCCTACACTGGCTGTTGATCATCTACCTCTGTGATTGACACATCTGGATGTGAAGGGCCAGCAGCCGGCTGGTAAAATGGCAACCGCTGAAAAGTGGAAAGACCCTCAATCGGAATAAACAGTAATCAGTGCTTATTTTGATAATTTTATAATTAATACGTCGAACTAATATTCCGAACGTTCATTACAGCACGATTTTATGTTATATATTTTATAATTTTGATAGCAGATCAAAGTACAGCTAAGAGGTGACGAGATGGCAAGCGTGAGGAATGCATGACGTAATACTAGTCATAACAGTTCTATCGCATGCATCTTATTACTACGTGTCTTGACAATGTTAGTCGCGTTTCTGGACGAAAAGCACAATTTGTATAAACAATATTATAAAAATGAAGCAATTATAGTAACCGCAACACATAGACGAATAAAACAACCTTTACAGACACTGTAATGAAAATGAAACAATATTAATAACCGCACCACATGGATTCATACGACTATATAAAAAAAAGAGCACAAGGTTTGTGAATGATTAATGCGTAGAACCGCGTGCACCGGGGATTCACAGCGATAACAGCCTCCATATCTTCATGCCCCGCTCGCCTTCTTGTGAGCTCCTATTGTATAGCTGGCTTAACTTGGCAGGGAGAGAGATGGAGATACAAGGGTAGATCGTTGACCGCTTTAGTCCAGATATAAAAGAAAGAACCCACCCTGTTGTCAGTTTTTCTCCCCCCCCCCTTTCCCTATTAACATCTTAACATCTGGTGAAGAAACACCGACAACACTGGTGCGAGTGAGAGACGTGAGTACGGTTGTCTCATTCTACAAATTTCTCGTAAAGTTAAATCAGAGAGACTATAGCTGTATATACAGTTTATACTTCGATGCATATATTTATAATTTTATAGAGAAGAATTCACTCACACTTTTATGATTTGATAGTGAAGAATGCAAGCAAATTTAGATTTGATATTGTGTGTAGGCTTGCATACTTTGGAATTTCCTACGACACATGTAAAGACATAGACATAAAACTGATCAAATTTCAAAAACTTATAGGAACAATAAAAAACATTATTTTCCTTAAAGTCCGCCCAGATACAATTCTAAAATTTTATAAAAAAAACGACTCTTCCAACTCTACTTTATGGTTCTGAAACCTGGCCTCTTTTAAATTAAATAGGATAGTAGCTGCAGAAATGAAGTTATTAAGACCTTTAGCGGGTTATACGCTTTATGACCACATGCGTAATGAAGATATCCGCAAAGCTCTAAACACACCAGCAATAACTGAAACCATTAAAAAATACGAGTATCAAAATAATTGGCATGAACACCTTCTTAGAATGCCAAACAATGGACTACCTCTGCAGCTATTGAACTACAGACCCACAGGGCGAAGAGACCCAGGAAGACCTAAGAAGAGATGGAGGGATCAATTTCTATCCTGAAGCGGAACAGGCCAATGGCCTAATCCATGCCTGCAATTGATGATGATAATAATGTATGATTCGATAATTCAATAATGTTTACATATCGTATGATTCAATAGTGCATGAAAATAGTGTCTCTAGTTAATTCGTTGTTTAAACACAGCATATTACAAAATACATTTTAAAATTTTCATACTAATGAATAGTTTTAAAAATGTCAGACTTAACAAATGGCCTCACAATACTAATGCTTACATTAAACAATTTTACATAAACTGACGCAATATGGCGTCATATCCAGATGAAATATAACAGCACGAGAACAACAACTCCATTTTGTTATAAGTCTTATTTAAAATCATACACACAAAGCTTTCCTTGTATTTTCACTGAACAGATATTTAATAAAGGAAGCAAGAATTCCATTGAAATAACACACACCATATAAATATTATTGTATTCCGTTATTTAACGCACCTTTAAACATTACTTTGTTTTAATATCAGGAACAAACAAATAGAAACAGATATTATTAAATATTGAGTTAATTTCTTTTTTGGTCGATGTGACTAATTTCTTATACTTATCAATATTGTTGTTACTGGAAATAAGTCAACGTTCGTACATCTAACCTGGTTGCTATGCAAAACAAAAGAAATCGCAATGCTGATATGGACTGAAAAAGCACACGTTCGGTAAGTAAAATAAAACATTTTTTTAATGTTTTGTACACTAACTCGTACTTTTCTTTAGACTTATCCGGAATTAATGCAGAACATCCCACTCTCCAGGCTTCTTCAATTTCTCTATCATCTACCATGACTCCTCCCATAATAAAATTATCAAACGATTCTAATCATGGTAGGGCCTACTACATATAACAGCCAACAATCCTTGCTTATAATAAAACAAATGAAAAGCTACATAACAATGATCACCAAATGTTTCTTTCTCACAGAAGTCATTTACATCCAACCAATATTTTAATTAATTTATTACTATATTTAATAAAAATTAGTCACATCGACCAAAAAATAGTATGCAATACACATGAGGTAAGCACGTAACAGATCTCGAAAATTGAAAAAATCTCGGCGCAAGCGCCTCCTTTTTTTCAAACCTCACTTGTATCGCAATATACTATTTTGTAACTCATCTTCCATTACTCAGTTCGTAATATTACATTACATTTATATTCCAATAATATCAATGTTTGTAAAATCCATTGTTATAACAATTGAGGTTATGTATCATTTTTTATAAATATTAATATAAGTGCCTTTGTACACCCGTCTTCCTCAATTAAAATGGATTTTTGTTTAAAAAACTTCATTAATTATTTAAAACCATGTAGGCCTTTCAAAACATTTTTCATCTTCGGCATGTTATGGTACTTCCAATAATAGTTGCTAACTTTGTCAGTTATTCCTATTTCAAAACTTTTTTGGGAACAACTGCACTTACACTATCTCAAAACTGCAAAGAACTGCGAATACACGGTAGCAGTTAGAAGTAGCAGCGATAACGTTATCATTGAATGATAACCCACAAACATCATAGTTAGTTACCAAACGTTTATTAAAAATGGGTGTACACTTACTTATCACTCCCTAACGCTGATCCAACCAGCGATAACCCAAAACAGCGATAGAAAAATCATAGACTAAGTAATATACTCTGTGGAGAAAATAGCAGTTAGCGTCAACAGTCTAACAGTCTCATAATATTGCTATTTGCGTATTTAAATAAATGCTTTAAAATTGTCTAATAATGTTATAAAATTTTTTTTAAATCGTTTTAAAATATTAGAAAATGATGGTAAGTACAGAACAAAAGCTATAGTCTACAACAATATAACAGAAAAATTTTGAGATAGTAGAAGTGCAGTTGAGCCCTTTTTTGAAGTTTTGAAAAAAATACAACCACAAGTCAGATCTTGTTGAATCCTACGTATTAGCTGTTATTAAAGTGTTTCAAGATCCCAGTAAAGCAGATAGGCAAAAACTTGCTGAATCGTTTGATCAAGGGAATCGATGTTCAGGGAAATAACATTTTTAAAAAATGTGTAAATTTAATAAAAATGCCTTAGATCCGTTCTTTTCCGCGGTTACTTCATTTCTTAAATTGTATACATGTATTAATAATTGCAATAAAATATTTCACTTCCGCTGTACTGGTATAAAATTTCTATAAAAAATTCCAATTTACGAATTGGAGCAAATTTATGAGCGGTCATGGTTGTAATTTTAATACAAATCAAAATATATTTAATATACCTATCTACATTCCTAATACAAGAAGATACAAATAATTTCATCATCAAGATACAAACATTCTTAATTATTCGTAAAAATAGAGTTTAAATGAGCGGTCCCGGCAAGAAAGTGTCAAGCCACATTTTCCTGATTCTGAGATTAAGCTATTTGAATATTTATTTAAATCCTCAAATAAGAGGCGTTATTAAATTTTGATTATAGAGATGAAATGTGTTTTTCTAATATGTTTTAATGAAATAGTGACATATTATAAACGTTTTTATTTTTTTATATTCAAAAAGTTATATTTAAAAATATGTTGTTGTGTGGCTTGACACTATCTTGACAAAAAAATCACAATGTATGTGGAATTAATACTTTTCAACATAAGAAAAGTTTAAATTATATTTGCCCTATTTAATAAAAGAAAGTAATATATGTTCCACAAAAGATAAAGTATGCCCTAAAAATCCTTCATCATATATTCCACCATTTAAAAAAAGGTGAATAAATAGTTAATCATATAAGATTATTATTACTTGCCCTATTTAATCAAATCAAATAAAATAATATACTTTTCACAAAAATTAAACAATGCCCTAAAATAAGTCTTCAACAACATTTGGTATCAAGTTCAGGTAAAAGTCATGATAGACTGGGGGGGGGGGGACATACTCCATCACATCTGTAAGTTTGCTTATTTTTTATCATAAGTGGTCTTACATTTTTCTGCATTAGAGTCATGGTGACACTTAGGTTTCCTGTCTTTCTTGTGGAAACCTCTTCAAACTCCAATTCGTCCTGTTTCTTAATTCATTGGCCCTTGGTTTGGGATTTTCAAATCCTAAGTGTATAGTGTTCTGAGAATCTGAGCTCCACACCACTAATACACACTTTCTTATTAGTATTAATAGTATTAATAGTAGTAATTAATTAGCCCACTTTTTAAAGTTTTTACATCGAAAAATCAGTACTTTCCATTTCAACTACATAAAATTGTGTGCTTACGGCCACAAGACTTATTTATCTCCAATTGGATGTCCCTCTGATATTTTTCAATTCTAGCAAAAGGGTACGTATGGGATCCAGAAATTAAAAAATAATGTTCAATTTCTTCAAACTGCTTTGTGTGGATACATAATTATAAATTACCATTATATTCCAATTGTCCACCGCTATTGTCTCGAGGTAGCGTGCTGCCTTATCACGCAGTTCGATCCCCGGTCGGGGCAGTTTTTCTGGGTGAGTTTCTATCGAGGTTTTTCCTCACCTATAAGACAAATACCAGGAACAATTTAAGGCCCAAACGGTCCCCTAAATCATATGACCATCATCATCATCACCTTTATCATTATGATCCTTCACCGGTGTGGAAAGCAACGGGAAGCTACCACACCTACAATTCCCTACTAAAGCTGCAAGCATAGCATGAAAATGCTATGATTGCAGTGGAGGACCTGCCTTCGGGCAGAATTACTATGGATGGATATTCCAATTCTTATTCTGACCCCAGCATTTGTCAGAAAATATAATTAGTGTCTTTGAATAAATGCATATAGTTTATTTGTATTTCTCTCATCCCATACATGCATATACACATATACAGAGTGTAAATTAATTTACCGCACAAATTTAAATGTGTATAGAGAGGTATTATATAAGCTGTTTGAGATAATGAACAAATGATCTACGAATAATATGTCCAAGTTAAGATTCAATTTGTAAAATGGTTGGCACGCCACTGAATATTTCAAATTAAAATGGAAATAATATGACATAGAGACTGTAACTGGCAACATGTATGCGCCTTTAGCTCAGTGGTTAATAGCAGTCTTACTATCGACGCAAATATAAGATTGATGCATCACGTTCGAAACTACCTGAAGTATATGTACATTTTCCCCCTCTTTCTTCCTTTATTATGTCGGTTCAACCGTTTCAGGCCGGTTAACGATGGACGTTGGAGGCCACTTTGGGTTAGGTTAGGCCCCCGGAGACAACGTTGGGTAAGGTTAAGCCCTCGGAGGCCACGTTTAGTAAGGTTAGGCCCTCGTAGACACTTTGGGTCAGGTTACGCCCTCGGAGGCCACATTTAGTAAGGTTAGGCCCTCGTAGACACTTTGGGTCAGGTTACGCCCTCGGAGGCCACGTTGGGTAAGGTTAGACCCTTGGTGGACACTATTGGTCAGGTTAGGCCATCGGAGGCCACGTCAGGCACTTTGGGTAAGGTTAGGCCCTCGTCGGCCACTTTGCGTTAGGTTTGGTCCTCGGGGGCACTTTGGTTTTGGTAGGGCCTCGGGGGCTACTTGAGGTTACGTTAGGCCCTCGGGGGCCACTTGGTGTTAGATTAGGCCCTCTGGGCCACTTTGGGTTATGATAGGCCTTAAGGGATAACTTGAGGTTATGTTAGGCCCTCGGGGGTCAATTGGGAATAGATTAGGTTATCGGAGTTCACTTGCGATTGGGTTAGGTCCTCGGAGGCTAGTTGGGATTATGTTAAGCTCTTGGGTAGGTTAGGCCCTCGGGGGCCACTCGGGGTTTAGGTTACGCCCTCGTCGATAACTTTGAATTAAGATTCGCCATCGGGGCCACTTTGATTTAGGTTTGACCTTCGGGGCCACTTTTGTTTAGGTGAGACCCTCGGGGGCCACTTGAGTTAGGTTAGGCCCTCGGGGCCACTTGAGTTAGCTTAGGCCCTCGGGGGTCACTTGGGTTAGGTTAGGCCCTCGGAGGCCACTCGGGTTAGGTTAGGCCCTCGGGGCCACTCGGGTTAGGTTAGACCCTCAGGGGCCATTCGGGTTAGGTTAGGCCCTCGGGGCCCACTCGGATTAGGTTAAGCCCTCAGGGGCCACTCGGATTAGGTTAGGCCCTCAGGGCCACTTGAGTTAGGTTAGGCCCTCAGGGCCACTTGAGTTAGGTTAGGCCCTCAGGGCCACTAGAGTTAGGTTAGGCCCTCAGGGCCACTTGAGTTAGGTTAGGCCCTCGGGGGCCACTTCGGTTCGGTTAGGTCATCGGGGGCCACTGTGTGATAGGTTAGGCCTTCGGGACCTCTTTCGGTTATGTTAGGCCCTAGAGTCCCACTTCAGGTTAGATTAGGCCCTCGGGGGCTACTTGGATTAGGTTAGGTTATCGGGGTTACATGGTGTTAGGCTAGACCTTCGGGGTCACTTGGGGTTAGGTTAGACCTTCGGGGTCACTTGGGGTTAGGTTAGGCCCTGGGGGGCCACTTTGGGTTGTGTTAAGCCCTTGTGGACCACTTGCGACAGGTTAAGCGCTCGGGGCCACTTGGGATAGGTTAGGCCCTCGGGGGCCACTTGGTGTTTAGATCAGTCCTTCGGGACCACTTTCGATTATGTTAGGTCACGGGGGCCACTTGGGATAGGTTAGGCCCTCGGAGTCACTTGGTGTAAGTTACGTATTTGGGGACAACTTGAGATGATGTTAGGCCCTCGGGGGCCACTTTGGGTTATCTTAGACCCTCTGGGGCCACTTTTGATTATGTTAGGCCCTCGGGGGCCACTAGGGTTCGGTTAGGCCCTCGGGGGCCAGTAGGGTTAGATTAGGCCCTCGGGTGCCACTTGGGTTAGGTCAGGCCCTATAGGGCCACTAGGGTTAGGTTAGGCCCTCGGGGGCCACTAGGGTTAGGTTAGGTCCTCGGGGGCCACTATGGTTAGGTTAGGTCCTCGAGGGCCACTAGGGTTAGGTTATGCCCTCGGGGGTTACTAGGGCTATGTTAGGCCCTTGGGGGCCACTTGGGTTAGGTTAGGCCCTCGGGGGCAACTAGGGTTAGATTAGGCCCTTGGGGCCAATTGGGTTAGGTTAGTCCCTCGGGGGGCCACTTGGGTTAGGTTAGGCCCTCGGGGGCCACTTGGGTTAGGTTAGGCCCTCGGGGCCACTTGTGTTAGGTTAGGCCTTCGGAGACCACTAGTAGTTAGGTTAGGTTATGTTTAGTGACGTGAGGTTAGGTTAAGTGGGGTTAGGTTAGGCTAGGCGATGTTAGGTTAAGTGAGGTTAGGTTAGGTTAGGTTAAGTGAGGTTTGGTTAGGTTAAGTGAGGTTAGGTTAGGTTAAGTGAGGTTAGGTTAGGTTAAGTGAGGTTAGGTTAAGTTAAGTTTTGTTAGGTTAGGTTAAGTGAGGTTAGGTTATGTTAAGTGAGGTTAGGTTAGGTTAAGTGAGGTTAGTTTATGTTAAGTGTGGTTAGATTATGTTAAGTGAGGTTAGGTTAGGTTAAGTGATGTTAGGTTAGGTAAGGTTGAGTGATGTTAGTTTAAGTTAGGGTGAGTGAGGTTATGTTAAGTGAGGTTAGGTTAGGTTAAGTGAGGTTAGGTTAGGTTAAGTGAGGTTAGTTTAGGTTAAGTGAGGTTAGATTAGGTTAAGTGATGTTAGGTCATGTGAGGTTAGGTTAAGTGAGGTTAGGTTAAGTGAGTTTATGTTAGGTTATGTGAGGTTAGGTTAGGTTATGTGAGGTTAGGTTAAGTGAGGTTAGGTTAGGTTAGATTAAGTGTGGTTATGTTAGGTTAGGTTGAGTGATGTTAGGTTAAGTTAGGTTGAGTGAGGTTAGGTTAGGGTGTGTGAGTTTATGTTGGGTTAAGCGAGGTTGTGTTAGGTTAAGTGAGGTTAGGTTAGATAATGTCAGGTTAGGTTAAGAGAGGTTAGATTAGGTAAGTGAGGTAAGGTTACGTTAAATGTGGTTAGGTTAGGTTAAGCGATGTAAGGTTAGGTCAGGTTACGGGAGTTTGGGTTATGTTACCAAAGGTTCGTTTAGGTTCGGTTTGGTTTGGTTATGTTATGTTCGGTTAGATTAGGTACGTTGCGGGTTGTTTCGGTTAGATTACAATTGGAAAGAGTTTTGTGTGTGTGTATGCCCGCGCTGGCATGTTTTCACGTGCGTGTGTGTGTTAATATTTGCATATGCTTGTGTAAGTGTGCGCGTGTGCGCATGCATTGCCGAGAAAAAAAAAAGATCATAGGGCTTGCATTGGCATCTACTCTGTTTACCTTCTCATGCTCCCGTAAATGCCAATCAACAGACTCGGAGGTTGTTCGTTGAGGATGGCATCTATTCGGGTACTACGAGAATTCCGCATACATGACAGCAAAAGTCTTGCACCATTACCTTGTGCTGCATCATATTACATATATCACGATGCGAGATTGGGAAGTGGTTTTTACAGAATCGAGGAAAATGTTTAAAACCGAGCGATAGCGAGGTCTCAAATTACTTATATAATATCCCTCTGTAAGCAGTCAAATTTGGGCGGTATAATTCATTTACACCCTGTATGTTATTGATATAGGTCTATTTATTTTTATAACCTGAAAAAAAAAAGTTTTTAATTCCAGTAATATAATATAATAGCAGTTCATTATGTTTATACTACTCGTATCAGAAAGTTAATTATTAATAATAATTTCAATTACCGTATCCGCTAATACACACATATGCATATTGAATTGTTAGGGCAATAGGATGCCAAGCAACAATTATTAATTAAGTAATAATTCATATTATTTAAGATAATAAAAGAAACATTACTTTAGACATTAAAGGTTAGCATCATGACTTTATAATAGAAAATTAAAATGTGATCAGAAAAATTATTTAAAAAAATAAATTCATAATTTCTCTAACCAACAAATCTATTTGACATCTATGGGGACAATATAATACCAAGCAACATTTGTTGTATTTCAGTTTCTGAAGTTAATTCTTTCTCAGAGTGTGGCAAATACTGAGAAACAGAGCTATTATCACTATCTCCATAATTTAATTGACTAGAAACTACAATTTATTTCTGCAAGCTATTTTCCACAAATTCCCTTTGTTGCTTGACACTGTCTTGCAGCTATGGAAGATACAAGAAATATTAGGGCAAGAAAAAAACTTAATACGATATCATATCGTGAGTTTACTGAAGAAACGCTTGACACCAGACTATTGAAAATAATATTACCTACAAGATGGCATGACTAGTTAAATTTTGCCAAAATTGTGGCTTGGCACTTTCTTGCCGGGACCCCCTCAAATTATACAATGAAAATAGTGAACTATGGTGAATGAAATATAACGTAAGATTATTTTTCACATCTTATAAAACATACATATACACACATACACACACACATGCACGAACAAAAAATATAAACTTCACATAGAACGAAAAATGTTCCATTTGTATTTAAAAATAACACTAAAACTTAAACCATATATAAATTTAATAAATGATAGGAATATAAGATAATAGACATGTGCAGAAAGACCCTGTTTGAATTTAACATATATGTTATTATAAAGTTTTTTAACGAGTTAGATTTCATAAAACTGTTTATTCCCTTGTGAAATCAGACCATTATTTGTTGACAGAAGTTAAAGACAATTGCAAATTCAAGTAATCTTTAAATGTTTTTATAGAATTGACCCAAAATGGCGTATAAAATTACTACGATATAAGTAGAAACTTTTGTATTAGTAGGCCTAATAGTTTAAAATTCTATGATTTAGATATACAGAGTGAAATAAAAATGTACGAAAAAGTTTTTTTTTTTGGAAGAAACAATATTTAGAGAATGAAAATGTATAAAAATCGGTCCAGAATTGCTTTACTTTCGTGTAAGAGATGGAAATTTTGCTGCAGGTGTCATAGAAGCTGCGAGAAAATAAAAATTCTGCATGAATACTTAATCACATCCATGAGTCGATTGAAAGATTTGCTGCATATATCCATGCTAACGGAGTAAATGTTAGGCATTTCTTATAAAACACCTACGTTTTTAAAAAAGTTGATCTATCTCGATTGTTCTCACTATAGTTGTTTTAAGCGTTATGTTCAATATTCTCACAAAGTCTAGTGCGTTAGGCTTTATGCGATGTCATTATACAAAGCTACAATAAAATAGAGTAGTGGAAAATAAATTGTACAAGAAAATAAAGAGCTGATTTTCATAACAAAGTCTTAACCATAATTACTGTCCGATACAGTATAAAATTGACCTACTTCGTTTGTGAATGATTTGCGAAATAATGCCGTGTCATATCGCGTGAACTCGCTTCACGTCAGTCTGTGGCGTGAGTGTGGAGCAGCTGTTACCCTAAGTAAGTGCTACATTTGCTATTTGTTCCTGAGTATACATTGCATCCGTGCGACGCAGCAAGAGTGCTGCTATGACTGGAAGTAAACGTTCCGCTGTGTCGTATAATACAGTTTCATAGAAAAAGTCATGAAAATATCGAATCAAATTTTTTCTCTTCAAAAACTAAAAACATTCTTTAAAAAACGGAATTTATCTTTGTCATGTACAGTTATCATGGAAGCAATTAAAGTATTATAAAATTATGATTATGATTCATACTTTGTTTTATCAATTGATCCATAGCTTTTGTTGACCCATTTTATATATTTTTATCCTGTAAATATGAAGAGCGTTTTTCCAAAATTTTGACATACATTTTTGTTATATCTGTACATTTTGGATAACAATAAATTTGAAGAAAAAAAAGAATAAAAGTCTACGATTTATACAAAACTCTCAGGACTTGGCCGGACGTCAATACTATTAAAAACGTCCTCTCTTGATAAATTCTTGGATGTTCTAATGATAATACTCTTCCTGAATGAAGTTTTTTGCTTCCTTTCCAAATTCGGCGAAGTTGCAGGAGAATATCTTGATACACTCCTCCAAGACAAATCTGGACTATCCATTTGAGCCATCCTGAAACTATTTCCTCTTCTCATGCTCGAATGCACTGACGTAGAAGTAGTACCTCTTCTTATCAACACCATTTCGCCCCTCCTGAGTCCACAAAGTTTCATAAATCCGTCTCTGAATTTTGATGACATCAAATTGTAAAGAATTGGATTTACCGCTGAATTCAAGTAAAGCATTGTTCTACAAAAATAAAGGATATTGTAGTAGCCTTCCATTCCCAAACGTTGTAACTGTTCTTCTGGTACCATTATCAGCCAGAGGGTGAACACTCTGAAGGGAATGAGGCAGATAAAGAAGAAAAGTACGACAGTGCCAAGCATTAATACTACCTGCTTTCTCGCACGAGCATTTGAGCTTTCAGTGTCTTTCACAGCAGAAGTGCCAGGATCTGCCATTAAATGTCTTGCCATCATAGCATAAAGTACGATCAACATACACAAGGGGATCAAGAAAAAGACAGATATAATCATAATGAAAAAGAATGAAGACCAAAAGGTGTTTGCTTCTGTCAAACAAGCAGGAACAAATGTCCCATCTATGTACTCACGGAACTGGTAGTATTGAGCTATTAATAAAATTGGGCTGCAAGCGTTTTGATAGAACGTTTTAAGGGGGATATTTGGCGAGTAGAGTCCAGTTTGAGAATTCCGGGTGTCCCATGCAGGCAGCGTACAGCAGACCCAGGGCAGTGAAGTAAGCCGCACCCGGAAAAGAATAAAAAATAGCATGCATTAATGTTTGATCCAGATTCTTTCAGTCAAACAGATATAAAAATATTTTTTGTGTAATTTAAAATAATATTTTCAACAACTTAACCTACATTCTAATACAGTAAAACTTGTTTAATCCGGGACGTGAATAATGCGGAAATCTGTCAAATGTGAACAAATTCATTGGTTCCGGCGAAATAAAACTAATTTTACGTGTATTTATTTTGCCTAAAACGGAAACTGTCAACGCGGAAACGAAAGGATATTTCTACACAATTCATGAAAAAATGTATAAAGCGAAAATACAGATAAATAAATTAGTTTTCACTTCACTGAATTATCGTTCGGAAAAAAAACAATAAGGAATGACTCCTGCCGCCGGGTGAATTACTGATTCTACCTGTACCTGAAATTTTATTTCGGCCTCACTGCACACCTGTTATGCGAAATACAGATATATCTCTTCAAATAACCATTGCACTGTAAAATCTTAAATTAGTTAAGTTCTGAGGTCAATCTTTCACATGTAACGTTCTGAATTTACGGAATAAAGATAGCTAAAACGTATGTATCACTGTAATTAAACGAAAAAGTGTGATTGAAGATAAATCTCCAAATTTCCGGACCGATGCTCCAAAGTCAAGCTCTAGCTGTTGCTAAATCCCTAGGGAATAACGATTTCAAGGCATCTTCAGGTTCGCTGGGAATTTTTAAAAGACGACGCAATGTAATATGGAATGAAATTTGCGGGGAATCAAAGGATGTGGACGAAAGTGTAGTTAGTGAACGGAAACCGAAACTGCATACTTTAATTTAAGGTAAGTACCTAAGAGACTTTTTTTAACACCGACGAAACGGAACTGTTTTTTTTTCTCGCGCGTTACCGTCGAAGTCGCTCGTACATACTATACTTCACTTTTCAAAGGTAGCGGAATTAAAATTAATCCAAGGTACGTAAAAAGACATTCGGTAATCTATAATCTAAGATTATTAATACGTTTTAGTTTTTTATAATGCGAAAGAAATATTTGGTGCCATGCGATTCCGCTTTGAGCAAGTTTTACTGTATCTCTAGAAAAATAAAGTATATAAACTAATATGTCTTAATGACCTATCCTCATGATTTTTAAAATCGATTTTTCTAGAAGTAAGGGCTAGTGGTCAGCGATTTTGGCAACAGTTCATGAGATCTCGGATTCGATTCCCGTCCAGACCACAGAAATGTTTCCTTAAAGGGAATTATTTCTGTGCTTGCCCATGGTCTGCAATTTGGGTTAAGTAAGTTAAGGACTCTCCTGGCGCTTCATCAGGTAAAATAAATAAATAAATAAATAAAATTAAATAAATAAATTTGTCACCCATCATATCATCGGGGTAACATAACTCCGTCTGCCAGGTGTCCCATCCTAAGAAATGGATTACAATTCAACCAATGCCAGGAGAGAAAGCCAGAAATGTCATAAAAGACGACCTGGTGACATTGAAAGAAAAAAAGCTACTTATTTCTATAATGAAAAAATGAGCTAACTATTTCCCAGGTACCAAACGCCTAAATTGTATTTATTTTATTTCTTTAACTCCTAATAAGTGATCCAAATGACACGATTTAATGTATATACACATGCTATTGGTGCCATAACACAGGAACAAAGAAAGTTCAAAGATGTTCTACTTTCAAATGTTACTTTCTAACTGTTTCTCAGCCCAATCCCATCTCAGCCACCCTCTTCATGACTCGTCATATTTTCCGTCAACCTTTTCTCTCTTAAGCCTCTCTAACGGTGGGCGAGATAAAGGGATTCAGGCGTTATCGTCTACCAGATTTACTAAGATTTCCTGATCTAAACATGGACTCTTACTTTAAGGGAGGAAAGGATATTACGGGTATTTGAGAATAAATGTCTTAGGAAAATTTTTGGACCAAAAAGAGATGAACAGACAGGTGAATGGAGAAGACTACATAACAGTGAATTACATGGTCTTTATAGGAAGCCAGATATAATAAGAACAGTTAAGTCTTGTAGACTGCGATGGGCAGGACATATAGAACGAATGGGAAATGAAAGACGTGCATGGAAGCTTCTTGTAGGAAAACCAGAGGGAAAACGCCCAGTTGGTAGACCAAGAATGATGTGGGAGAATAACATTAACTATGATTTGAGAGTAGATTATACAGGGAATGATTGGAAAACATTGGATCAGGATAGGGATGTATGGAGAGCTTATGTCCGCGCGGCCATGAACCTATGGGTTCGATAGTGCCAGTAAGTGAGTAAGTTAGTTAGTTCCTGATCTACTCAAGGAGCCAGATTGTTTTATATATGTATTTATTAATGTTTTACATTACTTTGGGGGCACGCCGTAGCATAGATGGTTAAGGCAATTCGCTACATGTGGAAGGTCGGTGGCTCGAGTCCCGATAGGGTTAGGAATTTTAAACTGGTCCAAACCTTCTGGCTGCACCATGATCATGGTGTCAACTCAGCCTGTAACAAATGACTACAGGACGCTTGTTCTGGGCGTAAAAGCAGCCATCACGCAGGCCTGACAATCCGGCTAAGATCGTGCCTGTTGTCTAGAAAAGTGGAAGCTTTAACCTTCTACTACCTGAAGGGCCTTTCTCCTTTAGTGGGACCACTTTACTTTACATTGCTTCTCTACATCTTGTCTCTTCTAGTTTTAAGCTATTTCTGTGTTTACTAAATGAGTCAATACAGTTGTAAATATGTTTGACTGTTGTTGAAGAACGATCCTAAGAGTCACTTAGATTTTTTTTTGTCCTGCGTACGATCGGCCTTCTCAAAGCTATGTATTTTTGTTTACCGGTACATCAAAATAACATGTTAAATTATTATTTATGTATATTTACTAAGCATTTTCTGCGGACATTTGGCAAAAAACTTAAGGAAGAGGCTAGTGAAGTGCTTTGTGTGGAGCGTAGCATTGTATGGTACAGAGACTTGGACATTACGGCGCCATTGGAAGCTTTTGAGATGTGGATATGGAGAAGAATTGAACGTATAAAATGGACAGTCAAAATTAAAAATAAAGATGTGCTAGGCAGAGTGGGTGAAGGAAGAACAATGCTGGAACTCATAAAGAAGAGGAAAAGAAATTGGATTGGCTAAGAAGAAACTACCAACTGACGGATGCCCTAGAAGGAATGGTAAATGGAAAGAAAGAGGCAGGAAAAGAATCAGATGATAGACAATATTAAAATAAATTGTTTGTGTGCAGATACAAAAAAGGATGGCTGAGTTAAGGAAAGAGTGGAGAATGTTGAGTTTGCAGTGAAAGGCCTGCTCGTAGGCAGAACACTATGAATGAATGACATATTTACTAAAATGTTAATTACTGACGCTTAGGAATAAATTTAGCCTTATAATTTCCTAGTTTGGTCCAAGTTCGTTTGTAGGTAAATAAGCGTAACGAAATTAGCTTGGTTAAAAAACTGTCGCTAGGGAGCACCCATGTATCTACGTGGGGGTATACACATTTCTTGAAAAAAAACAATGGTTTCATTTCTTCGGAATTCACTAAAACGTCATGTTGGTCGGATGAGATTTTAACTTGGAACCTTTCAATTAAGAGTCTGATGCATGCTTTTGAAGAACCAATTATTAACTCTAAGTCACTGGCACTATCGAACCCGTAGGTTCATGGCCGTGCGGGCATAAGCTCTCCATACATCCCTATCCTGAGCCAATGTTTTCCAATCATCCCCTGTATAATCTACTTCCCTCAAATCATAGTTAATGTAATTCTCCCACCTCATTCTTGATCTACCAACTGGGCGCTTTCCCCTTGTTTTCTTACAAAAAGCTTCCATGCACGTCTTTCATTCCCCATACGTGCAACATGTCCTGCCCATCGCAGTCTACGAGACTTAACTGTTCTCATGATATCTGGCTTCCTATAAAGACCATGTAGTTCACTGTCATGTAGTCTTCTCCATTCACCAGTCTGTTCATCTCTCTTTGGTCCAAACATTTTCCTAAGAACTTTATTCTCAAATACTCGGAATCTCCTTTCCTCCCTTAAAGTAAGAATCCATGTTTCGCATCCATATAATATAACTGGTAGAATCATAGTTTTATATATTTTTAGTTTAACGTTTTTTGAAAGTAGTTGGGACGTTAAGAGTCTCTGTAATGCATAATAGCACGCATTTCCAGAATTGAGCTTATGTTTAATTTCTTTGTGCATCTCATTTCTGTTTGTGATTGTTGTTTCTAGATATTTGAATTCAGCCACTTCCTCAAAATTTCCCTCATTTATCATTAGCTGTCCATTTCCATTATTTAATCATCATCATCATCATCATGAACAAATTCGTTTTAGGCCATGTGGCCTGTACGGTAAACCTAGCGAAGATGGTCTTGATCTTTCCACCGATGTTTTGGTCTTCCTTGGTCCCTATGTCCAGTTGGGGTATATTGGAATGCCAATTTTGGAAGTCTATTTCTTGCCATTCTTCTCAGATGATTTTTCCATTCTTGTTGGTATCTTTGGATATCTTCATTTAAACTTGCTACTCCAAGTTTTCCTCTGATAGTAGTGTTCCTTTGGTGATCCAGTCTATTAACTCCTAACAATGATCGTAAGAAGCGCATTTGGCTTACTTGAAGTTTATGAGAGTTTCTTTTATTTAAAATCCAAATTTCACTTCCATATTTTAGAGCAGCTTTTGATGTGACGTTATGTAATCTTAGTTTTGTCTCTGTCCTCATCTGTTTACCAAAATGTCTTCGATTACCCCATTCATTTTATTATATTTTTGTAATTTTGAATCAATGTCACTCTTATACTCTGCAAATACACTTCCTAAGTAAGAGAAATCTGACACTTGTTCTATAATTTTTCCATCAATCTCAATTTTCACCCGTTGTATGTTTTTTCCACACATTGCCATTGTTTTGGATTTTGATGTGGAAATTTTCATATTATATTTGCTGGCAATTTTGAATAATTGATATGCTGCTATTTGTAAGCTATCTTCGGAATCTGATAATATTATTTGATCATCAGCATATAATATTGTTTGAATTATTTTATTCCTAGTTATTGAAATTCCACTGTTTACTGTTTGTTTCCATTCTTGCACTATTCTGTTAATATATATATTAAATAAGAGTGGAGATAGTCCACATCCTTGTCGAACACCTTTGCCTGTGTTTATGTGTTCTGTTATTTCTCCATCTGGTAATTTAATTTTCATCCATTATTTAATGTAGTAGCTAATACCCGGCGTGCGCTGCTACTCATAAATAAATGTTAATGTGTTTTTACCACCAGCCGTGCACTGATGGGGAATCTACTTATCCCGATATTCTTGGCATCAATGAAAGACAAAAATGGCTATTGTGTGTTATCCATAGAAGATAGACATATGCTGCCGCGGACTTTTTTGTAGAGGTTTTTGAGATGTTCAATTCAATTTGGTGTATTTGTTATGGTTTAGGCAGCATAAGCCATTTAAGCGTCAAAATAGGGACTTTATTTCACGTTTTTCACTACAAAGGGTGATTTTTAGGGGTGAAAGGGTTGAGTATTACAACTCTATTATAGCCAATGTTGATCCCCGGAATCTCCTGAACATTTTTCAAAAAGCCCCATCTCAATCATGAACCTTATGGCACAGCACGCTTGTCCGGGAATCGACTTATCCCGATCTTCTTGGCATCAATGAAAAACAAAAATGTTTATTGTGAGCTATCCGTAAAAGATAAACATATGCTGTCGGGAACTTTTTTGTAGAGTTTTATGAGATATTCAGTTCTGTGTATATTAATTTGGTGTATTTGTTATGATTTAGGCAGCGTAAGCCATTTAAGCGTCAAAATAGGGACTTTATTTCACGTTTTTCACTACAAAGGGTGATTTTTTAGGGGTGAAGGGGTTGAATATCACAACTCTCTTATTGCCTATGTTCATTCCAGGAATCTTCTTAACATTTTGCAAAAAAAAAACATCAAAATCGGATCAACAGTATGGCCGCGCATAAAATACAAACAAACAAACAAACATTGATTTTTATATATAAGATTTCTGTGTGTTTGAAGAACCAATAAGAAGTAAAATCTTAGAAAAGACAATATAATAAATGAAGTCTATTTTAGAATACAAACCGTTTTGTAAACCATATAAATATATTTTGAGGGCAGTTTGAAAAGAATCAGACCAGTATTAAGTACATTTTATCGTTTAATTACATTTTCTCCAACTGTATAAACAAATGATCAGTTCAATCGTAAACGGAAGCGGTCGTAACAAAATAAACATGAACCAAAATGGCTGATTTAATGCCAAGAATCAGTTATAATGTTAATCATTGTTGAAGACGACATCGCGACCTGATTTTGGCGACATTCGATTATTTGTATTCCCTTCTTAAAACAAAGAATACGTTAGTTAAGTTGAAATACAACACATCTGGATCACAAGCGGCCATTTCATTCCATCAAACTGCGCATGTCATTGCCATTTTAAGCGTTTCCGGTGTTATATTATAAACATCCGCCATCTAACATTTAAGAATCTTCTGTAGTGTGGGCAGTAATATGGAGTATTTAAGTTCCCTTTTATTTCGCAAGTGACTTAGCAGTTGAGAATCCAACTAGATGTTTAAATATAACCGCCATTATTCAACTCAAGAATCTGTTAATAATGTTATATTCTATAGTGTTCTGCCCTAGGGCAGGTCCTCCACTGCAATCATAGCATTTTTATGCTATGTTTTGCTGCTTTACTAGGGAATTACAGGCGTGGTAGCTTCCCGTTGCTTTCTACACCGTGGATGATGATGATTGCCAGATGATGTTCGGGGACCTTTTGGGCCTCAAAGCTAACTGACATTTGTCTTACAGATGAGGAAAACACCTCACCCAGGAAGCTTGTCCCGACCGGGGATCGAAACCGGGCCCGCTGCGTGACAAGGCAGCACGCTATCTCGAGACCACAACAGTGGACAATGTTATAGTAAAGAAGCTAAATTAGTGTGTAGTGGGTACCAAAAAGAGAGCTTTCCTTTGATTATAATTTCATTCCAACAACATTTATTGTTTTCATGTTGTCCAAAAGTCGTTCGAATCAAAATGAATTGGCAAAATTACTTGACAATCTTTCAGTCAGTTATTTTTTCAAATGAATTCCGCCTCCAGAGATTATTTGAATCTAATAGTGACAGTCCCGGGGGCACGCCGTAGCGTAGTGGTTAAGGGACTGCGCTACAAGCCGGAAGGTCGAGGGTTCAAGTCCCGGTGGGGGTCAGGATTTTTAAACTGACCAAAACCTTCTGGGGGCACAATGGCCGACTCAGCCTCTAACGGAAATGAGTACCAGACGCTTGTTCTGGGGTAAAGGCGGCCGTCACGCAGGGCTGACAACCCGGATGACATCAAGTGCCGATTGTCTAGAAAAAGTGGGAGCCTTAACCTCCTACTATCCCAAAGGCCTCCCGAGGCCTGTAGTGGGATTACTTACTTACTTACTTAGTGACAGTCCCAATAAATTTGAATTGGGAGCTGCAAGCGCTTTAAAACTGTGACAGCTCGACCAAGATTTGGAATCGCCGCGCAGTCTGCTATGTTTACTTTGCTTAGGAGATAAGGATGGATACAGAAATCCTGATATAAAATTCCCCAGCCCTCCAGATTGAGGGTTGGATCGTGGGGTTCACTACACCCCATCTCGTAAAACAAATACGAATGCGAAACTCTATGAACAGATTCGGAACATGGATATCTTGATCTCGACCTGGTAATTAAAAAAAATAAAAGGTCTGAAAATTTGAAGATGAATACCGGAGACAGAACTGAAAAGAACACTGTTGTGCGAAAGGAAAAAGTTCCTCTTGTTGGATTGTTAGAATCTTACATTATCTCTTTAAAATGACAGCTACATATTCAGAAAACATTATATCTAATTTATAAAATTTGTTTGCATATTAGTTCAGAATATTTATTCTAAAATATAGAATGTTTCAGTAATAGTCAATAATAATCATCATCATCACCATCATCAACATCATCATCATCACCATCATCAACAACAATCACGAATTAAGCCCATGTTGCTTGTTCCGGTCTCATAGATTCTCATTCAAAAAGTTGAATCCATCTCTTTTCTGGTCTACCAATATTCCTGTCTCTTTTTGGTTTGTAATTGAGTATACTTTATGGTATGCTTTCATCTTTCATTCTTTGAACATGCTTTTTCCAGTTTTTTCTAGAGTATTTTATTTTATCTAAAAGTTTAAAATTATTTGGCTCATCTCTAATATCTTCACTTCTTCTTTTATCTAGAAGTTTGCAGCCAGGTACACTTTTCAGATATCTCATTTCAGGTGCTTCTATGATCTTCTCTTCTTTTTTAGTTAAAACCCAAAATTCACTACCCTACAACAGTAAGGGGACTGTCACTGCTTTATAAAATTTTAGTTTTGTTTCCTTTCTTGTATTTTTCAATATTCTCTTAATTGTGCCACATATATAATTAAATTTATTAAGTTTTTTATAAAGATCTTAATTTTTAAAATAGGAAATTTCATAACCCATTGTCTTCCTTTTTATTAAGTGTTTTGAGTCTCTACAGATTTACTACAAAATATCAACCCTATTCAATTTTTAATTGGAAGCTCCTCCTTTTTAATATTCTGAATAGATCAGAGCATTCTTAAATATCGTTGGTTATAAACAGTTTTATGTGTTTCATTTTTTCTTCGCTAGAGTGTATTCATACAATATTGCGATTCTTTGGCAATAAATAATATGATCTGGTTGCAGTGATGAACAAATGAAACAACAAACATTTGTTTTCAAACATCGCCATTTATTCTTCTTCTTCTTCTTCGTCAGGCTCTACGACTTCCAGTGGAATGTCTTGGCCTTCTCAACCAGTTTACGCCACTTCTTCCTATCTTGTGCAGTAGATTTCAAATCAAAAATCCCCATCTCTCTCAAATCCTCAATTACGTCATCTTCCCATCGATCCTTGGGTCTTCCCCTTGGTCTTGTTCCCTGTGGCTTCCAATTCAAAATATCATTCGGCAATCTTCCCTTTGGCATTCTTAGTGTATGTCCAAACCATTGTAATCTTTTGGATTTGATGAAACTAACTATATTTTCTTTATTATTCTTGAGGTATAATTCGTCATTCCTTCTCAACCTCCAATTTCCATTTTCCTTTACTGGACCTAGCACTCTTCTAAATATTTTCCTCTCAAACGTTAATAGTCTTAATTTATCTGCTTCTTTTAGTACCCAGGTTTCAGCTCCATAATATATGATTGGTCTTATTATTGCTGTATATAATTTGAATTTAACATTTTTTGATATTAATTTGCTTTTGAATATATCGAAATTAGCAGAATATGCTTTATTCCCTTGCGATATTCTTGTTTTGATTTCTTCTTCAACAGTATTATTATCGTTTAGTATTGTGCCTAGGTACTTAAAGGAGTTAATTTGATCAATACAGTCACTATTTATAGTTAGTTCAGTCAAATTTGTTTTATTATTACATTAAATATATATACATGGTTTAAATAACTATATTTAAATAATGATTTGTGAGTAAATAGCTTAATTTTATTCGTTAAATAGTCCTAACAAATGCCACTCTTGATTTCCAAATTTTCTAAATATTATTCACTCCTCACTTCGTGAGTCGTTAATTTATGGATAATTTGGAAATCACTCGTGGCATTACTTATGAAAAAAACTTTTTTAAATGTTCGATATGTGCTTCTGGCGTTATGCAGCAAACTTTCAATCGAAAATAATCTCTCTCTTTTCACACTCTCGAAGGATATTATTGCCAATTGCAGCTAGAGTCGCTATGAGCCTGTAGTACAGATCTGAAAATTCGTAAGGACGGCTGTAAATTAACCAGATATTTAATATACTCCCAAAGAAGAAAATTTCAGGTTGCCAAATCAACATGGTAATTTTATTCTCTGTACGAATGAATAGTATGATAGAATATCTCACCAAACATGTCTCTCACATATCACATATATTAAATAATTATCCCAATCCAATTAATTGTTCCTTAAATTAAACAATTGAGTTAGATTTCAAATCTCACCTCATAATTGTATTCGTAAAGCCGTGGACTCTTACTTTAAGGGAGGAAAGGAGATTACAAGTATTTGAGAATAAAGTACTTAGGAAAATTTTTGGACCAAAGAGAGATGAACAGACAGGTGAATGGAGAAGACTACACAACAATGAACTACATGGTCTTTATAGGAAGCCAGATATAATAACAGTTAAGTCTCGTAGTCTGCGATGGGCAGGACATGTTGTGCGTATGGGGGATGAAAGACTTGCATGGAAGCTTCTTGTAGGAAAGCCAGAGGGAAAACTTCCAGTTGGTAGACCAAGAATGAGGTGGGAGAATAACATTAACTATGATTTGAGGGAAGTAGATTGTACAGGGAATGATTGGAAAGCATTAGCTCAGGATAGGGATGTATGGAGAGCTTATGTCCGCGCGGCCATGAACCTACGGGTTCGATAGTGCCAGTGAGTAAGTAAGTAAGTAAGTAAGTAAGTAAGTAAGTAAGTAAAGCCTAGTTTCGATACATTTTCGTATCACTGTCAATTCCATCTAACTCAAGATATATCGAAACTAGTATTCAAGAAACCTATAATTAAGAGGCGGGTTGTGAAATCTAACTCAATTAATTAATTAAAATAAACCTCATAGTGTCACTCCCTTTAAATATTAATGACTGTTTAACTTATGCTCCAAATGGGAGTCAATGACCAATCACGTTTTAATGAATTTTGTTTTACAACCAATCACAGTTGTGTTTTACTCATTCGTTCTCGAATTCTCTCTAGCACCTCCTGCCCTGCTTGTGTGACTAAGAAAGTTCCTCCTTTTCATTATTCCGAATAGGTCATACCATTATTTTGCAGTGACTGATTCTCCAAAGTACACTGAATATAGCGAACAATGAACAGATTCCTTCGAACTACACATTTGATAATTATGTGTTCAATGATTGTGTTTTAAATAATTATTTTACTGAGTTGTTTACTAAAAGAAATAAATTAATAACCTATAATGTTGGTTATAATGTACAGTTTGATGTATTTCATTTTTTCTCCACTAGGGTGCATTCTTACAATATTGCGATACTTTGGCAATAAATAATATGATATGGTTGCAGTGACTATTTAACTCATGCCCCAAATTGGAGTCAATGACCAATCACGTTACAATGATTTTTGATTTACAACCAATCACAGTCGTGTTTCGCCTAGAATTTACCAACTAAAATTTATCATAATAAAGAAAGCACCTCCTTTTTAACATTCTGAATAGGTCATAGCATTATTTTGCAGTGACTGACTCACTAAGAAATACGGCTACCAGATTGTATATATATAGTGCATGAATGTCAACACATAGCGCATGCGGGAGTTAATAAAAACATTTGTAGCAATTGATCATACCACAAAAGAAAAGAAAAAGAAAACACTGTTTGCACTTTCTTAAATATATTTTTCCCAGAAAAATATAATTGTCATATTTACATCATAGGACATCAGAAATGAATTAATATACTGTTTGATGTGTTTCATTTTTTCTCCACTAGAGTGCATTCTTACAATATTGCGTTCCTTTGGCAATAAATAATATGATCTGGTTGCAGGGACGAACAAAAGAAGCAAATGAAGCGTACCAATCGTTTCTCATTTGTTTTCAAACATCGCCATTTACATTAAATATATAAATATTTTAAAATAACTATATTTAAATAATGATTTGTGAGTAAACAGCTTAATTTTATTCGTTAAATAGTCCTAACAAATGTCACTCTTGATTTCCAAATTCTCTAGATAAATTGTAAATCACTCGTGGCATTACTTATAATTTCCTTTATTATTATTTTCATTCTACCTCCTTTCAAGAACTTACAATTCTCTGTGATTCACAAGGTAGATAGCAGAAAATGTAAACTACACATTACACCAGCTTCACAGTGGCTAACATTCGTGAATCGGTGGTTAACAGTATGGAAGTGTCACCGTTGAAGACAACATAGAACAGCAGACACAAATCCGGATTAAAGATAAATATTTACCCTTCTGATAAACGAACCGTCCGCGAATGGAAGGAAGAGACTCAACTGCCCACATCATAGCGACAATTTTTTTGAATTTTTGTATTTATTATTCCAAGCCTTATCAAAATTATAAAATAAAAATGAAACCGGAAATATAATTTACGGCAACTCTGTATAAAAGTGGCATTTATAGAGAGAACAATTTGAATAAGTCGAAGATATCTTGAACGAAATCAATTTACTAAAAAAATACTTTATAAAAGAATATGGAGTTCATATGAAAATAAATGTTCATAATAAACTGATACTGGGTCCAAAGAGCATCATCAGAGGGATATTTGCATGCAGAGGTTGGTAATATGGATACACGTTCGATATCAAGATCATAAGGGAATTCTTACGCAATGCATTTAAAATAGATTTCAAACATTTTGTATTCCGAGAGGTAAAGAAAGATATCCAGCCCATAGGTCTATTTACAGAAATTCAAAACGAAAAGACGATTGGCATGGGGGAAAACTGGTTTCCAACAATGAATTAAATAACGTACAGACCTCCAGAAATCTCTCTAATGAAATGTATTCAACCATATTATTAATATTTTTATTTATTTATTTATTTATTTATTTATTTAGCCTGGTGGAGTTAAGACCACTCACCAGGACAAAAATATGTTACATTTAGATACAAACAATTACAATAATATTACAATTAATTATCTGGTCAAACTGAACAATAATAAATCAATATATAATAAAACAATGAAATTGAAGACAATTAAAATTAAAACTAATGAAATAATGTATACACAAAGGAATAACAGCTCGAATCTATTACGCATGAAAAATAAATACAAACAAAATCAAAATCATTTATTGCTAGAAATCTATTAAAATGCAATTAATGAAACATATTTAATTTAATATAGCCAGCACTGAATGTGCTCAGGGGTGGAAAGAAAGTAATAAACTGTGATGAATAAATCTATCGCTTATATATAAAGAATTAGGTAAAAAAAAAATATATATATTTTTTCCAAATGCCCCAGGTTTGTCTTTCGACATTCCTGGTTTCTCTCCTGGCATGGCGTACTTGTAACCCACTTCTGAGGTTGGAGCGCCTGGAAGGCGGGGTTACGTTGTCCCGATGATATAATGGGTGATGATGATGATGATAATGGTGCGCCAGGAGAGTCCCTAATCCTAAGCTTAACCTAAGATGAATATGAATGATGATGATTGCGATGGCCATATGATTGATACATCTTAATATATTTTTATTAAATAATGAAAAAATAAATTATTAATTGTTAAAAACAGTACATTAGACGTTTGTGTTAATAACACTGAGCAACAAAAAAATAAACTTTTTTTTTGTCTCAGAAAGAAAAATATGTGAGTATGATAGTATTTTTTCTCCTGAATTCAAATATATCGGATTTTCTCCATCACGCAAGATTTCAGAGAGACCGGTTTTTATAATTTCAAACACTTTAATATTTTCTACACTCGTAACTACACAATATTCGAACATTCGGACTCACCTAGAAAGTAAGAAATGACGAATTTCTGCTATACCGTATTTCGCCTGTGGAGCATCCCTCTTGATGGTGCAACAATAATCGGCCAGCATATTAGGATTCGATTTGCCTTCATATCTCTTTTCCAGAGCTGAAATCTCCTGTGTTAGATCATTTGGTTTTATTTTACAATGAACAAATGGACGAAAAAACGTTTATTAAAAAATAATTATTTAAATCCATTAATTAAAATTGTAATACAAAAACTGTGGGCGATGGAGAAATTCCGAATACATATTTGAAAACATGATAAAAAATTGCATTAAGCACGACTACTTGTAATAATAATAATAATAATAATAATAATAATAATAATAATAATAATAATAATAATAATACTTTATTTATTCTGGCAGAGTTAAGGCCATAAGGCCCTCTCTTCCACTCAACCAGCACAAATACAAATATATATTCGACAAATATAGATATACACTATACTAATTATAAACAGTTAAAGATACAATAAATGTAGCAATGTAAATGTCATGTATAAACAACATGTTATAGGGTAATAACAATAATGATACGATAATAATAATAATAATAATAATGATAATGATAATAATAATAATATAAATATGATACATCTCATGAGAAAAAAAATCATGTTGACCAGTGTAATTGTATTTTCAATTTGTTTTTTTGAAAGATGGCAAAGTTTGTAAGTCTCTGACATAGGGTGGAAGAGAGTAATACCAATGTCTTTATTTTGCGTCTATCAGGTGCTCTATTTAAAAGCAGACACAGCCAACTGACGTAGGGCTGAACTGTCTAGTCCCATGGAGCGTTTCCTCTTCATGAGCCGACTGGTTAACCTGTGTTTTACAGGTTAACCTCAAAAGGAGAGACCATCCACATAATGGTGCGAGACCACTCGCTTTGAAAAGTGTGGCTCACTCTACGCTGTCCGGCTTTCGGACTCTCTGCTTGCCGGCGGCGTAGTTTATGATGCCCTCTTACAAGTATAGTGGTTTCCACTATTATTCTGGTGTAGACCTGTTAGGTAAAATATATTGTCACCAAAGGCTGAGGTTACATAATCCACAACCACTACTTGATAGCCAAAAAGGAATTTGCTGCCAAGTTTATCCCCTTGGGAAACAGTATGCAGCACACTGGACGGTGCAAGTCACCGTCAACAATCAGTCAGTTAACTGACGTATGGCGGATGGGATAAGTTAAGCTATTTTATAACTGAGGAGAGGGGAGTCATTAATCACGATATAATTATGCATTGTATTTGCATTAGGTGATTTGATTTACATTAAGTTGAAACAAGTTAATGACACTTTAATGAATTGTCGTAATGTACGGCATCTGTATATAAGGTTCTCTTAATACATGGCTTAAAAACTACTTGACGTTCTATTCGGTGACAGGGTCAGAAACTTAGATCATGACACAAAATGACATTAACAAATTGCAGGCTACAGAAATAAGGTTTTTGAAATCAGTTAAGGGGTACTAACTAACTGGAACTATCGAACCCGTAGGTTCATGGCCGCGCGGACATAAGCTCTCCATACATCCCTATCCTGAGCTAATGTTTTCCAATCATTCCCTGTATAACCTACCTACCTCCCTCAAATCATAATTAATGTTATTCTCCCACTTCATTCTTGGTCTACCAACTGTGCGTTTTCCGTCTGGTTTTTCTACAAGAAGCTTCCATGCACGTCTTTCATTCACCATTCGTGTACTAGGTTAGATAAATGTAAAAATGAGGTTATAAGAAAATAATTAAATGTAATATTATTAGAGGAAAGGATTCATCATTATAGAGATCAGTTGGATTGAACTCCTAGAAAGAATGAGCTCCAGTCGTATTCCAAAAATTCTTGATTACAAACCTGAAGGAAGAGGAGATTTGGGAACACCACTGAAACATTTGTTGGAGAACATGCGAAGTCGACTGGAAGAAACAGGCATTGACCGTAAAGTCACATTCTCTAAAATAGAGGGAAACAGAAAAGTTGGAAGACCTCTTACCAGAAGGCTTAACAGTGTGGTAAAGGATCTGAAGGTTATGGGAGTCCAGGGATGGAGAAGGAAGGTAGAAGACAGAAATGGATGTAGGCACATAGTTGGGGTGATCAAGACCTATAATAGGCAGTAGGACCGAACATGATGATGATGGAACAAACTAATCCCTGATTGAAGAAGAAATAACTACTTGACATGATGTATACAGAAATATAATCAAGCTGATGAGCAAACGGTGCGCGGAACAGTTGAGTAAAGTTTATGTTTCTTTCCAGCTGTGAAATGATAGCAGGAAATTACTAGCGTTCCTAGTTGAAACACGAGTGCGCCCTTGCTACTATATAATAACACACATATTGTATGTTTCTATTACTCTAGTGCCTGTGGCTTTCAAGTGACTGTTGACATAAATAATAATTTATAGGTCTACAGAGTGTTTACAACTCATCATAAGATTCTTGATTACGCTCAAGATCAGAATATATAAATAGGTAAAGACAAAGCAGTTAAGTAGCTTTTTCTCCTCTGTTTGTCAACAGATTTTTTTTAGTAGCTACAGACGAGCTTTAGTGTTGTCTATAAAACAATTTGAAAAGTTTTTTTTTTCTCACCTTCGACACAAAAGAGTTAAGTAACTACCTTTTTCTTCTCCGTCAACAGATTTTTTAGTAGCTATTGACAAGTTTCAGTGTTACAAAAGTCAATAAAAAAATTGGAAACAGTTTTTTTTTTCCGTCTACCTTCCTCGTAGAATCGAAACCTTTATTTAGAAATCTCTGTCAGTCACGCTCCTTGCGTCTACAATCTACAATATTTTTACAATACGCAATAGAGTTTTTACCATTTAGAATTCATTATATCTGTTACATATCATTTTTATATTATTGTATTATTATTATTATTATATAAACAAACAACAAAGGAAACGGAAAGAAGAAGAAATGTCAAGAACAAAACAAGAGAGAAAATATAATCCATCAAATTAATACCAAAGCAAAATAATACTAATCTTAAGGTGTCAGTGAATCCATTTCCTATATATATATATATATAATATATATATATATATATATATAATATATTTTTGACATTTGGCAATGAAGGCAAATATGATATGAAAAGAAAAAAATAATGCTTTAGTCGGGATTTGAGTTCAAATCCCGACTCAAGCATTCTTTTTTCTTTTCATATCATATTTGCCTTCATTGCCAAATGTCAAAAATATATTTATAATATCTATGTATATAAGCGTTACTGCTATAAAGTAAATATTCTCTTTAATAATTTGCTTAACTGTTATGTTAGCCGCTAGATGGCAGTTGGAAGAAATTTCCGCTACCTCTTGTGTTAATTGAGAATACTACATGTATAAGAAAATTGTATGTTTGTCTTGGAATTCTTGGGTAGCTCAGTTGGTTAGAGCGCTAAAGGTACAGACTTTAGAGACTCGAGTTCAAATCCCGACTCAAGCATTCTTTTTTCTTTTCATATATATATATATATATATATATATATATAGGAAATGGATTTTCCCTCTACCTATATATTATATATATATATATATATATATATATAGGAAATGGATTTTCCCTCTACCTATATATATATATATATATATAATAACTATATTTTTGACATTTAACAATGAAGGCCAATTATGTCATCAAAAGAAAAATAAATGCCTGAGTCGGTATTTGAACCCGAGATCTCTAACTCTATACGTTAGCACTCAGGCATCTATATTTCATTTCATGTCATTCATTGCTAAATGTCAAAAATATGGTTATAACATCTAAATATATATCTGTGGATGGCTGGTAACCAACCCAGGGGACTTCCTACTACTCGAAGAAACTTAAGCAAAGACTGGAATGATCAAGACCATCTTCGCTAGGTTTACCGTACAGGCCACATGGCCTAAAACGAATTTGTTCATGATGATGATGATGATATATATATGCGTTACTACTATATAGTAAAAATTATCTTTAATAAAATTATTACTTGATATTAGTAGCCACTAGATGTCAGTCGGAACGATATCCCGGTGCCTCTCGTGTAAATTGAGAAATATATATGTATATATATATATATATATATATATATATATATATATATAAGAAACATGAATGCTAATGTTAGGATTCCCGAGTGGCTCAGTTTGTTAGAGTGCTAACGTATAGAGTTAGAGATCTCGAGTTCAAATCTCGACTCAGACATTTATTTTTCTCTTCATGTCTTCGTGACAATAAAACGTCCAGCACCAATGTCATTTTTTTTTCTTAATGCCCCAGGTTGTCCTTTTGGACATTTCTGGTGTTCTCTCCTGGCATTGGCGTAATTGTAACCCACTTCTGAGGTTGGGGGGCGTTGAAGGAGGGTTACGTAGCCCCGATGATATGATAGGTGATATGATGATGATAGTGGTGCGCCAGGAGAGTCCCTAATCTTAAGCTTAATCTAAGATGAATATGAATGATGATGATTGCGATGGCCATATGATGTTCGGGGACCGTTTGGGCCTTAAAGTTTCCTGACATTTGTCTTACAGGTGAGGAAAAACCCCGATAAAAAACTCACCCAGGAAACTTACGACCGGGGATCGAACCCGGCCCTCTGCGACAAGGCAGCACGCTACCTCGAGACCATAGCGGTGGACTATGTCAAATAAAATAAAATTCAATTTAAAACTAGCAATGTCTGATATAATATAAAATGAGATAGTAAGTGAAGTTATGTATGGTCGCATTTCGACCAATTGGCGATCACTAAATAATAATAAACACCTAATAAACTCGAATGCGCAAATCTGTTACACGAAGCCTCTTAATGAGAAGTCATTTTCATCCTATTGGAGTGTTCCCATTTTTATTTTTGTATAACCTCGTTTCTGATATTGTTATCGAGGTACGAATGTATAGATCTGTATTAAATTATATAACTAACTCATTGGCACTTTCGAACCCGTAGGTTCATGGCCGCGCGGACATAAGCTCTCCATACATCCCTATCCTGAGCCAATATTTTGTAATCATCCCTTGTATAACATACATCCTTCAAATCATGGTCAATCTTATTCTCCCATCTCATTCTTGGATGTTTTCCCTCTGCTTTTCCTTCAACGAGCATCCAAGTCCCTCTTCCATTCCCAATTTGTGCCACATATCGTGTCCATCATAGTCTACGAGACGTAACTGTTCTTATTATATCTGGTTTCCTATGGATATCAAGTAGCTCACTGGTATATAGTCTTCTCCATTCCCTTGTCTGTTCATCTCTCTATGGTCCAAAATTTTTCCTACGAACTTTGTTATCAAATACTCGTAATATTTTCTCCTCCCTTAAAGTAAGAGTGTATGTTTCGCATCCATATAATATAACTGGGAGAATAACATATTTACATATTTTCAGTTTAATGTATTTTGAGAGAAGTTGGGACAGTAATGCATAATAGCACACATATCCAGAATTGAATCTATGTTTAATTTATTTGTGCAATTCATTCCTATTTGTAATTATTGTTCCTAGGTATTTGAATTCAGCCACTTCTTGAAAATTTCCCTCTTTTATCATTAACTGTTCATTTCCATTATGTAATGTACTTCTATGAGTGAACATATATTTAGTTTTATTGATGTTTACTTCCAGTTCCAATTTCTTGTTACTCAGTAGTGTATGTGCGTATTGGCCCTTAGTATCTCCTCGCTATCGCCTATTAATATTGCATCATCAGTATAAACTAACAGTTTGTGAATACCATTGAGTTGTAGGCCTTCGTCATCCTCTAAAGATTTTATGGCATGCTCTGGTACAAAATTGAATAGTGGAGGAGATGGTGCAACTCCTTGCTTTAACCCATTGTGAATTTAAAAAGTATCCGGAAAGTGTTTGCCTACACGCGCCCTAATCTTTGTGCCATTTAGACATATTGGAAGAAGTCTAACTTTTTAGGAGTATTCAATTATATAATAATATTTATAGTAACAGTAATATTAAGAGGTAATTCTCACTATTTTAAGATACACAAGGCAAGACATTTGAAGTTAGTACAAAAGATTGATGGTATAGCAGTTGCAGTAGTAACAGGATGCTGGCATACAACATTTTGCTTAAGTGATTTTTTATTTGGTAGTGAAATTTACTGTCGACCATCTGGCAACCCTGCTGAGAATGATGATTTTCACCCTTACAAAAATAATTAATATGCGGGTTATTTGTTTAATAGTGTTTAATATTTAATGTTAACACATATTTGAAATGGCAGTTTACAGTGCATATCAATGTTCCTCAATCTGTGTTCCGTGAGACGTGTGTGTTTCGCAGCGGTCTTTAATGATTTCAGTGGCATTACTATAACATTTGCTTTGTAATTGATTTTTTGAAAATTAAATTGTATCACTCGTAAAAAAATTAATGTAGACAATCATGATCTAAGAGTTTTCATTAAGTACGGTAAACAATTTTAAATGCGTTTTTAAAATTGTAA